>OZ038423.1:63043739-63640395 GCA_964036155.1 Diploscapter coronatus
TTACCTGCAGATTTTTGACGTGGATGTAATTTTGTGGTCGTTCTGCTGGATGATTCGTGGCTGAGGAATGGTGGCCCTTCTGTCGAGGATCCTTCTCGGCCCAATGTCAAATGCTTGCTTCTTCTGCTGTTTTCCTGGGTCCAGGTCCTTCTCGTCACCAGGCACCGCCTTCCCTAACTCATTTTGAGCGGACCCTTTCTCCTTCTCCTCCTCCTTTCCCTGTCCTTTTTCTTTCCACTCCTTGAACATTGCCTGGATGCGATAAATGGCACTTAGTGGATGTGCGACCTGACTGACTGGTACCGGACTCGACCCTATTCTCGATTCAATCCACCCGAGAACTGATTCGCGCGGCCAAAATAGAAGCTGTAGTATTTCTGTAGAAGAAATGAGCAAATTCAATGTCAATAATGGAATATTCATGTAGAATGTGTGTGGAGATAACTCTCCAGATCCAAAATCCATGTTAGCGATTATCCTCTGATTAGGGATACTTATCTGAGATTTATTTCGTTTCATATTTGAAACGAGCTACATATATATTGTGTTTGATGTTCGAGATTTTTCGAAGTTCAAATTATCAACTTGAAGATGATTACTAGTGAGCAGGATGCTCTCTTTGGATGAAACAACTGCAATGATCACAAAATGTTTGTTTGACTAGAAGAGATCTAGACTTTTCGTCCAAGTTACACTGGAAAAAGAACTCGCAAAGGTAAGTGTAGAAAGAAAAATGAAGTGATGGAATAAAATTAAAGGTGCGAAATGAGTACCATCTGTCAGCAATTCACTGCACTCTTTGGTCCTTTTTATGCTTCTCTAGGCTAGAAATATGAAGGCCTCGACAAAAACACGATCATTTTTAAGCAACTGAACGTCATTCTCGAATCTTCTTCCGTTGTTATTTTTCATTTTATCGGGAATTTTCTATAAGAAAGCTGAAAGATGGACGAGCGATTACAATTGGAAACGAAAGATTCAGATGTCTGGAAGTACTTTTCAAGGCTCAATTAACTTATGATAAATTGTGATATTTGAATACATTTCAGCCATCTCTGATTGGAATGAACTTTGCAGGTATTCATGAATTAATGCACAACTCGATCATGAAATGCGATGCAAGTATTCGCAATGAGTTGTATGCGAACATCGTTCTGTCTGGAGACAATACGATGCATGAAGGAATTGTTGAAAGAATAAAGAAAGAAGTAACTACTTTAACAAACGGGTAGGCAGTTTTTATCTAACTGCTGCAACAAACTCTGTTGTTTTTCTTTTAAGAAAATAGAGCTTTTGCCTATTTGTCTATTTAGAAAATGAATTAGATGGATCGGGTATCCACCGTAGTCAGGTGTTATTAGTTCACTATTGATAATTGAATAATCAGTTCTGATATTCCAAACTCTATATTTATGAACCATGAGTAAAAATGTATTAAAAGTTATCTACCAACACTATGTTGAGAGCAAAAATAATATTTCAGTGATACCAAAGTTGAAGTGATCGCAGATCCAAAACGAAGGTATTTTGCATGGGTCGGCGGAGATAAATTGACATCGAATCCTTCCTTTCAGAGGAAGTGGATTTCGAAACAAGTAATGCACTTTAAAAATTTTATTAACTAGACTCAGTCTGTTCCAGGACTATAATGAATCTGGGGCTGAAATAGTCATCCGTAAATGTGGATATTAAAAATGGATCATCTTTATTAAATATAATTTTACATACCATCTAAATAAAATAAATTGATTGAAAATTTGCAAGATTGTACCCATGAAACCATTGAAATACGAAACTTCGAATGAATAAAATAACTTTTAAAATAATTAATTTTATTACAGAATAAAAAATAAAATACGCTGTGTTGAGATTGCCACGAAAGATCAGAATAGAGATGTAAGATGATATGAAAATGAATAATGGAATGAAATGTTCATTGAAATCATCACATATTCATCAAATTAGAAACAAAATCAGCAAAAGATTTGTACAATTTAAAACTGAGATCGGATATGAAATGTAGAGCTAGAGATCACAAAATACGGTATAATCATCATGGAAGGATATTTTTCTACATGAATAGAACAACGAAATAAAATGCAATCTCTTACAAATAATCATCGTGTTTGAACCTAAAATAAACCTCGTTTTGAAACTTTTAAAGAATACGCGTTGTGTCGTGGAATCTTGAAGAAAATAGAGGACCAATATAAATAAAATACAACTGCAAAAATAATAAAAGCAGAAATTAGAATATTTCTGCAAATAAAAATGGCATCTCATAATAAAACATGCAAAGAACAAATTTCATTATGACATTATCGATTCATTTCGAATTTAGATACAATAAAACTTGTATAGAGATATCGGATGGAAAATGTCCTTTGACTTATGGAAAATATAATTACCTCACAAGGACTAATCATAGACTCCAATCGAGTGAATCAAGAACGAGCGATGCATTTCCAGCGACATAGTCCCCCATGATCTTCTTCCACTCATTCATCGCGATCACCTTCTTCCTGATTCCTTCCCTTATGCCCGGCGCCAGTTCCTTCATTTCATCCAGCAGATCCAATTGTTCGACTGAGATGAACGCTTTCGTCACAGCGATATAAATGTATTCAAGCAATTCAGCAGAATCCTCGAATCTGAATTCCACGATATAGTGTCTATAACATTTTTAATTAATACTTTTTGAGAATTTTCCCCAGATTTTCAACTATAAATGATAAAAGATGATTATCCAGTGTCGTGTATCTAAAATACAAAATCAGCGGTATTTTTGGGATATTCCTAGACAAACCTTGAATATTCGACAACGTTGGTTTTCAAATCCTCCACATTCGCCAACTTGCCTGTCAGATCATTCAGAAGTCTATCAAAATCAAATTCATCTAATGTCATCATTTTTGTTTCTTCAAACCGATGTATTTGCGTTCGATTCGGACTCCAGGAAAATCCCGTCCAAATTCGATACTTCTCCACGTCGATCGGTTCGTCCAGCCATTTTCTGTAGAAAAACTCGAAAACAGTCGGGTTATTGTGGCGAATTGAAGCACCGTATAGAGGAGCGCGCATCGACATCGGAATTCTGAATTATGTCGATTCTTTTATGGTGAAAGTATTGATGAAAATGATTGAGCATGGTCATAAGAATGAAATCGTCATTCAATATATTTACTGAAGAATAAAAGTTTGGAATCAGTAGTGGTTTTTAGATAAAGTTTCAATTATTCACCGGGCAATCTTATCAAAAATTTGGGAGAATTTATGCCTACGAGTCCCATGCATAACTTCGAAATTTCAGAGCAATTCGTTCATAAAATTTGCGCGCACATTAGATTAAAATAGGTGTTTGGTTCCAAACTTACTTTTCACTCTATCCTCTCACTTTTGAAGTTATGCAATATCTACCAAGAGTTTTATCTAGGTACCATGGAAAAATGTCCTACTTATTGCACCGACTGCTCAGATGCTTTTCCTTGCAATTCTCCATCAGTTTCTGCACCTGATCGTTTGCATATTCGATGCAGGGTTTGTATTCGAATTCGCACAGTCGAATGAACACAACTTCACGGAATCGTCTGAAAATACAGATAAATATTGCATAACAGTGAAGCAATAATGAGTTTCTAAAATAATGGTGGAAAATCAGCTTACTCTTGATTCAAAAGAACTTCATCCATCGTTATATCCGTATTGGCAACGAACTTGTTGAAGTGTGGTTCGAATGATTTAATTACAAGATTCTAAATCTCAATAAAGATAAACAATAAATAGTACATTATTCAGGATACAATTTCCTACTTTGATAACGTGGAATTGAGGATGTTGGAACATTCGTGGAATTATGAAATCGAGATGACATGTTACAACATGAATCGAGGCTGCTCCTATCTGTAAATTCAGTTCTTATTTTGCTATTCTTTTATTACTATTACTTCGTGCACCAAACTGGCCGTCATATTTAGAGGAATTTTGTATGAGATATGTCCGACTTCTGCAAACGTGAAAGCGTCATCGATCAATCGAGATCTATGAAGCAACGTGTTAGAATTGGCATTTTATATGGGTAATGTCAATACTTCAACATGAAAGTGCATACCTAGCAAGGAGAGATACTGTGTCAAAGTGATTATGCAATCGATCGATAACTCTCTCATAAATGGCATCATCGTACTGCAATCGGAAATACGATGCAGCATCGTTGAAGATCAGCTCGTTCCCAACTTCAAATACTTCTAAAAGAGTAAACTATTTTACAAATCTTATTAAATCCCCTACTCGGCTTTTTATCGACAATCCATTCGGTACGATTTCGAATCGAAATCGGTATCTTCCATACCAAATCATCGGGAGACGGGCGGTAGTGCTGAAATTTGACATAAATGGCATAAAAATTGAACTATTTTGTAGACAAAGAATAAAGCGTTAAATTCTCGAGACACTTTATCCGGTGTGTCAAAGGAAAAGTTCGTTGAAATGGGAGAAGACAACTTTATCTCTTTGTTATTACCTAATTTCACCATTTTGTATTCAAATAAATAAACTCACCCTGTATGGACTCTGAGTCAAAGAAACATGCGTAGCGTTGAGAGTTCGGATGTGAATCACGGGGAATCTGGGCTGCTCGATCCAACTCGAAAGGAAATCCGATAGAGTGAAGTTGAGATGATCAAAAGCGTGAGAGTCCACTCTGAGAATACCCATAAAATGGTTTTCAATATTATTCAGAAACTTATTCATAGCAGCAATCAAATCTTCATGATTGGCATTGTCGTACAAGTGAGTTCTGAGGAAAAGTCGTAGTGCTTCTTGAAATTTCGTTTCACCCAACAGACTCTCCAGCATTCGAATTATCGATGTCGACTGAATAAAATTCATATGAATGGAAATATTAGAAGTAAGGTTTTCAAATGATGAAGAGCTAATAAAATCTTGCTTTGAAGCTGATCTTCATCGATATCAGCTATGGAAATAATTTGTAAGCATGTACAGTAATTCTCAAAAGTGATTTGCATTATCTGCTGAGATAAAGGAAGCAACTGGATAGGAAGAAGTTAGATAGACAATCGGTCTGTAGATCATCAAAAGTTATACACGATTTCCATTTATTCGTAGGGTTTCATTTCAATCAAGAATACGACCTCAGAGGGCTGATAATGTTTTCAGTAATTTTTCTTCAGTTCCGTGATTAACTATGATGAAATAAAGCAAAATTTTTAGGGCATTGAAAAGTAAATTCAAACCTTTTTGTACGCAATGGAGTTGAACATTTCGTTTGGATTCTTTTTTGTTTTAGCGACAATCGGCTCGTACCAGTCCTGATCTCGTCGAAATGCATACAGCGCTTCGTCGGTTTTCTTAAAATCCTAGAAGTAAATCAACCTTGGTAATGATTATTCTCTGATAAAGTCCTTACAAAGTATACGGATGAGTTGAATATGTGTGAAGACGACTTGGCACTAATCATCGTGGCAAAGCCCTCGTTCAGCCACAAATTGTCCCAATATCGCATCGTAACGAGATTGCCGAACCACTGAATAGAAATCGTGCTTTGAGAGAAAAACGCTTTTTGGTAAATTATCTAATGTAGAAAACTGAATAAATTTTTGATGAATTCACCTACTTATTTTTCATAAAAATCTGACACGGAAAACTACCGGTGTGTTACTCACAGATTCGCTCCACTTCTCTAGGATAAGTCCATTCGAATATGCCGATCACGGATATCAGGTAGAAAAATGCTAAGCGTGCACCCTAATTCCAGGGATTTGGCACCAAGATTTGCTTCTTTCATTTGCATTACAAGAATCAACTTGAAAAATTGGCGTACATCGCGAAGCGAGCGTTTACAATGTCATTTTTCACTGCAGCAGCAAATCTTTGAAAGAGAAGACTTCGAGCCAAGCTGTGAGGTAAGGGTTCGCACTTGGCGTTCTTCGACTTGATATCCATGATCGGCACGCTCAAATTGACTTACCCTGAAAAATGAAACGAATCTGTGAGCAACACGCTGGTAGATTCCCTTGCGACTGAATTCTGGAGGATTGTGTTACTAAATGTTTTCCCAGGATTTGATAAATTTTAAAGAATGGTCCAATGTTAATGGATAAAGAACGTCGAATTGTTTCGAACCTTTTTTCATGTTGAATTTGCTTTTCAAAAATCACAATGTTTCTAAAACCCTACCATATGCCCGATTTCATGTCCGAGAACATCGACGAGAAACTGTCGAACGCTGAGAAACGAGGCTCCTTCTCGATACAAGACAGGTCGTTGTATGACGGTTATCAGTCCCCTGCAATCCGATCTGTTACTTACTTATCAACTTGCAATTTGTTTATCAACTACCAGTTTTCCATAGCTGTCATTCTCATGGCTGGGATGGCAACGATATCTGAAAGTAGAGTGATCATTTTCTTTCGACATTTCGATAGTTATTGGGTGGTGAAAACATCCACAAATAGTCGTGATTGGGGTGATTAGGAGTGCTTGATAGCTTGTTTGCTACTCTGCCACTTGACCCATGTCATTCCCTATGTCTCCCTCCATTAAATTTCCCTTTACCCACCAGCTAATTATTCTCTATCATTGCCAATTCTGTCATTTTCTGTCCAACCCCACCCCAAGCTTTATCTCCCTTCCCCCTTCAAGGTCATCGAGTTTACTTATTCAATTAACTTTCACTTCGACTTTCCCTCTCCGCCTCTCGCATTCACCTTCTAATCTCAATCCATGTCTGTCTAGTCACAGAGAATATGCTCAGGAATGGTCTGTTCAACCTCATATTCATTTTCTATGGAACAATGGCCAAAACTCTCGAACTATTGTCGCTATCGAGACTCTGGCCTGAAAAGGGCGTCAATGATTCTCATCTATTCCCGACTTTTGAATCCAAAATTTATCCGCGATTTATTTCAATAGCAAATCAAGATGGTAAGTTTATGCAACTATATGTGGCTTTCTCAAATTTTTAAAGGCGATTGTATTTTAACAAATCCCCAAATATAATAATAAAATCAAGTGATAGTAGCCCAACATTGTCAACGAGTTTGGTCGCGCATTTCTATATAAAAATTAGATATTGTGAATTTATAGCCCGATAAAATTTGAACAATTAATGAAACTATTTCTAGATAAGATACTCAAATAATTTTCCTAAGTCGCAACATTCCCATGTCGCATTAGACTCAACTACTAAATACATTGTGATAAATTAAATTCATTAAATTTAGCTAAGTATTTATTTTTACATTTTGTAAAATTTTATAGGAGGCAGTTTTGTGCATCTGACAGATGCAGATGTGATGAGCATGCAGAGATCATTGAGAGATGAAGGCAAGATTCTGCATTCTGTCTGTGGCTATGAATATATGGAGGAGATATTCTATGTGTTGAATTGGAAGAGTGGCACTGGATGGACGGAAGTAAGATATTTAAATGCTGATTTGAACTATTCCTAATGATGAATGACTTTTGGTATTCCTGGATAGATCACTGGATGAAATAAGGACGATATCGTCGAAAATGACAGAGAAGAGAGTTCCTCCCTCATACATCTGTGCCTCTCCTCACACAATCAGTTTCAGGTGATTATTTTCAACAAAATTTTGAACATAAAATGGTCAAAATGATATATTTTTTCCTCATGCCCACTTTCACAAACTCAAAGATGGTATTACAAGAAGTTTGATTTGATTTGTGCAGCTAATATTTCTTAAAATCATTTATGAATTTCTTACTCTATCAAATGATAGCCAATTACGCAAATTAACGCATTACTATTCATTTCAATTAGCGCACATTCGCGTTTTTCTTTCATAATCTGCTCATAACTCCTCGAATATGTTATGAAAGAAAAAGTCACGCAGCTCTGAGAGATTATATGAAATATTCTTGTTCTTCTTCTGAGAATTAGATGGGAAAGATGGAGATATGCACAGTAATCTCAATGTTCATAATCAAAGAGCTTAAATAACTTTTGGTAATCTCTTATTTAGTGCAGTTTTCCATCATGAAGTCGATACAGTTCGACATTTTATAGTGGAGGAAATGAATTTCGAGGAGTTGCATGATTATGATACAAAAATGGCTGACATTGGATATTACATCGATTCTATTCAAGTAAGATTTTTCAAGTATAAAAATGAAACAACTGGCTTATTTAGTTTTATATATACAAAAAGCAACAAAAATTGCTAGGAATATGGAGGAAAGGGTTTGGTAAAAGGTCAGAATATTTTTGAAGTGATCTGGAAAAAAGTTAGTAAATTTCAGATGCAAACTATTTTCTAGTCCAAGTATCGATTCGTTGATAGCCTATAGCACCAGAAGCAGATTGACACCTGTCGCTGCTACTTCTTTGCCAAGGCATGAGAGTTTATATAAATTAAAAGAAGTAATTTATAATCCTCAGAGGTTACTATAATGGCAGAGCGCAGCATTGGATTATTTCTCAAGGAGATGAATTTTCGTGGAAAGATCAGTCAATTCCCTACAACGGGCAAGTCGGATGGCATGAACTGAGGGATTTCATCGAGAATAAGGTGAGGATAAATGGATGTCTTAAAATATTTCTTCAAATTGTAATGGAGTTTCTGAGGAATTGATTTTTCTCAACAATGGAAAGATCTTCGCAGCCTTAATCTCATGGGTTATTCTCAAAATATTTGTCTATGTTGCTAGAAAGTCATTTTATTTTTAATCTATTTTCAGAATTTAAAATTATGCTATTCAAAATACTTTTACAATATTTAGATGCGAGAAAACAACTTGCCGTCAGTCTCAATCTACATCAATAAAGCGGGAAGATCACATATGGCTGCTTTTGGATATGCAGATTTGCTGACAAGAAAAGCGGTATATCTGACTGATTAAATAATTGACTACTTGGCTGTGTAAAATGCAAAAGTCACATTCACTCTGCACAAAAAATCACACCTTTCTAAATTACCTCAACTAATTTCTTCTGTAAGTTAGATTACACCGATCTACAAGTATCGAATTGCGTCCGTGTCCAAGACGATCACAGCTATGGCAATTGCGGAATTAGTCGCAGAGGGAAAACTCGAACTCAACAGGCCAGTTTTCGGATATCGAGGGTTGCTGAGGGTAAGAAAGCTAATTAAGAAAAAACCAAGACAAGATGCTAATTTAGTGGCTATGTCCTTGCCATCCCATGGTAACTAAACTTACAACACTCCATCTTCTCGAACACACTTCGGGATTTTGGCCGCATACATCGAGAGTAGAATTCGTTAAGTAAGATACTATTAAGACGCGTTCTTTGAGTAACCCGAACAAAGGCCGGACAACTGCAAAAGTGTCTCGGATCCGAACCAAACTTATATGGTGGATACACCCATGGACCCTAATCACAAAACTGGGGAAATCAGGTTCCGCCCCCAAAAGTGGGCGGGGCTAGGTGGGGGTCAAAGTTGAGCATTTTCACGATTTGATACCCCTCAGGGGGTATAAAGAAAACTTTTTTGCTATGAAAGATTTTCGAAAAATTTAAAAAGGATGAACATGGTCATGGAATGTACTTTCTAAAAATATAATGGTTTAGGGGGTCAGTCACTTGCTGGGTATGGGAGGGGGTCCCAAAGTCAAAAGTGTTAAAAATGGCAGTTTCAAAATATGCATTTTTTGCATAAAATCGATTTTCCTGAAAAGTTTAAGGCGAGTTCCAAAAATCTGATGATATATTCGAATTCTACGTATCAAATTACCCTAAAAACAGTCATAAAATAGATAGGTTAGGTATGCCACTTTTGAGAAAAAAGTAATCAAATGGGCGTGGCCCGAGGGTCGAATTTTACAAAATCGATCGGAAAAATTCAAACTATACACCAATTGATAGCTCTTGAAAAACTAAGCAACTTTTGTGAAGACATCTCATGGTTATTTATTATGGTATGGGAGTGGTACCTCAAAAACCAAAATTTAATGTCAATTTTCAAGAAAATGATATGAGAATATTTCCATAGGTGGTCTACCAGAATTTGAGCTCAAATTGAAGCTAGAGACATCTATTATTTACCCCCATTCAATTTGGAGCCGAACGATATCAAACATGGTATGGTATCAAATGGTAGCGACCCATATGGTCAAGTCACCATTTAGTAACCAATATCCATCATGTTATATACCAAACGAAAGCCCTTATCGAACTGAGTAATATGCCGAAAACTACTTGAAAAACAGATTAGTCTATCGCCTTTTATGGTCATTTGAAGTTACTCCATTTTTGGTCTTTTTCAGTAGATGGTTATAACTAATTACAATGATGATATAATGAAACCACTTGCTGAAATTGATAGGAATGGGCTCGAATATTATTCTCCAGTCAATTTCAAGTAGAATGATATCCATTTTGGTATAGTACCATTCGAGTACCATATCGGTGGTATACCATGGACCCATATGGTACCATAGTAAGTGGTAGCACGGTACTCTAGGAAGCGAAAATGAAGTACTGCCCTTCAACTGCTATACTTCGAAAAGATGTTTAAATTTGGTTTGATTTTCGAAAAGCTATGCATTTTTTGTCATTTTCGCGTGTATAACCATTCAAGCCTCCATACCACGCATACCATAATAGATAACCATGAGGTGTCTTCACAAAAGTTTCTTAGTTTTTCAAGAGCTATCAATTGGTATACAGATTGTGGGGTTTAACCCTCAAAATTGAAATTTCGATATTTGGGTCGCCAACTTTGGTGCAATGGTAAAGTGTAGGGTCATACCTAACCTATCGATTTTATGACTGATTTTAAGATAATTTGATCCGTAGAATCCGAATATAGCATAAAATTTTTGGAACTCCTCTTAAAAGTTTTTAGAAAAATCGATTTTCTGCAAAAATGGGAAGTTGGCATACCCTATTTTTGAAATCGGGACCCTTTTTCTCAAAAGTGTCATACCTAGTTCATGCCTTTTATAACTGATTTTGGGGTAATTTAATACGTAGAATTCGAATATAGTATCAGATTTTTGGAACTTCTCCTAAAATTTTTCAGGAAAATCGATTTTATGCAGAAAACCGGGGTCAGCATACACTCATTTTGATATCGGGACATTTTTCTCAAAAGGATCATACCTAACCTATGCTTTTTAGGATTTATATTAACGTAGTTTTACCTGGAGAATTCGAATATAGCATTAGATCTTTGGAACTCCCTCTAAATTTGCTCAGTAAAATCGATTTTATGCAAAAATACATGTTTTTGAAACTGCCATTTTTGACATCAGGACCCCTCCCACATCCAGCAAGCGGTTGATCTCCTAATCCTATATATTTTTAGAAAGTACATTCCATGGCCATGTTCATTCTTTTTAAATTTTTCGAAAATCTTTTATAGCAAAAAAGTTTTCTTTGTGCTATTTGCAGTAGTTAATATTCAAGCATACTCTGACTTGCGGACTTTAACCGCTTTTTTCTCAAAAGTGGCATACCTAATCTATGCCTTTTAGGACTTATTTTAGGGTAATTTGATACGTAGAATCTGAATATAGCATTAGATTTTTGGAACTCGCCTTAAACTTTTCAGGAAAATCGATTTTATGCAAAAAATGGGGCATCAGCATACCGCCATTTTTGACATAAGGACCCCTTTCTGACCCAGCAGGTGGTTGTTGCTCGAAAATCTATATACCAGAAGGTGCGCAATTACATGGGCTACTCTATGCTTTTTAAAATTTTCGAAAATCTTTTATAGCAAAAAAGTTTTCTTTATACCCCCTGAGGGGTGCCAAATCGTGAAAACACCCAACTTTGACCCCCACCTAGCCCCGCCCACTTTTGGGGGCGGGACCTAAAAACCTAATTTTTGTGATTAGGGCCCATGGGTGTATCCACCATATAAGTTTGGTTCGGATCCGAGACACTTTTGCAGTTGTCCGGTCGCTCTTAATAGTTTGTTCAGGTTATTCAAAGAATGCGTCTTAAGAGAGGATGAAGATGTCCTGTTGATTTCAATAGATCTGATATCTTTCAAAGTTTTCATAGGAATATTTCCTTTGTGCAGCTTAGATGTTATGCAAAAGTTAAATGATTACTTCGAAAAAAAAAACCAACATTGCATCATAATTTAGCCCAAATATGTCACAAGTGGATGTTTTGCGGATGGCAGTTAGAGAGCCCATTGGAATGGGTTGGACTGGCTCTATTCATCTCTACTCTAATATTGGATATATGCTACTGGGAAGAATTATTGAACAAGTATGAAATATTGTATTTTTTGTCTAGTCTTGTAAAAAATGAATAACTTAGGTATCTGGTAAGAACTACACGCATTATATTCGCGACACAATTTTCTATCCTCTTGGAATAAATGGAAGCATCAGCGATGGGCTCGGTAATTATGATGAAGTAAGATTTTTGAAGTACATAAATAAAAGAAGAATTATGAAAATAGGCACATTTTCACCGAAGTGAAGAATAAAGTTTGCTAAAGAAAAGGATACTTGGAAAAAATAAAATAACGTATTATATCAGTGCATTCAATTCTTGTAAAATTATTTTGCATGTGTCAAGGATGCTTTAAGAACCGAAAACCATCATTTAGGTGCACTATTATTCTCATGGAAATGCGAATCCCTACATTTCTTGGTCTGTGACTCGACTGGAATCTGCAGCGGGATGGGCAATGACCATGAAAGATGTAAGCTTGTTTTCCAAATCTAAGCAAATTATGCAAGAAAAAAATTCGCTTCCGACAGAATAGTATTTTTCTAAATGCGAGGAAGAAATTTGCAAAATAGTCAGCGCTGCAACAATAAATTCTGCAGAATTCAATTGAATTGCAAAACGAGAAATGGAAATTTAGCTGACCATTCTGATGAAATATCTGGAAGACAACAAGAGGGGAAAATACGCCTGGATAACTTGGCCTTCAAGTGCAAGAGTGAATTATGCCAAAGGAATTCAATTAGGCAGGTTTTAAAAGAATTAAAAATATTATAGAAAAAACTGTCTATTAGTTTAATGATCACAAAAGCCTTCAGATAACGAAGGATCATTATACCATTTGGGGTCGCTTGCGGGTTCAGAATGCATAGCGCTTACGAGAAATGAAATACAGGTAAATAAATTTTTAAAAATATAGTAAACAGCATGATAGTTTAGGTATCAATTGCAACTAACGTAAGGGATCGGTTTGAGCACGAAAATACGGGATGGATGTTGGACTTGTGTCAGCTCATTGTGCATAGACAAATGAACGAATAATGATAAATAGTAAATAAAATGCATAAATTATTTTGAAGAGAAACTAATTCATAAATTGGCCTACCGAGTTTGTTTAGTGGGTATTTGATTCCGAAATAGTCCTCATAGAAAGCTATGATAGGAATTAGCGCTTTTAAACCTTCGCTGAAATCGTCGATTCGAGAAGGCTGTGCGTAGACACGAAGCTGAAAATTATTCCTATTCACTAGAAAATTTTAGGGAGTTCTAAATGACAAAATGATAAACGTAATAACCAGAATTAGAAGCAAGGATAGGAAAATAATATTATCGTTTTATCATTTTGCCAACTTCTGTCATAAAATAGTTGCCATATTGTGGCGAAGCTAATCTTTTTCTATTATGTTTAATACGAGCAATATTTCCCTGAGTCATTCCCCATTATGTAGAATGCTTTTCCCTCATATGTAAGCACCTTTTCGCTAATGTTTCCACTGCTATGATGCTGTAATCTAATAATAATTGCTCTATCACATTTATCTATCGTCCACTGGTCTGCGTTATGTCAATACCTATCGCTATATGATAGCCCCTAACCAATAAGCCTTTATACTTTGTCATTATTACTTAGAAGTGAACAATGGAAGAAATACTTTCTGATTAGAGAAGAGTAGAGCTGGTCAATCTATCTTTCCCTACGATATTTTACCCTAGTTCCAGATTCCGAAATCGTTTCCATATATTTGAAATCGTTGATGCAAATAGCGAATAGATACGTCGACATTTTCGGAGTTTGTGCAAAGCTGGTGATAGTCCAGTTTCTGCAAGATAATCATTTTTTGCAATGAAATATGTACTAAATAAACCCGTCATTGTAAGAAGAAGTCTCCAAAGTATTCGACTGAGCGTTTGTCCCGATTGGATGTTCGATTGTAGCCTGGAAATGAGCCTTTGCATCGGGGACATCGAGGCAGGGAAATACACGACGCGCTGAATTCGCTTGCAGATGAGTGGCCAACATGTATCTGAAGTGAATAAACCAATTGAAGAAGGATTAAAACTTTACTATTTAGACAAAGTATTGTTTATAATTCGAATGATTTTGTCATGCTTTTTTATGTTTTAGATTTACTCTATACTGCTGAGAAAATTAGATTTTTAGCGCTATTTAGCTTGGAGCTACATAATATTTATCAAGAGCATTCATAAAAATCATCATAATAATTTTAAAATAATATAATAAACTGAAGAAAATGATTGAGTACAAATTATTTAAAAATGAATATTTGGAGAAAAATTTACCTATTTTCGCCGTCAATTTTGTAGCTGTTGACAAACGCTCCATCAAAGTTGTTTAAAGTGTTAATTTTGCTAACGAAATTGATCTCGAATGTCGCATTTCCGATGTCCATTTCTTCTTCCAACCAGATATCTGCCACATCCGGGTATTCGAATGAAATCTGAAACTATTAGATCTAGTCTTATGACAACTTGAAGATGAAGACAAATTTTAAAACGAATGGAAATGTTCTCTTATTCAATGATTCGAAAAAAAAAAGTTTTCACGTCATAGACAGTCGTTGTTTTTGTAACGGAATTTGCATCGTCGAGCTGTTATACCGTCATTTTCTAATTGCGTGCACACATACCTTTCTAGCAGCAATTTTCCGATCGTTTTGTAGAACTACAGCACCTTGCAGGGTCTGTTCCTTGGAATGCAGCAGCACTCTCCTGCCTCCCCCAGACACGAAGTCCATCGATAAATGCCCTTCGATTGTCCAATTCTTCTCGCCAAACGAAACATTTCTAAAGACCCTATGTATTAGATCTTCAAGAATCTTTTTCTGAATTCAATCAAGAGTTAATTTCCCTCTAGCCTTGTCAATTAATTTTCTTTACCGGACCAAACTCTCATATTGATTGATCTAATAAAAGCGATACTTGATGCGATCGAGTGGGGTCAAAAATCACTTGAGAACTTCCCAAAATTGGCTAATTCTTCGTGACGTTCCCGCTAATTTAGTCGTGTCGTAATCAAGTTGCCTTGCTTCGCACACGCCCTCTCCGCATTTTCCGTTCTGTGACCTCTGTTCCTCCCCTTCAACGTCTTCTAATTCCTTCAAATACTTAATTTTGTCAGGTATTGCCTTTCTCGAATTCCATCGATCCTTCACATGATGAGTGATATTGATAATGTGATAGTAAAAAGGAATAGAAATAGAGATGATGAAGAGTAAGGAGTCTGAGAGGGAAACCTTATAATTGAATCGAACAAAGAAGAAATGAATTGATCGATCAGGGCAAAGATGATGTATTGGATACATGACTTATTAGGACATTTCAGCTATGAGTCTGTCTTGACAGTCGACTGTAAGCAGATAAGCAGACAGACAGGCGCATTCAAAATAGCCCAAAATGACGATATTTTCGCATTTTCCTCCAAGTTTTCTCAAAATTCTTGACCGCACGTTATACCGTTTGATTTTTTGATACCTCCACTTCTTCGACTAAGGGAATCAATTTACAAGTCTCGAGGTGGGGAGGTTACAAATTTTTTGACTGATTGGAATCGAGATGCGAGAACTGGGAGATGAAGAGGTGAAAGAAAAGGCAGACATGAGAGACGAGAGGGACAGGGAGATGAAAGTACAGAGGCCAACTGAAGCCATAAATGGAATGGGAAAACAATCCTAACGAAACGAAGTTGTTAGTTTCCTGTAAAGCTCGTCTTTATTCTGTTGCAAAAGCTACTCTTTTTCTCAATTCCTCACTAAAATGAGTGACGATTGCTAAAAGTCGAACTTACTCATTCCAAGGCAGATGGACTCTGAATGTGAGAGTGTAGAGAAGAGGCACGTGAATCCGGGGGATCTGTCCTCGAAGATAGACTTCATGCAGCTCGTGAAAAGGGGGAGGCTCAGTACGGCGTTCTTTCGCCAATCGAGATTCTGAAGCACCTTTAATTCTTCTGTTGGAAATGCTATAAATTTCATACTAAAATCAACAGTAGATAATTACGTCGGAAAGACCATTTTGTTATCTTTTTTACCCCAATTTCAAATGATCTGAGGTTTTCTTAATAACCATTTTTCAACTCTTTCCTATTTTTATCGTGTTATCATTGTCTTCAAAACATGAGGTTCTGGTTCTGACAGAAATCGATTCGCTATATGAAAAATCGCCATGCTGTGCATCCTTTTCGCAATTCCAAGTTATTTTAGGGACAATAGAATTTTGTTCACTTGATTTATCCAGCGACGCATAAAAATTTGAAATAATGCCTGACTTTAATTATCTCCTAGGGAATAGACCTACATAAAACTAGATTATTGCAATGTACAGGGCGTTTCAAGTTTATCTCCCTATTTTATTTTTTGAATAATTTTTTTATTTTTCACCCAAATTGGGTACGGTTTTTTTCATGGTACTCTCCGTACGTTAGGGTTTTGTTTGGTATAACTCTTGGGTCGATACCGATTACCCATACCCAGAAAACCACCTGTTTTTGGGGAAGCAAATTTTTTGGAGCTAAAAAAATGTTCAAAAATTCATAACTTTCTTATTCCTGAACCAAATTGGATGACTCTTTTTTTATTCGACAGCATTTGGTCTCTAGATTATCAGGTAAAAAAATAAGAATTTTTGAATACCAATTTATGCAGAAATGCGCATTTTTTGCGTCACGATTACGGACTTTTCGATCCGTACTGGGTTTACGCGTAAATGACGTCGAAAAAATCTGTCCTTTCAGTATGTTGTGCAGAATGACATGCTGAACAACTTTTATTTCAGGACTGACCTCGGATTCATTACCGTTAGGGCTCCAGAATTTTTAGAAGTGTGACGACCAAATTCAGCATAGTGCTTTTTTGGCAGTAATTTTCAAAAATTCATAACTTTCTTACTTCTAAACCAAATTCCATGATTCTTTTTTTATTTTGCAGATCTTGTCGAGGAGATTATGAGAAAAATAAAAATTTAATTTTAAAAAATATTTTTGTCGGTAAACACTTACCCGACGATACCCTATACACCCGTACTGGGTTTACGCGTAAATGACGTCGGAAAAATCTGTCCTTCCAGTATGTTGCGTAGAATGACATGCTAAACAAGTTTTGTTTCAGGACCGACCTCGGATTCACATCGGTATGAGCTCTAGAATTTTTTGAAGTTCGACGACCAATTATTGCAAAGTGTCGTTTGGACAGTAAATTTCAAAAATTCATATCTTCCTATATTTCTAACAAAATTTCATGATTATTTTTTTATTTTGTAGATCTTGTCGAGGAGATTATGAGAAAAATAAAAATTTAATTTTAAAAAATATTTTTGTCGGTAAACACTTACCCGACGATACCCTATACACCCGTACTGGGTTTACGCGTAAATGACGTCGGAAAAATCTGTCCTTCCAGTATGTTGCGTAGAATGACATGCTGAACAACTTTCGTCGTTGGACCAACCCTGGATTCATTACCGTTAGGGCTCTAGAATTTTTTGAAGTTCGACGGCCAAATTCAGCATAATGCTTTTTTAGTAAAAATTTTCAAAAATTTATAACTCCCTGTGTGTGCATATTCTAAAATAACTTCTGGAACAAAAGTTGTTCATCATGTCCATCTGCACAACATATCGAAAGGACAATTTTTTCCAACGTCATTTACGCGTATAGGTAGTACGGGTATATGGGGTATCTTAGAGTAACTTTTTCTTACCAAAAATATTATCCTAAAATTTTATTTTTATTCTTACCTTATTCTCCTACTCAAGATCTACACAATAAAAAAATAATCATGAAATTTTGTTAGAAATATAGGAAGATATGAATTTTTGAAATTTACTGTCCAAACGACACTTTGCAATAATTGGTCGTTGAACTTCAAAAAATTCTGGAGCCCTAACGGTAATGAATCCGAGGTCAGTCCTGAAATAAAAGTTGTTCGTCGTGTCATTCTGCACAACATACTAGAAGGGCAGATTTTTCGGACGTCATTTACGCGTAAACCCAGGACATTATGAAAAGTCCGCAATTAAAACGCGAAAAACGCGCATTTCTGCATAAATTGGTATTCAAAAATTCTTATTTTTTTACCTGATAATCTAGAGACCAAATGCTGTCGAATAAAAAAAGAGTCATCCAATTTGGTTCAGGAATAAGAAAGTTATGAATTTTTGAACATTTTTTTAGCTCCAAAAAATTTGCTTCCCCAAAAACAGGTGGTTTTCTGGGTATGGGTAATCGGTATCGACCCAAGAGTTATACCAAACAAAACCCTAACGTACGGAGAGTACCATGAAAAAAACCGTACCCAATTTGGGTGAAAAATAAAAAAATTATTCAAAAAATAAAATAGGGAGATAAACTTGAAACGCCCTGTATTATAGCCTAAATTTTATCAAAATTTCACTGCATTGATATCGAGAAAGTTGGAAATCGGTGAACAAGAATTTACAGGTGTTATGCATTATTTTCAAACTTTATGCGCCACAATATTTTTTTAAAACCTATGCACCTTTTAGCTCCCCTATCTGTTGAGGAAAGTGTTGCACTTTGTAGCTAACAGGTTCTTTCTGATTGGGTGTTGCCTTTTCCTCTTTGCTCCGTAGAAGATTCGGGAATAGAATGAGAATGTACAGGAGAATGATTATCATCGCGAGCAGGATGGAGGACATGCATACGGGACGGAAGCAATTGCGGTGTGCGTTCTGCTGCCGAATGTGGATGTGAACGAACTCGCGAGCTCGCTGAGGAAGGGGAATGGTGGCCGTGACTGAGGATGAGGGCTCCAGGAGAAAGGCGCCGTGGATGCGAGAGTGGGATGGGGAAGGAGTGGGGAATCGGACGGCAGGCAGCACTTTGGCCGGACTACCTCTGGCTATTGCAATTCTGCCGACTGCATGGCAAGCGCCATTGCGAGGCGAGGCCTGACATCTCTCTGCAGCCTTGGACTTGCCCTCCTCGATCAGGCACTCCTGCCCTGTTCCATCCCCTGCCAGCATCTTTTCTCTATCCAGGAAGACTCCTTCAGTGTTTGCTCTTTGAGTTCTTGGAATCGTGCTGCAAGTTGTCAGTTCAACAAGAAAAACACAGCAAAAACGTGCAAATGAGGCATAGATTAGCGATCAAATAAATGAAGGGGAAATTGCAAAAGCAGGGTGGAAAGGAGGCAGCTGTCAAGAAAGGAAGGCAGTTCATGAACAGGAAGAGCCATAATTGGAATGGAAATCGAGGGGTGTTAAGAATAGATTAATAATATCCGGCAGAAAATAGGGACAATCGCATGAAGACAAACTTAGAAATTGAAGCTGTATGGAGATAAATCTAATCTCCTTCAAAAATACATGCGAATTACGGTAGAATAGAAAATGGCCGAACCAAAAACTTGTGGGAAATAGGCAAAATGCGACCTTCCTCTAATCACTTGGAACACGTTTGGTCTTTCTCTGATCACATTCTCTTCATCAATACTGAATACTCTGGTTTCTCTTGGTCTTGTACGCATCAAAGTTTGAGAACATGAAAATGGGCGGGGCTAGGTTAAAACAAGAAAGAGCCGCTTTACGACTGCGAGACAGAATGATTGTTGAACTGCTGATGCAGACTTTGGAAGGAGTACTACTACCGTAAATGATGGACATGGAAGTGGGGCGAATGACGACGGAGAGGTTGGAAGGAATCAAGGATTGAGATAATGAGAAGCAGCAGTCAAGGGGGGTACTTTGCATTGCAACCAACTCAGGTTGAACCTAAACATTGCAAAACAAGAAACAAATCATACAATTGCAGAATGCTTAGTTAGGCTAGAGGCTGCAGCAGAAAAACTCATTTCTGCTGAATTCTATGCAGCGAAAAGCACATTACGAGAATACAGACCAAGAAGGCAGAAAATATGAACAACTCCTTTCTCTTCCGGATATAAACAGACTAAGCATAAATGGAACAATTTGCATAATTATCGCTAGACTTATCATTCGTTAATGAGTATCACGTTGGTTTGGATTCCACTTCCATCTACGCCGTCTACTACTCAGCATGTGCATTCATATTCTATGCAGATTTAAAATATAAATAAACATTGCGGAGTTGCGAACTTACAGGCCGAGAACTAACGGAAGATATTTGAAAACTAGAGTAAAATATGCGACGTTTGTCTGCAGAACGCTTCTTGCTAGTTTAATAGAAAAATGATGAAGTTCTATAAAATGAAAACGTAAATATTTTTTACTCAAAAGTAAACTTCTGCAAAGTAATGCTTAAAAATGTGGGGAACTCGATAGTTCCAATAATTACATCGTTTTGTTAGAATTTGCGGATGGATGTGCTATTATTTTGTGCCACTTTTATATTGTATTTTTCTCTTTCATTCCTCGTATCTTCATTGCTTCTGCTAAGTGGTGAGTTCGTTTAATTTCATATTTCCTTATTATGCAACAATTATAAATTGATGCATTTGTAATAAAGGAGATATCTATTGCAGGCAGAAAGGGACAGACCAACGGCAATGAAAGGCTTCCCCTCTTCTCTGACAAACAGCGCATGAAGATTAGTTTATTCACAATAACTTACTAAACTGAATTATGGGCTTATTGGAATGTTAATCCAATATAGAGAACTTCATATCAGGAAAATTATCAATTTCTGAAAGAGGTCTTGATGAAGATAAATGTGTAAATGCTCCATATAGGAGATAGATGACCTGGCTGATTTATTAGGTTATCTGATTGACCTTCGCTCGTAAATAAGCATCTCTTAAAAATAATATTATGGAAAAGTGAATTTTCTTTACAAAAGTTACTTTTACAATAGTATCTGAATTTCCTGTCTGCCTTCACTCTTGATTGCACACTCGAATGCACACGCCAATCGACAATTTATTCACATTCAGACGATTAATAAACACTAATGAAAATAAAAAAGATGAAGATGAAAATGAAAATGAAAATGAACGATCGAAGGAGCCAAGTTTGAATTTGTTGAGTTGGCTTATTAATGGTATAAGTGAGGGAGGGAAAGAACCTGAGATGCGACAAAATGCGAAAGAAAATCAGCAGGGTTTGAACGATTCCATTAGCATTTCATAAAACGAAATGAGAAAGCTCTGCATAGTTTATGTCAGTCGGTACCGACCAGTTAACTAATGGTAGTGGGGAAAACCCGACAGTCCCAGTGGGCTCATCTATCGGTAATTTTTGAGAAAAAAAGCCAATCGATATCCTGTCAGTACTGGCAGATAATTAAAATATACAGCCAGTTAATCCTAACTGGATACCAATTGGTTTTTCTTAAAAATCACTAGTGATGAAAAACTCGCTGGTATTGTTGGATTTTTTCCATTACCATTGGTTAACTGATCAGTACAGACTGATATAAAATGTGTAGAGAGAAGAGTACCAGTAATGTAAGAAGAATTACATACTGCAGAAATCCCGTGGAAGGAAGAATCAAATGACACGCTTTGAGAGAATCAAGTAGTCCAGGCCTGCGTTTTCGTCAGGACAAGACACCTAAATTATTAGGAGTTTCATAAATCTGTCATGCCATAAAATTAAACTTCCATATAATTTTCAGAAGATTGGTTTTTCAAAGAACTATGATAACTTGTGATATTCATATTCTGACATCAATAGCAGTGTTTAACGGAAATGAATGTCAAAAGAATATCATTCCGGAAATTAACTCGACTTCTCAAAAGAATGAAAATAGTTAAATTTCAAAACTCACATCACTGGTGTAATCGTTTTTGTGGAAGAATCCGAGACTTTTGTGATTGAAGCCGAACACGGTCGCCATCACTTTCTCCATTTCAGTGCTAAAGTAGGAGTAATAAAATAAAAGAAGAAGGCTCCACCTTTTAGCGAGTTTCTCGAGCGTCTGCAAGAGCATCGTGCCGATTCCTTTCTGCTGGTATGCCTCCTCCACTTGGATTTCATAGCTTCAAATATGAGCTTGTATAAAAAGGATTTAAAAATTAATGGAATGCTTTGTGCTAAAAAGTGATAATTTCCCCTTCAAATAACAGCATGAAGTGTATAAAAGATGCTGATCAATGACGAGATATGATAGACTCACGCGATTGTTTTGATTTTGATTTCCCAAAATTAATTTTGTCGAATCACTTATAAAAATGACATTTTTGAGCACGAAATATTTGAGGAGTAAGAATAAATTTAGATAAATTTTACCAGTAGACAACAGGCGAGGAGTGATCGACATCGAATCTGTAGTGCGTGTAGCCGATCGCCTCGCCCTTCTCGTTCTTCGCCAACACATATCTTCAAACATCAAGTAGTCAAATCAAATGAAAGCTTCAGGAAATGTCGAAACCTGGAAGTGGTGGAAAACAACTCGGTCCGCTTGCTTTCTGGATCCCATCCCCACTGCGACTGCGAATAGCTGCAGAAAATAATAAATAAAGAGAAGTTCAAGAATCCCTTACAATTCGAACATATTGGCCCTGAACAATTCGAATATCCACAGACTCTGAGCGTCGGACAGGTGGGTGGCCCAGTGCGTCTCGAACGATATCACTTCTCTGCAGATTGAAATCTTGATTTTTATAGAATAATGGGGTATATTTCCTACGCAGAAATTGTGAAGCATACGTCTCTTAGTATTGATTTTGGAAAAGAAATAATTTGCAAATGATGAACTATGAACTGCACATAAATCCATAATTGAGAGGTTATGTATCCATAGATTTAGCAGAACCCATTCTTCATAGAATAATTTTTTTTAGAAATTGACTAAAGTAAATTTTTGCAAAATTCAATAATTCATTTACTTACTTCTATTAATGAAGTTTATAATGCGATTTTTTGCATGGTAAATTCAAGAAGCACTTTCACTTTTCTTAATGAATTTTAAAGATTAAACCCGATAGAGGAGATCTGGCCAATTTAAAAGTAATAATTTCCCACAAAATTCTCGAGAACATACCCATCGTTGGTCTGTCGATTCTCGTGTCTGGGCAGGCAGTCGAGTTGCTCGATCGGATTCTTCATTTTGATGGCCTTTTTGACGACCTTCTTGTGCTGGTCTGCAGGGGCCATTGTGCGAATATTCCTGAAAAGCAGTAATTCATTAGCCACTGCAAAAATGCGGGAAAATACGAGTTTACTGATTGGGAGATATACGCGTAAAACGCGCGTATGCTGCAGAGACAGGCAGTGTCGGTCGAGTGCAAGTTAAATGCAGCTGTCGCATCAAATCTCCACTTTATTCCAGCGATAAAAATTCATAATTTCCATACAAATTACAATAAATTAAATTAGATGGGTCATGGCAACACTTCGAGGGTCATACAAATGAACGAGAAAAGGCACCGGACTGGGTACAGGAAAATGAATAGAGAATAGAGGGTAAAAGCCCTCGAATAGGATAGACTATAAATGCACACTTGGACCTAGAAATGAATAGAACGAAATGGGTAAAATAAGTGAGATGCTAGGCCTGTTTAGGGTCTCCAGATGAGTTTGAGTACACGCTGCAGGAAGGAGTAGATGTCGACCACCTGAAAGAACGAAGTCAATGGGAATACGTGAATATTGAAAGGGGAAAACAGGCTATTATGGGCAGTTGGCTTTACAGCCGAAAGAACGAACACTTTCAGCGAAGGAATGTAGCTTGATTGGTGGGGCACTGCCCGTAAACAACTGATCTCTCGAAGCGAGAGACCAATCCCTCCTAGCCTTAGCCTAAAGACCCCTTCCCCCGTTTCTCATCGATCTTCCCCTTTCGGTTGTTTGTAAACATGGGGCAAGTAAATAAAAACAGCAATCCTTTTTAAAAATTTAAACCTTCGGATGATTGAGCTGAAGTTTTCAATTTAAAAAAATAAATTTTAGTTTTTCTACTTTTGAAAGGAAAAGGTGAGACAAAGTGCATTTTTAACATTTAGAAAGGAAGAGCGAAGTCAAAATCGTTTTCTTTCGAATTTTCAAAGAATTAAATCTAGTTAGGAAAAAGCATTCTACCTCAATGATGAGTTTGGAAGTTGGCTTGCCAGCTCCGTGGCCTGCTTTGACTTCGATCCTGGCGAGGAGTGGATTGCGCTGCTGGGGATGCTGCTTGGCCTGCAAATGAGGACAATGAGTTTTATAAAATCAAGACAAAGATTGACCTTTTCATAGAGCGCTGCCGTGTACTTCAGCGTGTGAGACGGCACAACTCGGTCATCGTGGTCAGCTGCAAACAAAAATTTTATCTTGTATAGATTCAAGAATTTCTTAGGTTTTTAGTAGGGTTCATACATTTTTCAGGGAAATGGTGTTTGTAATGAAGGAAAGCTACAAGATCATTAAAAATGAATGATGATGAACTGTGTGCATTTTTGATAAGTAGTTTTCTCACCAGACATGAGCAGAGTCGAGGGCCACTGTCCGTTCTCGGGGAATTGGATGTTGTGCAGAGGAGAGTACCTAAAAACCATTCATTGTCAAAGAAATTTCTTTTCAATTTTACATACTTGTAAATGTAGTGGAATTCCTCCTTGACGTCAGGATTGCCGAATTCAGGGCACCATGCGAAGCCGACTGTGAATTTGTGGAAGCGCAGCATGTCGAGCACGCTGAAATGAATCAAACGGCATTGCTGTAGAAAAACTTGCAGTTGTGTTGGCAAGAGATGTCTTCAAAGTGATGAACTAATTTCTCGGAAAACTTCTAGAGTTCATTCAACAAACTTTAAAAATCAGCAAGTTTTCTTGCTCATCAACGATATATAGAAATTTAGAATTGTTTGAAATTTCCTGACAAATTAAAGATTTACCGTTTTACTTCATACTATCTTCGTGTAATTTTCAAATTTAGACAAAAAGAAAATCATACCCGACACGATTGATGACTGCGCCGAACAGCTCAGGACGCTGCTGCGAAACCGCTCCCATTAGCAGACCCCCGTTCGACCCGCCTTGAATCGCCAGTCTGGGAAAAGAATTGATGAGTATTTATTATGAAATCTTTCCTCCTACTTTGAAGTGGAAGTGTATTTGTGCTTGATGAGGAATTCAGCCCCAGCGATGAAGTCGTCGAACACATTCTGCTTGTTGAACTTCATTCCGCCCTCGTGCCACTTCTCTCCATACTCCCTGAAATGGGGAAATCCATTAAACATATATTGAAAGCAAGAAAATCTTAGAATGTTCTTACTTTTAGAAATAGTGCTGTGTTCAAACGAAAGTGAAAAAATGGCATCAAAAATGAATATCTTTCAAAAGAAAAATAATGAAAGTACACATAGTAGTAAAATTTAGCATTATTAGTGAAAATTTCCTGAAATGCAACTCACGATCCTCCCCGAATGTTGGCAACAGCAATGATGCTGCTGAAGTGCTTAATGAACATGAGTCTGGAGACCGAGAATGTGGGAGTGTTGGCGATGTTGAAACCACCATAGCCGTTCAGAATCACACCGTTCTCTCCATTCTTCTGCATGTCTGCCCGTGAAATTATGAACATCGGCACCTGAAATGAACGAAATTATATTTTTCTTGGTCTAATGAGTCTAGTAAACATGCAATCTGCATCGAAAGAAAAGATCCATTTGAGACACATTTTCATTCAATTTTTCTTCGTTCATGATTCCTCTCCAAACATAAAATCAGACAGGTCATAATTAATTTTGAGAATTTCATGAAAAATCGATTACCTTAGTGCCATCTTTGCTCTCGTAGAAGACCTGCTCCTCCTTGAAATCCTTGGCATCCAGGCCTCTGATGTTGATGCGACGAATTTCCTGCAAATTGATGATTTTTCGGAGAAAGGGGAAACTGAAATGCAACCTCAACATTGGGGGCATTCTTTGTGCCAGCGACAGTCTGGAAGTCGAGTCTGTAGAAAATGAAAGGCACCAGATGCGATTCGAAGCCGAAGAACAGCTCTGTCCTGTCGCGTTTGCCAGAAATGCCGGAAATAGTGCTAAACATGACGATTCATCGATATTTTGGAGAAATCTAGATGTTTGTTTTTTCCCTTGTCCAGAATCTATTAATTGGGTTATCGCAAGAAGAACGTAAAAAAAAACTTGTCATCAAAATAATTGCATACCCGATGCTGAGTGGGATCTGATAGAGTCGTTCTCCAGTGTGAAAGTCGTGTACGTAGAGCTGATCTTTCACGTCCTCCAGGTAACAGACCATCATTTTGTCCTCGGCCACTGGCAGGATGAAGTCCAGCTTGGCACGGGGATTTTCAGGAATCATCTGAAGATTTTGTCTTCTCTTTTCACGATTATCCTTCGTCGTACGTTATTATTCTTTCATTTTTCATGTAAGAAGAAAGACTTGTAGACATTTCGTGTTTAGATTAAAACAGTTTACCTCGATCCACTTGTCCTGTGGTTTGGAGATGTCGACTTTGACGAGTTTGAACATGGGAGCGTCTTTGTTCGTCTTGAAGATAAAGTGATGGCCGTCGTTCTCGATGAAGTCGTATTTGGCGTCCAACTTGTCGAACAGGGGAATCGGCTCGATTCTGCCCGTGATCTTGTTGTCCACTGCAGCCAGGTCGTAGTAGTACAACTGAATTGTTGGTGTCGTTTCAAGAACACGTGAGTAAGGAATACCATGTTGTATGGGTCACACCCGCGAGAGACGTCGATGATCAGGTAACGGCCATCGTGAGTTACTTCACCGCCCCTGAAAGCAACATATTTGGTTGAAGTAGAAAGAATGAGTTTTTTGATCACTCATTTTTATCCTTTTCATTAGTGCCGAAATTCATCAGTTAGAAGTTTTCTGTGAAATGCACAAAATCTCACAGCATGTAGTCTGGCTGACCCCTCCTGTCGTACACGAGGACATCGTCCTTGCTGTCCGTGCCCAGTTTGTGGAAGTACAGCGAGTGAAATTCATGCTTCTCCACGCTCGTGCCCTCGGTTGCCGACTGAAAGGGAAATTTTTAATTTTCTTTCCTGCTTTTCGTGGTTCAAAAATTAATTCGTTTCAGCCATGCAGAACTACATCGTAGCCTTGAAATCAAAGATAGCGATGGTTCGTTCTACTCGAATAATCAAAATTTACTGCATTCAAGATTAGTTTCTGAATATGGCTCCTGTGAAATGTCGTCGTTTGGAAGGGAAAGTAGCTATTGTTACTGCAGCTACTAAAGGGTATGCTATTCTTCTTTTCGAAATTTATAAGTCGTGTTTTTAGAATCGGCTTGGGAATCGCAGAAAGACTTTTGCAGGAGGGAGCTTCTGTTGTGATTGGGAGTCGAAGGAAAGAAAATGTTGATGAAGCTTTGCAGGTAATTTACGTTGTGAGAAGAAACAAATTTTCGCACTTACAGTACCTCCGCTCCAGAGTGAAAGATGCAAAAGTGGAAGGAATTGAAGGGCATATTGCAAAGCCAGAGGACCAACAGAAATTGATAGATTTCGTAAGGAAGAAAAGATGTGCTTTCCAAAATAAAAGCTATTTAGACCTTAGATACATTTGGTAAAATTGATATCTTGGTAAACAACCATGGGATTTCACCAGATTTTGGTCATATTTTGGGTAAGAGGTATTACAGCATTTCGAGAAAAAGTAGAATTTGAAGATGTCGACGACAAACTCTGGGATAAACTGTTCGAAGTGAATTTGAAAGCTGGATTCCAAATGACTAAATTGGTGCATCCTCACATGAAGAAAAACGGGTAGAAAAATTGTGAAGAAAAGTAAGAAGAAAACTGCACATTTCAGAGGTGGTGTAATTATTTTCAACGCTTCCTACACAGGATATCTGACTACTACTGTAAAATTTTCCTTTCAAAACTCAAATAATTTGCAAATCTTGACTTAGGGAATTGGAGTTTATGGGATAACGAAAACGGCAATGCTCGGACTGGTCAAGTCATTCGCTGCAGGCCTCGTGCATGACAATATTCGAGTGAATGGAGTGGCGCCGGGACTCATCAAAACGAACATGAGCGAGCAGGTTTGCAGGTTCGTTTTCTTCAAATAAACTCTTTAGATTTCCAGATATGGAAGCACGGTGAAAAGCGGCAGCAACTTGTGATGGAAAAAGCTGGGGTAGTAAAAGTTCAATTTTACAAAATCCAGGATTACATTTTTAGATAAAAATGGGACGATTCGGTGAACCAGAAGACGTCGCTGCGGCAGGTTAAACTTCAAACTTTAGCAAAAGAATAAATTTTAAAAACGTATTTTAGTGGCATATCTCGTATCCGACGACGCTTCCTACGTGACTGGAGAAACTATGCTCATCACTGGGGGTATTGATGCGAGACTTTAGTCCATTTGGTCTTTTAACAAAGGCCACGGGATTTGTGAGTGAAATAACTAGTGTTAGAGCCAAAAAAATCTACGATCTTCCCTTTTGATCAGAAATCGCGAATTTCAGTTGTTTGAATAGAAATAAAGATTTTTAACCAGATTTGCGAATGTTTAGACCTGCGAGTGATCGCATGAACGAAAGTGCCTTTTCGAGAGACGAAATAAAGGCATGCTCTTTTCCATGCTCGTTAAGACACGCTATTTCGTTCATGCGTGCGCATCCGCGGGGTTTGAAAAGTTGCAAGTCTGTATTTCATATAAAAACAGAAAAGTACCTACCTTGTGATCAGGGTACTTGCAGTAGAAGAGGCCCGAATTGTCGTGAGCCCAGGCGAGCGAGCTGTGTTTGACTCCGGGAATCACATCAGACAGATCGTCACGAGAGGCCGTGCGGAATTTGACAGTCACCCAATCGCTTCCCTGAAAACGGAAAATTCATCTAGATTTCAACACAATCCGTGGAGTTAACCTTCTCGCTCAGCCCGTATGCCCAAATCGAGCCATCCTCAGTCCAGCAAGTGCCGCTGAAATGCAGAATTTTGTAGGTTTCATAATAAGACTTCCCCAAAACTATCCTGCACACTAAATTACGAGAAAAGTATGATATTGGGAAAGACATAAAGGACATTTATCCCTTCTCTTTCATAAAAAAGATTCACTATTTCGTTTTCCTATAATAGTCGAGGTTGGAAAAGTAAGTGTCAGAATTCGAGAAAGAACAAGTAATACAGAAAGATAAAACTATCATTCGAACCTGATAGAAGTGGTTCCCTCAGCGGAGAGTTGATTCGGGTCGAAGAAGACCTCGCCCTGCTCCGTGTAGCTCTTCGACTGGAAGTAGACGTACTGGTTCTGCAGGCCCGAGTTGAAGTAGTGGTAGTAGACTCCTCCGCGACGAGAGTAGCAGCCGAATTTCTCGTAGTCCCACAGCTCGGTCAGTCTGAAATTTCATTCTTCGAGAATAGAAAAAAAACACCTCTATCTAATAAAAGGTTCATTACAAATTGCATGACACTGAATGAAATGATATGCTCTGATTCAAATTAAATGCAACTCGAGAAAATGAAATAAAATCCCTTCATATGAGTGATTTTCTTACAAGCTCTCTTCTGCACAAGGCTATTTTTCTCTTTCTATTTTTATTTCAAGTCCATTCGACTTACGTCTTGCGCATGTCCTCCCGATTGGGCGCAGCAGCCAGGAACGGCTCGGAGACGGTGTTCAATTCGTCCACGAACAGCTGCGTCTCCTTCGCATCGGGGTCCTCCATGTAGCGATAGGGGTCGGAGATCTGAGAGCGATCAAAATCATCTATCTTGTCGATGTCAAAAAGTCAGGAATTAGGAATGTCAAAGCAATTTGATTTCGAAATCAACTTAAACTCACACTTTTCTCAATAGCAAACTCGCAATAGGTGTATTTTAAAATGTCGGACTTAAAATCATAAAGATCTGGAGTTTTGAGTCGAATTCCGAAGTCTAGAAAAAGTGATGACAAACCTTGATTCCATGGTAGTCGTCGACCACGGTCTCGTCCTTCCTGGCAGACGGGTAACGGGAAGTGTCGATCTCGATCGAATCCGACATTCTGCACGTTTCCTGAATAGAATAGTTCATTAGAACAACTAAAATAATGAAATTTTCGAATATTTATGCGAAATCGAGAAGAGGAAATTTGAAAACAGAAAGGTTACGCACTGCACAATGCAGCAATTGCTCGGCAAATAAATAGGACTGGCAAAATGAGGTCTTGCAAAATCGCGAGAAAAAGGGGCTGCGTTCGAGAGAAATAAAACAAAGTTTAGGAGCCAAAGTAACGTTTTGTGTAAGTTTTGCGATTGCGTGGCCAAGAAATTCCCAAACTGATATGTTTAATGTCGAAAGCACATAGAGAAATTCTGGCTGATCACTGTTCGTTGCCAACAAACTGAATTATGGAGGAAAAGTTCGCAAGCGTTATTTATGATAAATTTTTGAAAACCCAAAATATGGAGTTCTCAAAATCTCTACATCCAAGCCACAATAAAGTGAAATTTTTGAAGGATTCCGATTCAAAGTAAATCGAGCAGAAGAAAGCAGGGCTATTTGAGCATTATCTCAATACTTTCTTAAGGGCGCGTTCATACTTCAGCTCGGTTCGGGTAAGCAGAAAAAAATAGTATGCGAAAGTAAGAGACACGTTCTTTTCTCATATTATTCCATTTTATCTTTTTTTGATATCTTCATTTTTAATATGTTTAAAATTAATTTTTCTTACATCGTAAAGCTCTGGATTTTCTTGTGTAACAGGATAAACGCAGATCATCGGCAATTTCTCGGTGAGATTTATATTTTCCAATTCCCAATAATAGGTCATATCTCCGAATCTGAAGTTGGTAATTATGTTTTGAAAGTGCCTTTGACGCTCGAAAGATGTGAATGTTTGCCCGACATTTCTAGAGATTTCATTCCCTGTAATTTTCAAACGGAAACTTTCGCCTTTCGTAACTACTAATTTTGAAAATGAGAATTTTTAAAATATTTTGCAGACATGTCGTCGTTACCTTTAGTTGAATGAGGATGTAATTATGAAGAAAGGAGAATGCTGACATTAACGATCAAAAGTGCAGATTTCCAAAAATATCGAAGTTACAGAATTCAAAAAATCAACTTACGTAAATCCTCTTGTAGGATTGATAATTTGCATATCTCCATCCTACATTTGGTACTGGATGCTTGCTGACAATGATTCTCCGGATTTTCAACATACTTTTGCAATTCTTCGGCGTAAATCTGAGATTCGGCTGAGATGCTGAAATCCAATTTCATCGATTCGTAAAAACTGAAACTTTTTGACATGCTGGTGAAGAAATCACTGGATAAATAAGATTAGTTCGACAAGGAAAAGTAATTTTCTTCCTGGTAATTAAAAAAAGTATACGTTTGATCAGCCAATCTTGAATATCGAATTTTGTATTGATCTTCGAATTCCTTTTGATAATATTGAACTCGTTTTTAATAGAAATTCGAATGTCGATAGTGTTGGTACTCTATGTTGTTGTTATTTTGATTTCGATTGCTGGAAGAGCTGTCAATTCAGGTAACTTGACGGTCCTGAAATTCATAAAAGTTCAAATTTGAAAATTGGCCTTCTTTGGAAATTTCTTACTAAATTGGATAGTAGAGGTAATAGTTTCGCAAGACATAGGATGGGTATAATTGGAGTGTTGAAATTGAAATTACACTAAATTATAAGTTAGGCGAGTCTTATAAATACAAATCTGATTGTCTAAGCAACGTCTTACACTGCTACTCGATTCATTTCAAGTTCTGCCATTTTTGTTTCGAAAGCGCTACCCTTCCTAAATCGTACTGTATTGGGATTATCTTTCTCAAATTATTATTCTACTGATTTATTATCATCATTAGAGAAATAATTTGCAGAATCGAATGCCTCGGTGTCACAAACCTACGTCTTATGCAAAGAATTATGACTTTTGTGAAGGTGAATTAATTTTTCAGTTTACTTATTCTTAAATACTATTCTGCATTACTTTCTTTTTTTTTTATAAATCTCGGTAGCGATTTACTATTTTAGAATTTGCAACATCAAATACATTACTTTACAAACTCATCATTACGTGGAAAACTATTATACTTAATCGAGATGGCCTTTATACAGGTTAGTTAAATAGTTTTATATCAATGTTGTCTTCAAAAAATAAATTCACCTATAGGGTATCAAAGTGTGACCATTTTGTATAGCATCGCATTAATTCCGATTTTTACCGGCATATTTATGATATATCGATTATTTCTAAAACGTGGAAAATTTTCACAATTCGAAAAATTAATAGTCATCTTACTCATTCTACATATACTCTACTTTATCTGTTTAATGATAAATGTAAGTTTTATTTTTATGATGCAATTTTCAATATATTCATTAAAGCAGAATAATACTTTAGTTTTCGTTTACGTTCTATGATCAAATTTGGCCCTTTTGCTGCCAATATAATAGACCATACAAGGTAACTAACACAATTTAAAATTCTAGCCACGCATATCAATCGATATTTAGCTATAGTTTAAGCGAATCGTTTAAAACATCTGCGTTGCTACAGAAAAGTGTCAACATTTTGTGAAATAGTATGGATCGTATTATTGTAGTTTTCCATACATTATTTCGCCATAATGTCTCTACTTTTCTGTCGTAACTTTTCCAAATAACTAAAATACCACTTTATTTTAAATTTGAGATATAAAGTTGACTTAAATCTAATATAGTCAAAATTTTGCATTAACAGTTGACAAATGGAATTTTAGGAATTATTGAATGATTTATTTAATATTCTCCAAGATACATGTTTAATGATGCCCATAAGATTCGTTTCGACTGAAGCTACGATATATAGAGCTAGGAAATTTTCACTGTTAGAAATTCTTCCACATGCATATTTCAGTTTTGATACAAAATGATTCAATTTAGTTGCCGTGACGAAAAAATAACTCAACTATTTGCCACTATATTTTGGACATTGGCCGGATTTCATATTATTTTTGGCTGTATCGGCAAACTAACTTATTTTGTAGTTTACTGGTTGAACTTTTATAAAATTTTTGATATTGTTGATATAGTTGATATACGATATGTAATGGCTCTTTATCAATGGCATGTAAGTTAAACGAATATTATCAAAATAAAAATTATTAATATCGATTATGTAGATCATTTTTAGTATTTTTACGGTATGATGGTTCCGATCATAGCAAGTTATGCTCAGACGATAATTAGCATTGCCGCGTTTATTTATCTAAGGCGACGTTTTAATTCGTTTGGCAATCTGAGCCAAAGTACAAGAAATGCTGAACGACGCTTAAATCGATACCTAATGGCGTATGTAAGTTAGCCCGGTCAATGTTGCATCATATTATGTTGAAAACGAATATGTGTAACGTTTAGATTTTATGCGAAATGGTAACAGGTGGTTTAATTATTTATCCACTGAGAATGTTTTGCACTGGTTTGGGAGAATATGACGGTAGGACGTTCTTTTAATCTTTTAACTTCAATATCTTAAATATCCTGTACAAAATTAATTGTTTTCATTGTAATAATTTTCCATATGTAATAAGTTTATTAAGAGGACGAATCTGTGTAAATAATTGATTTCTCAAACTTGGTTAACACATCAAATCACATTCGTTTGTATTTATAACCAACCTCTGGTTTAAAATGCCGAGATTCGTTACAGCGAGTACGAAATGATATTCAAAAACAGTTTAAATGAAATTTATAATTCCTAAGCTATTTTATTCTCTTGTATAAGTCATAGCATAATGTCTTTTTTTTATTTACAAATGGAAAAAGTAAAGAGATTCGATATATTTTGGAACACTCTTACCTAAAGAACGATGATATCGAAAGAATCTGTTTGAAAGAATGAAAATTGTTCACGATTTAACGAAAAATAACATAAATCAACTAGTTTCATAGCTTCAAAGTTAGAAATTTGAGAGAACTTACTTGAATATTTTAGATGTATGTTTGGACGATGCATCTGTTTTAAGGAGTGTGATAAAGTATACATACGTAAGCATTATTAATAACAACAAATTTTCATATTAACTAACAAAAAAATAGATCCATACTAAAATAAGTTAAATTTTCTACCAAGAAAGCACTTAAAAAACTTTCAGATAATTTCTATGTCTATTGCCATATATGGACCATGCCTCCAAATGATTACCCTGTTTTTCTTAGTGAGAGGATTGATCAAGGTAGTTTATGCATATATGCATGTAAAAGGAAAAGGGACAATTTTAGAAGAACAACACTACTGTATCACCGACTAAGAAAGAATTAGTCAAATCTATTCAAGTTACACCTCATGTTCCGAAGCAACTGAATTCGGATATATTTTCTCATCAAGCGCCAATAAACTAATCTGAAATTATGGTAAAACTAGCCCGCCTTCAGCCGTCTAGGGGCTGCTCCGCAGCCCGTGTTTTTTTTTACTTAACTGAAAGCTATGTTAGCGTAATTTTTGGTTTGCCTTCATCAGTTAGTATTGCACACACTTCTAACTTAACTTCATTTGTGAAAATTCGTTCAGCAAAATTTGCAAACTTGCATCTCGAAGCATAAAGAATTGATAATGAATCATTTCCCAAACCGTTATATCTACATAAGAAACTTTCTCATGATGGCTTTGGTTGTACTCGTGGACTTTAAATTTAACAAAATCGTTGTCGTTACTCGTAGTCTCTACTTTACTATCAATTTGACCTTTTTCTTCGGTGCTCACCCCCAACTCAACATCATTTTCGTCATAACTAAAAGGGATAACGTTGGCTCTTTTGAGACTCACCAGAACAAAACGAAGCAGGTCAAGAAATAACTTACAATCCTAATAGTTATATATTGGGATTTTTTAAATTTCTCATAAACATTTCATCTCGGAATTTGTATATCAAGTGTTTGGATGAGAAAAACTCGGCAATTTCAGATGTGCCATTGCTTCCAAAACAAAAATTCGTATGGCAAGCATGTTAACTTTTGTCCTCTTGCTTTCAATTGTTGGTGTTAGCTGGGGTTGAATTCAGAATGCAAAGAGTTTTAATTACTCAACAACTTTATTCAACAATTGGTATTTGAACAATACCAAAACGGAACAGAATAGGGTGGAGAAGGAAAAGACAGAAGTGAAAAAGAGAGGATAAAAAACAGAACCTCCTAGCTCATCTTTGCCTTTTTATGATTTAGAGGAAGGAGAGAGAAGTAGAAATTGGCAGGAATTCAAATGCGCCAGACTTGCTGACCAAAATGGGAAATTGAAAAAGAATAAATGGGCCGAATATTAGAATAATTTTTTTAAAATTGTTTCGCATAATTCGACACATTTTCAGATAATTTTGACGAATTAAAAATAACACATAATCTTATCGGCTAATTCATAATAATTTTGAGTTATTTTCAATTCAATTCAATTTTTAGAGTTGGAGAGGGTGAGATGTGGGTCAAGTCCACCCACGTTTTTTAACGTCACACTATCTTTACGAAAAAAGCAGGGGGACTTGATCCGGATCCAGGTGGGAATTTCAGTCAAGCAATGAGCTTCTCATCCTCTTCTCCTTGACATCCAATTCGGCCTCCTTTCTTGGCTTATACGCCTTTTTCGAATCGTAGGGCTTCAGTTTACACGCATCCGTGGGCAATTCGGCGAGACATTCCATGCTTTCAGCCAAAAGAACCAGGTTTTTGTCTGAAAAATCATGCTCTTTCAAATCGTGATCTTTTAAAATTTTTCCCTCTATAATTCGTTGCAATTTTTTTTTATAAATGAATACTCACCTTTGGCGATAACCTTGGCGAAAAGGACGATGACTTCTGCCCCGACTTCACTCTGGAGGAAGGCCGCTTTCTTCTCTTCTTCTTCCCTTTTGCAGAATACGACCGCCTTCATCGTGTATTCCGAGTCATCAACTAACGGGAAGGAAATAGCCAAAGCCTGAACTACGATGTCTTATTCAAGCACATTTTAGAAAGCTCATTTGAAGATAAAGTTTGTTTCCCACAAAATTCTACTTACCTCGTCCTGTAAGCTGTTCAATCGGAATTTGATCTCAGACACAGGTCCCGAAATTCGACCCCGGATAACTGGAAACTATGCCATTAAATTTGAGTGACTTTCCTTTGTCTTGTTCTGATTATTTCGAAAATTATCGCTTTTCTACATCACAAATATCAGTTTATTAGTTGCGAGAAAATGGTACCTAAGTGCACACCATCCTCAGGCAAATTCTCCAAAGTGAAGTAGTAGGGTGGAGCGGTACGAACAGGGATTGGCCATCTAGCGAGTCCAGTTCCCTCCTTGAGAATTTTGATCGACGATTTCTCCGTGAAGACTAAGCCAACCTCTCGGTTCCTAAAAATAAAAACTATCTTGCGAAAATTTAATTTATCATATCTCTTCGATAATGAAATTGGATAAGACATGAAAACTAACAGATCTGGGATGGCATCGAAGATAGGCCATGAAATAAGGCGTTCAGCTTTTAGACCCTCGAGTCTGACGACCTGGAAATGATCAGATGATCATACGTTTAGATAGAATAGCTTTTCGTTGAAATATTCTCTATACTTCTATCAAAGAAGATTTTAACAAATTTTTATAACTTAAGAAAAAGTCCACTTTAGTCATTTCTAAAGGGTCTTCGCCGGAATTGGGATGATGCATACTTACCGAATCTAATCTCAATTTCCTGCATGTATCGAAGCCGCTAGGCCAGACAGTGAGTACGAATCTGTCAGCTCCCAACCCAGTCATCAGATAGCGCCTCATCTCTGTTCCTGAGTAAGTCGTGTCTGGAGTCAAGCGCCCTGACACGATCCCAGTAAACGTCCTGAAGAGAAATTGTTTATAAAAGATTTCTCAGAATTATTCAATCACTTTTCAATTTAACTACTTACCTCGAATACGCAGGTTTTCCTTCTTTCACGCCCCAGCCCAAAACAATCTCGCGGGTCGTCCACTCAGATTTGTTCTGCGCCATGAATCCAGCGATCACTGAAAATATGGAGATGATGATTTACGAAACAATTACGCAAGAAGAAGAAAAATAGACTGGAAGCCTAAAATCAGCGATTTTGGTGAAGAGTAAACAGCGCGCAAATAACGCTATGAGATCCTTTTAGACTTTTGTCGTAGAGCAGATTTCAAATTTTCTTTTACTTCACGGTTTATTACCTATCGCCATAATGAGTAAAAGGATTAGAAGACTTCATCTGTTGGCTCGACTTGGACGCGAAGATCAACTGCAAAATCCAAAATTGATAAATCTAGTTTCCATCTCACTCTCCCATTCTCACCTTTCGTTTGTCCAGCCTTTCCGACACCCTTGAGAATCGGACGATGAGGGCGAAATGAACTTGCTCGTTCGCCCGGACTGAAACGGTTGAATAAGTTTCGGTGAGCAGCTATATATTTCCCAACCTGGCTGGCTGGACACGTCGTCGGCAGCCGAAATCGGCTGGTCCAGCGACCCTCTCTTACCATTCCTCTGCAAGATCCCTCATCTCACCCCTTTTCATTTTATTTCATTATTCTGTTTTCTGCGCATACAATCTTTCCATATTAATCCATTCAATTTTCTTTCAAACGTGTGTTTATTTTTGTTAATTTACAACTCTTGAGATCCCTGACTTTCTCCCTGTGAATTCTGCGTGCTTCCTCTGCTTGCTCTCTCCGACCTCTGACTCTGCTCTTCCACTTCTTCCTCTGGCAGCAATACTTCTTTCCAAACTAAATTCTTTACTCTGCCATACTGCTTATTGCTCACTTTAACTTTCAAGAAATCCCATGCTCTCACTCTGCTAAATGCAACATATGCCATTCCGTGGCTAAATACGTCTTCTTCTAGATCAAGTCCTGCAAAATCAATCGTCTGCCCCTGGCTTTTATTAACCGTCATAGCATAACACAATATCAGTGGAAATTGTCTTCTTTTCAAAGTAAACGGTAGATTTTCTTTCCCACTCGTTAATGTAATCCGTGGAATCAAAACTCTCTGCCCAATTCTTTCACCATTTATAAATTCACACTCAATGATATTTCGATGCAGCACTTTCACCATTAATCTTGTTCCATTGCACAACCCAGCTGCAGGATTCAAGTTTCGCTTCACAATCACTGGGCTTCCAACTCTGACTCTCAATTTGTGCGGTGGCAACCCAGATTCATTGTAACTATGCAAGAACTCAGGCGGGTACATTATATGCGTATCATGCTCATCGCCATCTACAGTGTCAACGCTCAAGTAAACCTGCTCTTCATCATCCAACTGTTCAATTACCTTTTCGTTTATTTCGTGTACTCTCTCGTTTGTTGTTGTCAGTATCACTCTTTTAGATAGTTGTTCATAGTCTTTCTTTCTAATGCATTCGCCAAATACTTTCTCAATCAAATCATTTCTTGTGATCACACTATCCGGTATTTTCACATAATCTTCATAATTTGGTAGTTTTCCATTTCCAAACATCAATAGCCAATTTGCAAAATCCTCTCTTACTGGCACGTTCGTTCTATCGTCATCTGTATTCTGGATAACCCGTCTGTTCTCTTTCAATCTAAACACTCTAAAATTCTTCCACAACTTCGATTGCACAACTGACAAATTGACTAATTCGTTTCTCCCTCCTTTCTTCTTCACAGGCAATATCTGTCTAAAGTCTCCTCCAATAATAAACACTTTCCCTCCGAATATCAAATCATTATCCATCAGCTCTTTCAGTTTTCTGTCAATTATCTCGAGTGCAAACTTCGGTACCATTGATATTTCATCGACAATAAATACCTGCGTTTCAACCAATTCTCTTCCTATCTTATTGTTCGATTTCGCATTGCTACTCGCCTGTGAATCCATTTCAAATGGCAGTCCGAAGGTCTTATGCATCGTTCGTCCGTCAGGTATCAGATTCGCTGCTATCCCCATCCATGCACATGTCTTGTACTTTATTCCCATTCCTCGGAGCAGATAACAAATCGTCTTGTACGTGTAAGTCTTTCCACTTCCTCCTGGCCCGTCAATGTAGACGTATCCATTTGCGACATTTTCACCGTTTTTCAATTTCTCTGCCTTGTTCAATACATATGCAACAATAGATTCCTGTGCAGTGTTCATACTCGCTCTCATCTGCCTTCCTTTTTCCATTTCCTCGTCTTCATCCCATGGTATCTCATCATCGAATTCCCCCGTATTTGGTTTGTCCATCTCGTAATTCTCCAGACTATCCCCAGCGCTTTCCAACATCTTCTCTATTTCGACTAATGCTCTTCTAAGTGCAACTTCATCATCATAATTTCTAGCAAAGTCGTCTGCCATGTATTCTCCAAATCTTTCCCATACTCGTTTCACATTAACATTCTCACCATGGGTTATAATAGAAACAAATAACTCTCTCATCTGAAATGCCGTCGCATGGTCTTTCATTTCATCGAAATACGTTTCCCATACAATGTCATCACTCAACAAACCCATTGCTCTCGCTGCTTCTCGAAACGTCTCTTTTGGATTTGCATCGCCATCGTAATCCTCAGTCGTTAAAAGATCCTCCCAACTCTTTGCTCCTTTCTTATGCAACAGTATCATTCTCAAATAAAACAACTCTTTCTGTTTCGGATGAATTACGTACATCCTTCCTATCACATTGAACGATCTCATTCTTCTGTCCCAAATCATGTTACCATCTTCTCTACTCTTCTTGAACGTGTAATACTCTGGTATCTCGAAATAGTAGTAGTTTCTTGCATCTGCATCTCTTTCGTTCAGATCGAACCAAGCAGTCAAAGTCGTATTTCTCAGTTCTGAGTCGTTCAGCCTCAGCCTGATATCGTCATTTTCAGGTTTGTAATAGATTAGCTGCTCATTTGGCAAATGGATGGCAAGTCGCATTACGCTGTGACTTCTTTCATCCAGCTTGAATTCGGCAATTCGCCAATACGCCTCATGCGGTGTCACATATCTCATATTTACATACTTTGTCACTTCATCATAGATTATACCTCCGTTTTGCACTTGTATTGCCATCCTTGCACAGTCGTGTCCCTTATAGACATATTTATATAGGTATTTTACTGACTTGATCGACGCGCAAATCTCAATATTCACGTGAGCATCAAATTTTAGACTCAACACGGGGCTAAACGGAACCACCCACCGGTTATCTATCTTTACTCCTTTTCTTTCAACATGCTCTCCGTTGTCCCTCCTTCGATACTCGGCGTAACTGTTTCTTCCAACATTAGTAGTTTCCTTGAATTCCTTTGGGTACTTTTTCGAGCAAACTTTATTCCCCTTCTTGTCTTCAGCCATGCATGGACAGTTCATATTGTGTACTCCGCAGGGTCCATGGAGCATGTGCGATGCAATAATCTCATGCAATCGAGGATATTTCTTTTTGTCAGGGATTTCAGCGCAAACGATACTGTCAATTTCATCAGCTCTGATATCATCACTCCTATCTAATATTAAAAGGATATGTGCATGTGGTAGCCCACGCTTCTGAAACTCAACAACGTATGTGTAAGCGATGGCTTTACCGAAATATAGTTTCTTTGTCAAGTCGTCCATCAACTCATCTAACTTCTGATTGAAAACTCGATCGACTAAATCGGGCTCGTCAAGTACCGTGTTTCCAGGCATCAAGTTTCTTGTTATTTCGCTCCATTTCGGATTACATGTGAATGTTACAAACATGTGAGGCTTCCCATATCTTCGCACCATAGCCATACTATCTTGGTAAGCTTGCTGGCAATTCCTAGGCGATCCCTTGAAGCTCGATGGCAAGATTATCGTTCTTCCTACATTCTTCCCTTGTGCGTCTGCTGTGTCTTCTAAGTAGTCTCGTAATGCTTTGTAGCTTTCCACTTTTAATGCCTTCTGATTCTCTCGAATATAATCTAACCTGTCCTGCTCGATCTTCACGTACGCGTCCACCAGGTATTGCTGATAAAGCTTTCCTCCAAGTCTTATAGGGTTAAAATCATTTACTTCATTCGGATCACTGTTCCACTTCATTTCTGCAAAACAGCATGCATGTTCGGCTTCTATTTCTTCCCTATCCATCAACAATGACGATCGTCTAATAGATGTCATATACTGATAATACTGCATGAACGTTACCTTCTCATCGTCGATCCTCATGCCAGCATAGCATCCGCCTTTACTTGTCGGGAAATACAACGGATATAACATCGATTCTGCAGTCTTATCAAACTTAGTTATTGTTCTCAATTGTCGACCCCGCTGATGCACTGCTAATTTATCCGGATACGGCATTTCATCTTTATCGTTCAGAACGAACACTGCTGCAATTTCGTTCGCTCTCGGTATGTTATATCTTCTCTTGTCTACTTGGCCGCTAACATCAAATATTAACCTCAACTCGGGTGCTGCTTCTCCTCTTCTTCGCGCCTCAGCTTCGACTTCGTCCTCGATCTCCTTCATATATTTATAACTTTCATAATATCTGTTTACTTCTCTCAAAACGACATCAATTTTCTCCATTAGGCTTCTATTACAGTTCACATTTGGCTTCTTCGCCATTCTCAAGTTCAAAGCTTCTACACTATCAATGAAAAACAGTTGTGCATAGTCAGGTTTTTCATTCGGATCCGGATGCATTGCCAAATTCATTGTATGGTATAGTTGCCCTTGCACTTTATAACAATACGGCATTACAGCTCGATCCTGACTTTCAGCTCTCATTGAAGCAAAAGCAAACGCAGAATTATAGTTTCTTGTATGCTCCTTGAAACTTCTCGAATGGATAATATCATCAGTCTTCGTAAACAATTTATATAACTCAATTGGGAAATTATCAAATACGTCTTCGAAGTTCAGTCTTCCTTTCCTACAGCACTTTGTGAATATACCTTCCCTCAAACTAATAGGCTTTTCTCTTGCAAAATACAATGCTCCACAATTCCTACATTCTTCAGTCAAATTTCCAATATCGTAAAGTTCAATTTCATTTTCATCTTCAAGCTCTTGTCTTGCCAGATATCGGGTCCCATTCGATCTGTTTCTGCGAATAGCTCTTCTCTGTACTACATGCCTTTGACTGTCTCGTTGATTTCTTTCACTTCGCTGGCTATCAGTTTCAGTATCCCTCAGTCTTCTTTGTCTTTCTGCCTGCTCGTCAAGCCTCCTAGCTCTGTCGTCATCTTTTTCATTTTCTCTACTCTCTCTATGTCTCTCAGCATCCACTATCAGCCTATCCATTCTTTCCGTTTCAGATTCATCATCACGCAATAACCTTTGTCTTTCTGCCTGCTCATCAAGCCTCCTATTTCTGTCGTCATCTTCTTCATTTTCTCTGCTATTTTTATGCCGCTCTGCATCTCTTTTCATACGACTATCCATTTCCCCTTGGCTTTCATTTGCACGTGTAGCTCTCATATTTTCAGCATTTCTTTGATGTCTCGCAGTTCCAGTTTCCTGACTTTCATTATTCCGTTCATCTCGTTTTCTTTGTGCTTCTTGCTCTCGTTCAGACTGTGTCTTTCTTTTCTTTGTCAATCTTCTTCCTCTTCCCTTCTTTCTCTTTCTCGTACTCCCGACAGCTACAAATTCTGTATCTTCGTCACTATAATCTTCAGATAATTCGAGGTTCATATCCATACTTAACGCGTGATAACTATTTTCAGTCCTCGGTCCAGTTTCGATTTCAATACCTTCATCAGCAGCTTTCCATTCTCTAAGTACTTTGACAATAAGTTCAACGTCAATTCCTATAATAGTTTCTAGATAAATCATGTAATGGAGATCAGTAATATCGTCATCATTCTCGTATTGCATGGTTCTTTTCAATGCCTCTCGTGTGGCACTTTTAAATTTTGCGTAATTTATATAATCCATTTCAGTTTCGATTTCTTCTTTACATCTTTCAAATAGTTCACTCCATAATTCTTCAAACCTTTGAAATATTACTCTATGCTCGGGATTTTCGGGATCATAATATACTTCATCACCAAACAAATTTTCTATTTTCACTCTCGTCTCATATACGAATTGTTTTCTTTTTTCATCAAAAATATTATCCTCTTCTTCTTCTTCATCCCACTCCTCTCCTTCTCCATCCTCTTCTTCTCCTCCTTCTTCGTTCCTTTCTTCACTTTCAAATCTTTCTTCATCTTCAAATCTTTCATCATCTTCATCATTGCATTTCATCTCTTTCTCCAACAGTGCCGTTGAGGATGCAAACCTCACCCCCCGTCGGCTAGGCGGAATTGTTGGGGAAAAAAGCACTATCCTTGCGGGCGTGAGCGGGGGCCCGGTCTCATCCTCGACCGCCTCTGAAAATAACGAACTTGGTCATGAAAGGCAAGTCTTGATAGTTTATGAATTTGCATCATTTCCGCAGTAATTGAATCATCAATCACACATGAACCCATGTTGGCAAAATTCTATCTTTTAGGCAGAAAAAAATTTGGCAAGGGGCTTCGCCGCCTGTTTGTAATTTTCAACCGCGAAAACGCAAAAAAAAATTTAATTTTCAAAACAACTCACGCTGATCTGATGACCGGCGGCGGCGAGGATGACCGGGCGGCGGCTTCTGCGGTGAGCGGGACAGGGTAGCCGGTCGGTGTGCGCGGCTACTGGTCTAAGAAAATTCGAACAAATTAAACGAAAAAACCTCAAAGAGCTTACCTTAAAACTGCGAGGCCGGACTGGATCCAGGTTCCAAAAAGTGAAATAGTCGTCTCCTACGTTTACACGCTAGTTGTCATAGGCCTCTTTACCAGAGGCAGAGAGAGAGAGAGAGAATTACAGTATTCTTTTCACTCTCTTCCCTCTTCTTCTCTTCGTTTCTTCTACATCTGCGCTACCTCATAGAACTCTGAGAACCTTGATTTCATTCATCATATGCTATACCATTGACTATCCACATAGACTTCGGTAAAGGAAATTCACCTTTAGATTAGCATCTTCTGTAGTAGCAAGATCTGTTTTTCTACACATACATAGGACAACTGAAGCACTTATTCTACCATTAATTGTTACTTAATTATCTACTGTAATTAGCTCAATGAAAGTAATGATCATTTATCTATTCAGGCCAATATAGGGCTCATTCGAACTCAAACTTCGACAACTCAATTCCGATCTAAGTAATTCTGTAATGAACTATTTATGAGAATACTTATTATAGCTGTCAAAAGCTAATCTTATAAGGAAATTGAACTTAAATTCGAGTTTAGAATGACAATCTGCTCAGCAAGCATAGTTTTAATCAAACATAGCTCCGCAGTATCAGTTTAAAATGAGACCATTGGATTGGTAATACAGTTAAAATAATAGCCATGATAATTCGCCAATGACACAAAATTGAACTGTTAAACAATTGAGTGTCAGTAGACTCATACAATCTAAATAGCACATATGTGTAAACATGACAAAAACTTTTCCTATAAAATGATTAGTGGTCAGAGCATTCAGTCCATTCGATACGATAATCAGAAATTATTAGGAGTCCTTCATTTAACTCTTCAACTCGGTCGGATAAATCTGAAAATATAGAAAAAGGATTTTTTGTACGAAATAAAAAAACGAAGTGAAAATAAATTTCAGATTCAGATTCCCTCGCTTGATTATCCTTCTCCACCAGTTTTTGCCATTTTCGCACCAAAATATGAATTTTATCATTAAAGTTTCAGTGGATAATTTCTGCAAAAACAATTCCATGTCATTTTGGGAGTAACAGAGCCCGAACACTACTCATATCACCTTTTATATCTAAACTCTTGCCACTGAGAGCCAGGAATCACATCCACTCTTCCATAGGAGCATGCCTCAATTCCTGGCAAATTCGATGATTCACTGGACCTTCTCTTCTCCCCTTTCCTTTTTGCTTGCTCTCCATGTCACATGCTATTTCTCTTTTCTGACTTTATACAGGGGAAACCACATTTTTGGGCAAAAGTACCCATTTTCTGGACCAAAATCGATCGGGTTTTTACGTTGCATACCACGGGGAAATTGGCCATCTTTTAGTGCAAACCCACCTCAATTGGATGATCACATCTTTAGAAATAAATATGCACAAACACACTTTACAAAAATACTAATAGTTTTGAGTTTTGATAAGAAATTGAAGAAAACATGTCAATGATAATCGCGCAATTTAATACAAACACAATACCAATGCAAATTCAAAAGCAATACTAAACTCAAAGGCAATACAAAATATCTCCTAACAATCAATGCAAATCTCATCTATCATATCTCACATCAATCAATACTGTACCTTCATATTCATATTTTCTATCCAATTTTAAAAATTCAATCAACCATTTAAAATATTTCTTTGTCATTCAATTATCCCATTGATGTCATTTTCCAAAATTCTTCCAAGATTTTGCAGAAAATTTCAAGTTCCTTTCCATCCATAAAAAATGCAAAAAAGAATCGAACTCTCGCATCATATACTCGCCATAAGGTCATACGCGCTATCCACTTGGCCATCCAAGTATGCTCGCGACTCTCTCTCCTTTCAGAGACATTCGGAATAAAGAGCCCATTCTCCCGCAGAGAAATAGCATGCGGGGGTGAGAGAGCAAAATGCTAAAGGCAAAATCATTTATATAATAAGGATAATTATCTAATTATCTCATCAAACCCAAATAAAACCTATACCTTGCACACCGCAGAGAAATTCTGCATCCAACCATATATATATCATCATACTTTTTTTACTCCCCTTAAAGTTATAGCGTTGGACACACAGATTAAGTAAGAAAAAACAGTTTTTTGAGTAAAAGTACCCATTTCCTGAACCAAAATCAATCGGGTTTTTTACGTTGCACACCGCAGGAAAATTCTGCATCCAACCATACCACATTCAACCATTTTTATTCATCCCACTTCAAGCAATAGCGTTGGACACACAGACAAACAGACTCAGGGGTTTTACTAAAGAGTAGATGTGGAAAGACGTTCTATATGACACGTTCTTCGTAAGAATTCAGTATGGGGTGGTACCCAAGAAGTTGACCCTCAATATTCGAGCTGATATTTGGTACCCGGGGGTTTTCGGCTACGCTGATTACGAATATGACGGTTAAAACCCGATCCGACCACCTGTTCCGCCTGTTCCGGAAGGTCCGCATCCAATAGCTTTTAAAAATTCTATTTTCGTTAGTCAGCATGTAAAAAATTCAATTTTGGTATCAAAATGCTCGTAGAGACTAGCTGAGCACGATTCTGAAAAGATCTCGTCGAAATGACACCGAATAAGGAAGTTACGATGCAAGTAGTGAAACATGTAAAAAAATGTTATATTGATTTTTTCCCTTTTTTTAATTTTTAATTTTTTAAAAGTGCCAGATTCCGTGAGTTATTTATACTGAGAAGTAGCCCAAGTCTTCTAGTTTCTGGAACACTTGACCGTTTTCCTATCGACTGCCCGCTAGCGAAGAAATTCCACTTCTTCGAAGGGTTGTCATTACTCATTTTTGCCTAGTTTGTTTTCAAAAATTCATAACTTCCATAATTCTAAACTAAATTCGATAATTCTTTTTTTATTGAACAGCATTTAATCCATAGATTATTAGGCAATAAAATAAGAATTTTTTAAAATATCGATTTCGGCAGAAATGCACACTTTTCGCGTCTTGATTATGTACTATTTGACTCGTACTGCGTTTACGCGTAAATGACGTTGGAAAAATTCGTCCTTCCAGTATGTTGTGTAGAATGACATGGTAAACAACTTGGTTCCAGGACTAATCTCGGATTCACATTCATATGAGCTCTAGAATTTTTTGAAGTATGACGGCCAAATTCAGCATAATGCTTTTTTAGTGGAGTTTTTCAAAAATTCATATCTCTCTATGTACCCGACAATTTTTTGTAATTATTTTTTTATTTTGTAGATCTTGAGTAGGAGAATAAACTAAAAACATAAATAAAATTTTTGGGGATTATTTTTGTAGGGAAAAAGTTACTCGAAGTTAGCCTATATACTCATACTATCTTTACGCGTAAATGGCGTTGGAAAAAATTTATCCTCTTAGTATGTTGTGTAGATGGACATGGTGATTAACTTTCGTTCTGGAACTTATTATAAAATGTGCACACACAGGGAGATATGAATTTTTGAAAACAAACTAGGCAAAAATGAGTAATGACAACCCTTCGAAGAAGTGGAATTTCTTCGCTAGCGGGCAGTCGATAGGAAAACGGTCAAGTGTTCCAGAAACTAGAAGACTTGGGCTACTTCTCAGTATAAATAACTCACGGAATCTGGCACTTTTAAAAAATTAAAAATTAAAAAAAGGGAAAAAATCAATATAACATTTTTTACATGTTTCACTACTTGCATCGTAACTTCCTTATTCGGTGTCATTTCGACGAGATCTTTTCAGAATCGTGCTCAGCTAGTCTCTACGAGCATTTTGATACCAAAATTGAATTTTTTACATGCTGACTAACGAAAATAGAATTTTTAAAAGCTATTGGATGCGGACCTTCCGGAACAGGCGGAACAGGTGGTCGGATCGGGTTTTAACCGTCATATTCGTAATCAGCGTAGCCGAAAACCCCCGGGTACCAAATATCAGCTCGAATATTGAGGGTCAACTTCTTGGGTACCACCCCCCTTTATAAAAAACTCGATTTTTACGAAGAACGTGTCATATGTATAGACAAAGTTTATACAGCTCACGACTGCTTAGTTTCTTTTCTTACTTGAATTGATTTATTCACTTTACTTTATCACTTCAAATGCATTCCGAAAATTTGTCGAATGTCCAATAAAAACATTGCTTGTATTCATTCTGTTCGAAAATGGCTGATATCAAAGTGTAGCATCTTATCTTGTAAGATAAAATTCATAGCAATTCTGAAAACTGAATCGAGTTATGCAAAGTCAGAAAACTGCCCTTGCTTCAAAAACTTTCGGAGCTCGTAAACACGTCCAATTCAGGTGAGTAGGATCTCAAAATGACGGGCTTATTCATGTTCACAAATGTTACTTGTTTAGAAACGATGAAAATAGCAAACAACAACTTACTTAGGCAATTATCGACGAGATTGGGCGAAAAAAATCAATGAGTCGACTTTTTAACGCATGTCTTAGCTTTGCACGTATCGAATACATCATACTAAAGCCCTAAAGACTTGACAGATCCGCAAGAAAATAAGAAAATGCACAACAAAAAACGGAAAACCCCTAAATTCAATCGAACCACTTGCAGAAATAATGTTTCTTTTCTTCTCTCATTTCTGCAGTCATTCAATCACTTTCACATTTCGTTCAAGTTTATTTTCATTTTTTGTCCCAAAACTTCCCGTTTCGTTGTGGAATCTGAGGTTGCAGATATCTGCCGGACTCTGCCAATCGAATTGCGATGTCGCGTGTGTCGAAAGCTAGTGAATCGTCGAAAAGCGCTCCGATGGTATGCAACAATTCAAAAACAGCTTTCAACTTTTCTCTTATTTTTTTTTCTCGAAACTGAGCAAAATTTTCGGAAATACCTCGAGGACTTCTAGGGCAAAAAGTTTCACTCAATCTCGACAGGAAATTCTTTCGCTTCTACCTGCAGAATTCATACGAGAATTTTCAGAATATGAAAAATCTGCTCGACCTTATGAAGAATAGCCATAAAGATGTGATCGAGGCCTCGAAGAAGCACGTCATCAGGCGTAAGCAACGTTTCAAAGTTGGGTTGTTGAGGGTGCAGAACAAAATGAACATCGATTCATTTGAATTTTACTCACCGCCAATAACTAACTCCCTTCATTCACAGACAGATGAAAGATAGACGGCAGTATTTGTCAACGGATAGGGAAGGCTTGGGAATATAGAAAAAGCAGATAAATGAGGAAAAGTTGTTGCCAAATCAGCTTGCTGTGTCGTTTATCTGTCTGTAAATAAAAGTAGCTTCAACGACTACTTTACAATGATTCCTAAAAACGCCTTATTTCAGACATGAGCAGTCAAGCTCCTTCTTCACCGGCGGCTCCTGCACCGCCCGCCCCCAGCAAATCTGTCTCTGCCACTACCAAGCAGCTGGTCTCCATTCCTCTGGCCACCATTTTCGAGCCCACAGACATTGACCCCCTCATGATCCCAATCGCCGACATCAACAGCTCTCGCTCCTGGGATCTCACGAGGCTCACCATCCACTTCGCCGTTATCAAAGGTACGTTGTCTTGCCTCTTTACTGTTTATTGCTTGCGTCTCTTTTCTCTACGATCACGGCATTTGCACACTATCATATATATGCAGTCGACTCTCTTTCGAAGACCCGAATGTTAGCTGTTTCTTGCAGCATGTTCATTTTCATTGTCTTCATTGCTCTTTACAGTTCTGATAACCATTTGATATCTGAACGGTTTACCTCTCACTTGCCACTGCACTTTTCGTTGCTTTCTCAATCCATTACAAACATTTTCAGAAATCTCATATTAGTATTTCTTTTGCATTAGTCTTCTGGAAAATCTTGAACTTTATAGAAACATGAATACTTCACCATATCCAATTCTTTCAGCCGGTCTTCTGGAACAGCATCGCCGGGCAGTTTCCCTGGCCGCGTTGGAGCTGATCACGGCCAGCAAGTTCATGCAGAAGCTGACTGCTATTCTGAAAGAAGTGCCTGACATCGGAGGTGACGAGCGGCAGGAGAATGCCAGGAAGTGCGTTGAGGTGGGCTAGTTTTCAGAGTTGGTTTTTACAAGCGTTTTTATCCTCAAACATCGAATAAAATTTTTTGATGAGAAAGATAGACGCAGGCAGGATTTCAGTCATATTGCCTGTGCGCACTCCCCTCTATTTTAGGAGAGGCAAGTCGCTATCAAATGATTGAGTAAATACCCTCTGATTTTTCAAACTAGTTTGACCGCTCTTCAAATTATTTCAAATCATTCTTGCTTATGACTTGTATGACTGTGATTTACCCCATGTTTGAAATCAAATCTGTCCAACAATAAAGAGTACATGTAAGCGCGTCTCATCTAAACGTAAACGATAGCTTATCAACTTCATTCGCCATTTCTCGAATCTTCACCTGGTTTAAAATTGATTGTCTAGCGCGGTCATATCTACATTGCTATTCTTTGCTTATCCTACTTTTATTTTTCACCTTTTTCTATTTCTTGCGAACTTGCAGAATCTGCGCGAGCTGTGCAACGAGAGCGAGAAGTACAAGGAGAAGATGAACGGACAAGAACAGAAGCAGTTCAAGAAGCTGATAAAGAGGATCAGGCCCATCTGATTGCAGAGTCGGTATGTTGCAATGTTGCAACGTTTCAACCATTCTTATTTCTGGTTCCAAGAAGTACAATTCCTGAATTAAATACACGTACTATGTCATTTCTTCATATCATGTCATCATTGATAATCTCCTATTGTAAGATTCTCATGAAAAGCTAAGCTACATTCTATTTGTATTTTTGTATCCATGTACCATATGCATTATATTGTATTTTAGTTCTCAGATATCAATTTACAGGTAACTTTATTCGATTGTCATGTTACAGTACCAGTGCAGATATAAATGGTTTATATTTGTCAAAATTTTCGTCTAATTTTATGAGGAGACAAAATAGATGAGGTTGATCAGGTTGAACAGCTGGAACAGTAACATTAGCGATATTCGACTTATTCGATGCAGCGAATTCTTCGATCGTTGATCATTTGGTTCGGGAGTCTTATTTTTGCACCATTTGATCTTCTTGCATGTCAGAAGTTTGTCCATGATAAGATAAATAGCCAATGCTGCCAATGCGATGCTAATGTGAACCATTACATAAATCGCTGAAAATTACATTAGAAATTATTGGCGCTAGTAAAGTAATCTTGGAACTCAAGCAATTTCAGAGTGAACACGTCGTGTCACAGTGATTTGACTATCAAACTTCAGCTAAAATGAGGTTTATGGATGACGAAGTTGATAAACTCGGCAAATATTTCTAGGACCCCCAAGTAGTTATACCAAATCACATTTCGGGATAAATTTTTGCACAAATAGATGATCGGGGATGTTAATAAGACTTGTGAAGAAATAGTGAAATTTGACAAACCCTTACCCAACAACGGCAGATAGCTTGTTTTCGGAAGTGATTCAGCCATTATTGAAAGTATGAAACTCGTCGACATGATATTTGTCAGTACCATATTCAGCTAATAAGTATCACTTTCTTTGAATATGAAATTAGTTCTAACTCTCGTTGCATCATCAGCTGCTTCGATGAAGAGGCCATAAATGGTGAGCAAATTGATCACGAACGTAGGCAAAATCATCAAACAAATGTAAAATGAAGGATTTCGTTTGAATACGAGTCGTATGCTTGGCAGTCCATTCTCATTGACAATATCCATATTCAGAATACGCCATTCTCCGTTTCCCTGGCATTTGATATTTTTCATGACATCTAAGATCAAAAGTTACCATCTCAGAATAGGGTACTTGTTTGAAGTCCTGAGCAATTTCGATTGAAAATGGTATTCGCATTTCGTTCGAGATGAATTGAAGCAAACAAGTCTGCTCGTCAAATGGCAAAATGGCTATCTGTTGGTTAGGTGTTGGAAATTTAAGATATCTTATCACTTGTCGCTTACATTGAAATTGCAAACAGTTTCGACGACGATGGTTCGGTAGTATTTGATGGTTCCGTTTGAATTTACCTGAAAACAACCGAATTCGCTATTTTTGTGGATATTAGATGAACTCGAACCCTCACTAATTTCATATAATCTGGTCTATTATCGGCAATTTGAGAGCTAAAAAATTAATATAATTTCTTCATGAGTCATTCATACTGTTTTATATCGTGCCTAATTTTGCTTAGTACATAAAGTCGAATAGCATTGATAAAGTGCCAGAAAAGTGAATAAACACTTTATTTCTTCAAGAATCAGTTAACCTTCGATGAAATGCAACGTCTGGCTTCCACACTTTTTCTGCAGAAGTGTAAAATGCAGCCTGACCACCGTATTGTTGAGGGTTCCACATCAGTCTTCTGCAATACGTTAATTGTAGGCTTCATAACAACTTACTGAGTACTTGTCTGTCCAATTCTGAAACGTTGACTTATTAAGTTTCCCCTATTTTGATGCTTACAGTATCTAGTTCCATGATTAGAGATATCTTCTCCTCTGGAAGTATGATTTCGACGAGCTTCAAGTAACAGAGTATCAGATGGATGTTGAGACTGTCCGGAGTGATATCATTGACATTCGACTCCGACAATCTTGTAGTTGGTGGCAGATCAGAATAATATCCTTTGAAAATATTGTCATAGAGCAGATTTTGCTGTTGCAGAAGGTCCATGGAAAATAATGGCTATTTTAGGAATCGACTTTACTTCTTGAACTAGACATCAGCTACATTAAGTACTTAGAAAAAGGTAGACTTCGTCCTGTCAAATCATTATAGAATTAATGTGATGCGATTTTCAGGTTTTCTCAAATTCGAAATGATACGAAACAAGACAGCAAAACTTGAGTAAATGCAATTGAAAATCGAAGTAACGAGGTTAGAAAACGCAAACATTAAATGAATTGTTCGATGCAGGTAGACTTGGAAACTCAATTGCAGCTGTTTCTTGTGGAAAAGACAAAAAAGTAGAGCATTTTTACTGAATTACTCACATTTTCAATTTTTAATTTTTTTTTCATTTTGACTAATATAAAATTTATTATTCTTACTTCTACTGACAAAGATAATTAGACGATGTAAAGATGAAAAACATGGCGTTGCAGCAAAGTCATATCAATTAAGAAATTATGCACGAAAAGGAATCTGAATCTTGAAAGTAGACAACCGACGGCAATAAATTGCACAACGATGCATCATGAATTGATGTATGAAAATGGAATATCGCCACCAAAACACAACTATTCAATATTGTTCGATCAGATTGGAAGAAAATACGACAAAAATTCACAACATTTTAGACAAATCCCTGAACTTGATGAAGTAAATTGAATGATTGATTGGTTTGTGTAAGCTATTTGAAAAATCTTGAGTAATATTTTTCGTAATTACACAAGTCAAATATGAGAATTGGTATAATTGAATCGCAATGTAGGAATGAAAATAGGAATAAACACGATGGTGATGCGAATAAAATCTTCTGGTCCAATGTGGAAAAGCGAGCTATGACTGTAATGATTGGCTAAATATGCAATACAAACTGAATCAGGTCATAGGTATGCACAATTCAAATAACAAGTTACACATGTAAAACAAACGAGAAATTGCACTGGGCTAAAATCATAATTAGCAATTTGAAGAAAAAAATCTTTTCGTCCGAATATAATTAGTTCTCAAATTGCTTGCAAAAACACAAAATGAGAAAATCTGCTGACTACAGAACCGAAACGGCGAGGCAGGCATGTAGGGTTGCAGTGCTGATGATGTATTTGATGTATTCGATGCGACTATCTGAAAATGTATCATTATCTATGTACTTATTATTATGCTCTCATTTATGCAGGGAATACAGTAGTGTTCGGAATCGGATTCGGAATTCCGAACACCTCTTATAGGGGTGAGTACATGTTTGAAATATACATGTGTGGACGGACGTTTTAGTCATATTGCTACTTGGGCAATAGACATGAAATACTAGACGCTTTATTCTGTTTGACATCGCTCATCAAACCTAGGTTGCAAGTGTGAGCATAAGATATAATTTGTCAATGAATTGTAAATTTAGATAAATTGCTCCTGACCTAAGTTATTGATTAAATGCCTGAATTCAGATGCTCATGAAAGAGTAAATGAAGTTAGAGAGAATGGGTTGCGTTAATTGAATTAAACCCTCCTTCTCAGCTCACAAAGAAGACAGACACTTTGGCTTTGTATGAAAAGATGGAGGGGAGAAATGTTTTGCAGGAAGCTAAAGCATAATGGATTCTACCCCCTTTGACCGAGCCGGATGTAATACCGTGCAGATGGCTGAAGGATATAAGATGGGAGAGAGGAAGAAATAAAGGATGGAACACTTGAAGTCGTAAATAATGCTCGAGCGGTTGACTTTTAGCGATGCATTGGCATTTAGCTTCTATTGGCAGCCGGTCAGAATAATTTGAGAAACATTGATATTGCATATTGTTTCGATTATGAAATTTATATGGGAAAATTACCTCGTAAATATCGCTGATCTTCTTCCTTCTTCTACTCTAATGGAACATCATCATCGAAAGTAGCGCACTTGTCAAGGCAGCTGTCATCGAATCTGAAAAAAGGCAATATTTCGATGCATATTGTCATGTCCCTGATTTTCTATAGGTTTGTGCCAATGTTAGTAAGGTGTGGAAGATGAAGGCATATGAATGGATGGAATGAAATTATCGGTGCATTCAATCTGCTTTCTGCGGTCTGGGTTCGATTTGTGCGCATCTGCCCCGAGCATGGACTGGCTCAGGTTAATCCAAATCCACTATTTGAATCTCCCTCTCCCTCAGAAATCAACCATAATCCGGAGTAATAGGCGATAGAGGCCACTGAACCAGTCAACCAGTCAGGCAGCATTTAGCCGTACAAAAATGTCCTCCTTTTTGTTCAGGTAACATCTGCTCGCTTTTCTCTCCTCTAGAAACGATTCCATTTCGTTGTCTCGTTTATCTCGTGTCAAATTTAACGAGCCGGCAAATGCGTGAGCGTAAAGAGAACTGAGAGTCGAGTAAAATTGACGATTTCCGAAATGAGCAATATTTCTTATGTCATTTACTGGTTGGATTACCGAAATGCCCTTTTAGCTATACTCGTGGAATGGCCTAGACCCTTTTCGAAATGCGAAATAGATAATTCAAAATTCATTTCCTGTCAGCCTGCTCAGAATCTCTAATTAATCCCATCATTTGACCACGCTCTGGGCATTTTCGCTCACTTCCCCTCCCCTTCATCTCCTCATCAGCATAGTAATACCCCACAGTCAGTCAGAATCGCAATGACCGCGTCTCCTGTTCTTTCTGCGCTTCCGCTTCTCGTTCTCTCCTCTCTGCCTTTGGTCTCTTTCTGTTTCTTCATTTCAATTGAATGCTCAATGAAGGCGCTAATTAAAGAGTGAAGGAGATGCAAAGGCAAAAGCTGAAACAGCGACGATGAGATAATTCACGATTGCGAGATGGAATGCAGATATACAAAGCGCAGGATCGGCAAAGAAACCACTATACAGATTATGGAATTCAGCATTTTTACCAAATTTGGACAACTCTTTCCCTCCCTCTTGAGCTTATCGCTGTTTTCTCGCATCTTTTTATACTCTTCCAATTACGCAGTTGGCATCAAATAGTAATTGCGTATGAGCTAGATATTGGGGAGAATTGGGAGAGTGAAGAGACATCTCACGGACAGGAGACAAGCGGTCATCCCTGGGGAAGGGATAGTTGAAGAGGTACGAAGGAAGAGTGGACAGCAGCAGAATGAATGCACAAGATGTGTGGATTAGATGAAAATGACGGAGTGGCAGCTTCGATATAAAGTAGTGAAGCAACGAAATAGTATACGGAAAGTTAAATAATTTTACAATGAATTTACGTCTCTACCTCGCAAACCTGTGGAACTTGTTCTAGAAGGCCGAGCCGTCGTTGTAGTTGTGATCATTTCGGTGCAATTCGACAGAACGCATATTCCCTCGCCTCGATCCTGACCTTCGAGTGCATTACATTCTAGCTCCTGAAACACTAGTTTTACGAAATGTCCAGTGGTATATAAAAGTATGGAAGAACGTTTAGTATTTGGGATACTTCAACAACTAATTTTTCCGGCAGTTTGGAAATAACGAAACGCGAAAATGGCGAAATGCTTTCTTTTCCCGCACTCGATCAGTTACTATAGCGCGTTCCATAATGTTTTGCGATTCGTCAAATCCAGAAAAGCGTTTTGCCATTCCGTCATTACGTCGAATTCAGGTTGACTACTATTCTAATATCTGGATAAAGTTTGTAGAATTCCTGTGAATTGATGTAATCTCCACGTGTGAATAATTTCGAGAATATTGATTCAGTAGGTGAAACGAATTTTCAACATTAAATTTTATAACTGTATCAAGTTTACTTTACACAAATTTTATGACAAGATATTCACATATTCCGACTCACTTTGTGTTGGCACCTATCACCATTCTGTGGATCATAGTTTGAGTCACAGCAGAGGGTGAATTGCTAAATAGAATAAATTGAAATGGGGATGGGATTTTGCAATACCTTGCAGTAGATTTCGGCATTAGGTGTATATTGAGCTAATTCATGGCAGAGAGCCGTTTTGTCTCGCTGTGTCGGATCCCATCCAGCATTTGACGCAAATCTGAAATTAGCGATTAGCTTTCATAAATAATAGAATCTTGAAAAGTACCTTTGTGCTGCAGCAATGGCAACAAGACACAGGCTGATGAGGATAACTGGCTGCATCTTCTGTGTTGATCCTGAAATCCGTAAAGTGGATTGACGATGAAATGAAACAATTATTGCATAGGCAGATACGAAAATATTGTTGCGAAAATCAATAAAATTATAATAAGAATTATAGTGAATTTGGCTCTGCATGACCTACAAGCTATATATGGAAGTGCTATTGGCGATTCCGAAAAATATCAAGGACTGTAATTTGAGACTTTCACGCTGTTGGGCTGGGCAGCCTATCTATGGATGGAATGAAAAAAGACGTGGACAAACAATAGAAGTTCGCTGCCGAATGAACTGATGAATATTTTACGATGGTTTATAACAAGATCTAGCAATGTGAGCGTGGAAATATGGAAATGATGGATTCTTTCAGTATGACTCGACAAGAGTGAGTGGGGAGGAATTAACGGAGTTTTGATGAAAAAAAAAAGGAATTGTTATAGTGTAACAGCTAAAATGACTCATCGACAAATATGTAGGTATTATCGATGAAACGGTTCTTTTAGAGAACAATTCTAATATCATGAGAACAGGTTTAACGGAATAAAAATTTTTGCAATGAATTCATAATTCGCATCTAGCTCTCACAAAAATGCTGATATAATTAAAGGATGCAATTGGGTTTTGAGACATGTGAAGCTTAACTAGTGGAAACGGGACCATATGAAAGTTTGATTTTTATTGATTCTGACGCTCTCTACCGTTTCCGAAATGGATAATCTCATATGAAGTTGTGACTTCGAGAAGACGTCATCTGAATTCCTTTTTGCCAAATTTTTTTCGTCAATAGAATTCGCGTTCAGGATTCGAATACATTCAAACATTGCATTGAAGTGATTGGAAATGAGTTCATTTCCTCGTTTCAATGCCAAAATAATATATCCAAATTTCCATTTTATAGCTGGGAAACACGAAGTCGGAGCGTTAGGACTGTTCCAGACGTGATTCTGGTCTAGAAGTGATCGCAAGACTTCCAATCTATCAATTAGCGTTTAAAGATTTAATGAGAGTACATGAAAATTGTCCAAAACGCTGATTATTTTTAATTTTAAGGCTTTTATATAATTTGTGACGGGTCCTGCTGTAAATTTATTGGGTGTCAAAGAAGGAAAGTTGTTGACCCATTAGTCGGTTGCATTTTTGGAAAGAAAATTCCCCTTGAAACCGCTTTATTTTCGAGGAATACTAAGATGACGAAAAATCGCTTTGTAAAGTTCGCTTCAAAAAGTTGGACTCCGTTTGTGCCCGCTAAATATAATGGCACATATTGATCTAAGAAGGGTTGTATGTTTGGTAAAATTTGGAATGACTTAGGTCATATCGAATATTGAAATTGGCGTGATGGATGAATCATAGAGGCGACGAAGGGAAGGCACAAAAACGCTCGAGAAATGGGGAAAGCATGAGGAGAAGAGGGCGATCCAGCCGAAAGCAACGCAATTACTAGAGCCAGACAAGCAGAACGAACGAACAAGGGGAGTAGGGCATTCGAAGCTGAAGAGGAGCTGGATGCATGCCAATGGAATGCAGAAAGACAAAGGAGTGGGCTGGAATGAAGGAATTAGTGCAAATGATTGAAACCAGAGATAGGAGTGGAAAATTATAGCCGGAAAAGTTACCATTTGAATGTTGGGAATAGAATGCCATTATCAGAGACTAGGAGAAGTTTAGAGTTACCCAAATTGGCTTCTCAAGACTACTAATATCACTGAGAGATGTCGTCGTTTCATCATTTAGCCTAAATCTAAAAATAGCTATCGGTTCGCATTGCACTCTTATCCATATAAAACACCCATATGGACTAATGCAGTTAGGTTATGCCTCGAGTTGCAGACTCTTTTATTTCACTCGTTCTGTCTTCCGTCTCCTTTCATTCCTCTTCATTTTCCTTATTCGCATTTTCATTCGATTCGCCTGTTGAGAAAATTGCATTATGCAAAAAAATAAATAAAAAATGCGCCGCTTTTGGCAAGTATCCATAAGACAATTGCGGGAATTCGTAGTAATATTTTGGCAAAATGTTTTTCATATGATAAGCAAGAAATATTAACAGTAGTTTAAATCTGATAGACAAGAATGATTTTGAATAATGAGCGTCGATTAAGCTATAACTTTTATTTTGCACAAAATTGCTCGCACATGAATACGCTTTGTGAAACAAAAAGCCGAAGATACACATAGTTTAGCTGCAAAAAAGTCGAAAATTCAGTCGAGGAATTTCTCAGGCAGATTAATGGCCAAGGAAAGGGTCTCAAAAAGAAGTATAGGAAGAAAAGTAATGAAGAGGCATGAATGAATGAAATGTTGCTGGAGTTAGCGATGAAAATGGCTCAATGATGAAAGATGAAAACATTTTATTTCAAGGCTACGAAATTCGATAACGTTTTCGTTTTGCAAAATAAAAAAAAAAAAAAACATGATGGAGTCGAAGAAAGGAACTTCTCAAATGTTGAAAGCACAACGAAACGACAAAACGAAATAACAAAACCACGGAATCGGAAGTGCGACTCGACGCGTTTAGACATAAAAGTTGCGCAGAGAAAGGCAAGAGGCAGAGGCTAATTGAATAGATAACAGCAGACTTCCAAAACCCCACAAATCTAAATCCTATGCACACTCCCTGATGCTTTTTGACTTCCCCATTTTCAATCCCCAACTCGATCAAATAAGTGCTCACCGCGCAAAAACGCCTGAAGTGTGGCGAAAATGAACAAATCCACAAGGCAACAGCGAGTTCGACGCAGAAAGAATAAGAAATGGAAAATAGCTGTGGAGGGGCCACGTGAACGAAGCAGAAGGAGAGGAAAAGACACGCCGATTGAGTTATCTCGAAGAAGGGCAGGGAATTGAGGCTCGAAGAATGGGAGGAAGTCGTGAAGAATAATCATTCTAAAAGAAAAAATTCTGCGATTTGACAAAAAAATGTTTCAAGATTGCAAAGCTGCACGGATAGCCATTTGAAATAATTCGATTACGCGTACTTCTGAGAACAGTAAAACTTTTGATGTTATTTGCCTAAAATGGCAATGTGCTACACGACTAGTAGGATAAAGAGAAGCGACAGTGAAAGATGAGCCTTTCAAAGGGTGGACCTTGCAGGGGGAACAAAGGGAACGGAATGACTAGACGACCGATAGATTCTGTTGAAATTCTGACAGACAAACCGACACGTGCAGTGCGGTGCGGTGACGAGTGAAGTTTTTCTTTTCGCACCACAACAGCTCTTTTCATCCTCTTCAGCAGTTGAATGAAACCTTAGAAGAACAGCTTTCTAAAAAGAAGAGAGAGAGACAGGGAAACTGCTGCTGAATTTTTTTGCTGAACATCGGAAGTTCAGTGGTTCATCAATTGGATATGCATTCAATAAAGGAAAGAGGATGGTTCATGCTCTTCATTCCCTCTGCTCCAAGCTCTCGAAATATTCATTAGCCTTCCTCCCGTCTTTCTGTTTGGTGTCCATTCGTCCAGTTCGCGTGCCAACACCCAGTCCTGCCCGCCAAATGCCCAAATGCAACGACAATTTATGTCAACGCACCGACCATAAAAATAATCACAAACTCAGGACGAAACTGGCCATTTCGTGACTCAAAAAGCAACGCAAAAGCCGAAAATCAATAGGTTTTATTGAAATCTTGAATGAAATAAGTAAAGGACTTCTCGTACGCGGACAATCAGACAATGAAAGCACAAGACGTGAAAGGAAGAGGCTCAAGAGAAACAGAAAGAGAGAAACAAAGGATTACTGAATGGACGGAAGGGGAAAGAAAAGGGGTGAGCAGAAGAAGAAGCTGGGATATTCAGTTAGGGGAAATGAAAGACATACAAATGCTCTTTCATCAGCTAAAGATTAGCTAGAAAATTTCTAAAAAAGAGATATTCAGCATTCGAAATTCTGCAAAACTTGGGATGTTTTCGTCTGAATTATTTCAGAGATTGGAGTGCGATAAAATTGTGATGAAAACAGTTTTGAAGTATAATTTTTCAGCAGAATATTAAAAAAAAAAAAAAAAAAAAATTTTGAAAGCGACCATCCGAATTGGCAATTGGATGGCAAAGATAAGCTCGGCGAAGGGTCTGAGGAGCAGGCAATCGAGAATTAATCCCATATCCAAACGAGCCAACCTGGGTACAGAGAGGCAGGCAGCTCTTTTACTGTACGAAAGGGGGGATAGAGCAAACAGGGCGAGATACATTGGCCAAAGGGCCGTAGGAGGAGGCTGCGCAAACGTGTGACTGAACGACTGACTGACTATGTAAGGGAAATGAAGGAGGAGGGGAGAAGCTGCTGGTAGCAATCGGAAAGGCAATCGAGGGAGGGAAGACCTAGCAGAGGAACAAAAATAACAGACAACCTGAGAAGTGAGCAAATAAAGGACACTTTGAGACGGAAATGGATCGGGGATCAGTGAGAAGAATAATGATGATGAGATGATGAGTTAGGGGAAATTAGAGATACTCGATGAGTTTATCAGCAAATACGATCAATTGTGCTAAGTTTTTATCGACTCTAAAAATTGAGTGCATTGAAGTGATATATAAAGGGCAGTTTAGATAGAGAACTTAGTGAACTGTCATAGGATTTCGTAAGATCTTGCCTTTTTAAAGGAAAAATCTCAAAGTATTCGGTGATAAATGTTCACAGATAAATAGAAAAAAAAAGTTGAATTGTGTGAAAGTGGACAAAAATAAGAGGACGTGCGAAAGAATGTAAAGCTGAATAGCGCGGAAAAGTAGTAGAAATGTGAAGAGCTAAGGGTCGGTTTACAGACTACTTGCAGACATTACTTTATTAATGGATATAGATGATAGAGATTTATAAATGAGTGTATAGTTTCTAAAAGCACTTGGAAAGACAACTCGATGGATAATCATGGACAGAGGACATTATGATTTTGATTTCGAAGCTACAAATTGAGTCTCGCTGATTCATGCATCAAATAGTAATCGATGGAGAGTAGTAATAGCTGATAATTATTGACCTCTTCATAGAAGGTCAAGAGAAGCGGAGAATTTAGTCTGCTGCCAGTCTGTCGATTTAAAAGAATGGCCTGAGGATCCTCACGGCTCACTCTGCACAGCAGCAGCAGCACTTCAACCAGTATTGTCCCCCTGACTGCCATTTTGCCATTCAACTCTCCATTGCAATAAGAAGCACACGAGTGAAAGAAGAAAGGGGAAGAGATTTGTGCTGGGGGCATCGAATTCACACAAATCGAAATAAGACAATACAAAAGACAAACATGAGTCGAGAGATCGTACACGAGATAGTTGACATGGGAAACGACAAAATGGCAGATCGAACAAGAGAAAGTCAGCTATCAAGATATTCTGGGGATGAAATAAGCTGGGCGGGGCATCTCATGCAGGAGGCGGAGCCTACAGCTAAATATGGAGGTCGATTAGAAAAGAGCAATTAATGGATTAACCAGCATATCAATTTGGTTTTCCATTATCTTTTCTTTAGAGTAGAAGGGTTTAGTGGATTTTGTATTTTGAAAATTCGCGGTACACGATATCCCGATACTCTGCGTGTAATTTCATGCAAATGTCTCTAATGTCTAACAATGGCTAATTGGTATGTGGTAATATCTCACAGATACAGCCATACAGAGACATATGCGGTGGTTGATGGCTGCAGCGAAGCTCGTAAACTCGCAATTGTGCAATAAATATCGGAAAATGAATTGCAGTTACCTGAAACAAATTAGAGATTTTGCTGATTGCTCGGAAATATTGGAAATTTCTAACAATAAGTTGCCACAAAAGTAAATTAGAGGAATCTTACATTGTTGCGACTTGATTTTTAGGGATGGATGAAGATACTCAAAACAGTACGTGCATAAGTCATACTATGGCCTAATATTGGAAATGAAAGAAGAAGAAACGACGGTAATGGGAAATGGGGCTCGCAAAAATCGAGCACTCGACTGGATAATGCTGAATGGTGACTCTTTGACTTTGACTATCCGACTGGACTATAGATGGGTCGGTCGTTTGGGCCTTCCCTCTTTTCGCGCCAAATACGACTCTGCTGCTGTGAAATTGAGATGAATGGATTTCGATGTATGAAATGCGTCACATTGAATCGGTTTGACAAGTCTAAGTGCATGATGTATTGAATGAAAAGACGACCAGATATTTTGTGCACTTTTGCGGAAAAGGGCACTTTCTCGCAGAATATGCCCCCCGCAGTAAATCAGCAGTCATTATTATGGTTATGTGAGGTCGTTAATATGGCGTCTTTTGCGGTAGGACTCCGATTTCTTCTTTTCCCTCCAATCAAAGGAACCGCAGTCGTTTCACTTCTCGGCTGTCTGCAACTCTATAATCATGGCTAAATTTTACTGCCAGTAAATGACCGCTCCTGACTCATACTTCTGCTAACTTCTCATTCTATGATCAATTTTCATAAATTTGAAACCGTCAATAGGCAGTTTGGATTTGTTTGAATGACTGAATGCAAATTGATGGGAGGTTCCCTTCGATTCTGACGAAATGAAAATAACGGAGTCTTCATTTCTTCCCAACTTCTCCCCTTAGAGATGCCAAGTCAATTTTCAGGGTTGGTAATCATAGAAAACTAACATTGAGACTTGATCGACGAGATTAATCAGAATAGAACGCGTTTTTAGATTCCATAATGTATCATACAAAAACAATTTTCGATGATTATTGATTAAGAATCCGGTCAGATGGGCCGGAAAAAGTGACGATAAATTTCGAATTCAAACTTTAGCATTCTGACATTTCTACCTTTATTACTGCGGGTCGTGATTTGTCATTATATTAAACCCAAGAAAATAATTTCATCATTTCGTAAAATACAAATCATTGTTAGCAGATAAATCTTACACTTCATCTTGAAATTTCTAATTTGTCGCGGAAAGTACGAAACATAAAGTAGTACATTTATCTGGTCTATGCAGCTGCTTATTTCAATTTTGCTATATCAGTAGTTTAGTATTTCAGTATTAGTTTCGAACTCGTCGTACCTATCATCTCCTTCACATTCACTCTTCTACTCTCTAATTATCCATTCTGCAGCTGATTGCATGATTGCATTCCTCCATTCCACCGCTACTTTACTTTACATCTTTCATCTTGCTTCTTCCACTTCTTTCATTTCTTCATGTCTTTCATCTTCATGTTCCCTTCTTCCACTCTTTCAACTCTCTCAAAGAGTAGTCCATATTTGGAATTCCTATTCAGCATTCACACTACAGCACATGAATATTTTAAAAGCAGTGCCGTTCTTCTGGACGCACTTATAAAGAAGAAAAGTTCGAGTAAAAGAAAACGGAAAGAAACAAGGAAACATGAGAATCGTTCTGCACTTTCGTAAATTTATGCAAAATATGGTGTGGGTTGTTTGTCAAAAATCAATTGGAGCTAGGAAAAACAATCAGGACTGCAAAGGGATTAGAAAAATGATACGAAGAGATTGAGGATAATAAGGCGATGAAGAATGAGCGCGTTAAGGAAGAGGGGATAAACGGAGGAGATGAGGATGCAATCGGGAGAGCAAACACTCCCAAATCTAGATGGATGAATAAGGATGGGGAAATTTAATAAAATTATTCAATATGGAGATTCTTTCGAGGTTGAGATATTTTTTGCGGCTGAAAAAATACTCATATTCGATGAGTTCTTGACATTAAAAAAGACATTTCAGAAAAAAATTCATTCCAACTGAAAATAGTATAAAACGACGGAGAGCCATTTTCCCTACCTATCAAACCTATCCTTGGCATTTCGGTATGTCATTTACGAATGGTCCAAATTTGGTTGTTATGATTCTAAAAATTATTGAGAAGTAAAAATTGAGCTGATATGTTCAAAAATTCAGTACGGAAGGTGATGGAACTTATGCTTCATTCGACTTGCAATTATTAGCAGGAACGTTCTAAGCTTCGTCCTAGTTTTCTATTTTTTTTAAAAAAATAATTCGAATAATATGAAGTCCAGCTTTTTCTTCCTCGGTCAAAATTAAACTCATCTAGCATTCATGCTGCCCTTATGACATAGTATTCAAAGCGGAGATCGTTGCTTGATACAATTTATTTAAATATGAACACTTTTCGAGATTCCAGCAACTTGCAATATGTAAAAATACTGTCAATCATTTTGTTTTGCCATTTTGTTCGACTGTCACCTGTGGGATAAAATACTCTATATGGTTGTGCCGTTCAAATATAGTAAGTCGATGAGAAAATGGGGAACAAGCAGCCGGCTGTTCAAACATTGCCAGTGGCTATTTTGGTGATTACGCTGAGCAGCTAGGAGGCTAGGATACAGCGCCGCGCAACTGGCAGACAGAAAGACGACTGTTTTGCTGGGAGCAGTTGTAATTCAATACGAGCAAGCATAGAGAAGGAAGGAAAGGAACACAACACCGCAACAGAAATGAACACATGAAAAGGCAGAAGATCAGTCGAGTAAACCACTGAAAAAGCTGTAGGAAAGGCGGAAGAAGACAATTGCGTGAAGATCGATGATGAACGCGACATGTCAAAGCATCAAAAAACAATGCAACTCTTACATGGAAAAGTGCAATGATCACAGGGGATTTGTTTTATTGCACAAGGCCAATAAAACGGGAGTTTTGAATTGAGGAAAAGGACACAGAAATGTGAGCAGATGGACGATAGCCAGCTATTCGAGGAAAAACTGAAGACAAAGGGGAAAGGGAGGAAAGATTGCGCTGTATGGTCACTGCATATGGAGAGAACTGCAACACGAAAATGATGCTAATTTATATGAAAGAGGAGCCTCGTCTTGCATTGAATTATAGCATTTCACTGCTCTACATTGCTACTATACAAGCAGAATAAGTAGGCTACAAAGTATAAAATCATAATTGACAGAAATAAAATTGATAAAAATCAAAAGCAATCCAAACAAACATTTTTCATCTTTATGCTATTGTGTGTGCGATGCAAAGATCTAAATATCGGAAATATCTGACTGTGCTCTGATTTTTCCGCCAGTTTGCACATGAGAAGTGCAAAAACGCGAAAATTGGCACCTTTGCTAATGGATGCGGTGGACGGACTGCAGAGACCAATCGAGGTCATTTCTTTCGCACAACACGACAGACACTGCAATGCAATAATATCAACACAAATCCACCCTCTAATTTATTGCTAGAGCAGCACTTATTTGTTACAATTTGAAAACTATTTATTTATATTGAAAATTTGAAGAGACATATCGGAATGTTGAAATTGGAGATCGCAATATGATAAGAATTGAAAAAGTGAGACTAGAGGATGATTGTGGCACGAAAAATAAGTTACTTCAGCTGAAAATGAACTGATTTTGGGAATGAATTATTTTCTTTCAATTCTTCCGAAATATTGAGCCCTGAGACTATAAGAAATTTTCGCTCCACGAATTGCTATTGACGATTATTAATAGGCTCAGATTTTCGCAACAATGTCACCTACATGTAGTAACAATTTCTTCCCTCCTATCGGTGCACTCCTCTTCTTCAAAGCAGCCTTCTTCACCGAATCAGCGAGTCGGGTTTTACTTCTCTTCTCCTTTGTATTTTTGTTCGCGATAGCCGGTCGAGATTCGTGTTTCAGCGACTGAAAAATTAGTCTTACAATTAGATTACTTTGTCAGAAGAGATCACGTATGAAGTTTTGATTTCATGCAGTTCATGCATTATTTTAAAATATTAAAGATAGCTCACTAGTCAATCATATGCACGTACAAGAGTGCACGAACTTCAACTTCGAAATTGTCGAAATTGAAACCGACTTCGATTTCAAATTAGACAATTTAAAGTAGACCTTCAACTGCGGCTTCGAGTAAAAATGGGTGGAAGTTTCGAATGTTCGTTCAATTTTTAGTCAAAATTTAACTATCAAAATATACCAATTTTCGACAAGATTTTCTAATTTTAGATACCAAGATTCATCTTTCCGGCTATTTGGCACATTTCGATCATCTTTAGACTAAAATGATCGTTTTTGAGAGAATACTTCGAATTTTCAAATCAAGACTTCGTGCACCACTGATGCACAATGTTTCCGTTATTTAGTTATTCAGCCATTAGATTTATAGATCAGGATTACCTCTAATCTGGGATAACTCGAAAATCTATTGCTAAATCATTACTATTGAGTCCTTTTAATTCAAATTTATATACTGAACAAATAAACGAATACATTGGCATAATTTTAGTAGGGTTAAACTTATGCTGAGTGAGTGCGATTTACAAATTCAGAAATAATGAGTTAATTGGCAAAACTTATTGACTAATCGGAAAATCAACAAAACTTATTAGTTAATTCATTCAACTTCAATATCAAAATTATTTTATTTCGCGTTACCAACAACAATCTGAGTTATAAAATGTTGTTATCTACATATCGCGTGCAGGATGTTAGAGTTGCATGATCACAGTCAGATGAATGGCAATAATAAATATGTACAAACAGGCAGAGCAGGGAGATGTTGTCCGATTCTTGTAAATCAGTAAATCACCATACGACACATCACTTCATTCGGGTTCTTATTTCGTCACCTTGGCACTCTTTGCTCGGCACTGTTTGGTCGACTCTCGGAGAAGTTTCTTCTTTTCGGTCAATGCTGCCTTGTTCTCGTCTTGTTTGGCACATCTAAAAATATTTAGAAATTACAGCAAGAGCGATAATAAAATGGAATATAGACAATTTATGACACAATTAACTTTGACTCATTTATCAGATCCATCTACTGGTCTGACCTATCCTAATACATTTTGCACACTTATGGTTATGTCACTTAGGAAAAATTCTCAAATTTTCGAATAATCAATTCGCTTAAAACTGCACGAAATTAATTGTCAGTTACGAAGAGCATCTATGGTTTCAGTATTTTGTTTGACTATACTAACGATGATATTTCGCTGATAAAACTTACTGTCTGACGAGTGGACAGCATTTGACGAGTTTCTGGCAATTCGTTTGCAGTCTCTTGGCCTCTCGCCAGCACAGCTTCTGTGCAGCCTATAACATTCTCCGTATTCTGTAATATTTATTTTATCTAGACCTTCTTAGGATCTTTTGATCGCCTTGCTTTTCTCTTTGCTGCTTCATTTCCAGATCTCTTCGACACCTGAATTTTGATGTTATTTGACTGTCAATGATCGTGTAAATAGAATCGTGATATCATCGTCGCCAAGAGTGAGACGGAGTTGACATTTAACATGTTTGAATCGAAACTGGAATTCCTTCTCACCCCTCTGATTTCGTTCGATATTTGATTAAAAAAACAATAAAATTCATATTGCATACGTAAAATGATATCTTCGGATTAAAATATAAAAATTTGTATGTATCATTTTCTTATTTTAGACTAAATTTTGGATAGATAAGATGACTCAGAGTATTATTATGCAAACTGACCCTTTGAGCAATAGCGGCACATCGTTCTGCCTTCTTGCCGGTCAGAGCGTCTGACGAAGAGACCTTCTCCTTTATACAAACATCCTTTGCGTCTCTCGACTGAACGAGTGTTGTTATTTTTGCCTAATGAATCAGCGATGATAAATGATAAACCTTCTCGTTGAGATCATGGATTTCATCGTGCAGAGCCTTCGCCTCGTCGCATCCCTGCCATTTGCTTGGAGCCTAAAAATTCGGCTTACAACATCTTTAAATTTCCATATTTTAAACATTTTGTAATAGTTTGCAACATTTCAAAGTGGCGAAAGGAAGAATAGTTTCGCTAGAATTATGTAACTGGATACTGACATCTTTAGACAATGAAAAGTTAGAAAATTTTAACACTCAGAATTAAATGTTACCTTAGCTTCAGCTAGAGCATTTGAGTTTGTCAGGCATTCTATTGCTTTGGCATGAGCCTTCTCTTCACACTCGACATACTGCTGACAGAATTCATTCTGAATGAATGAATGATCAAACCATTGAATGATTATGCAAATATGAAGATCAGATCAGACCTCTGCGAGAATGAATGGCAGAGAGAAGAACAACACGAGCAGATGCCTCATCGTCTGCCTGCCGCTGTTTGAGAAGCACATCTGCAACCTATCTTTTTCTCATTTGAGTTAGCCATTGCCAATTTCGGCTGTTTATTCGAACGAAAACAGAAGCAGAGGGAGTAGAGAGACGAAGCTTTTATGGTGGAAGGAATGGAGGAAAATACGACATGACAAATGAAATGAAGAGGAGCGACGGAGAGAGGGAGGGGATGGAAGGAGAATAAAAGCGATAAACCAGAGGGAATGGCATGAAATCTCGGACTCCTTTGGCTAGCACATCCTCATTATAGGGAGCAGCTTTGGGGCTCCGAGTGAGATGGGAAAGCCTCGAGATGAGTGCAAAAGTGTCGAGACTACTTCAGTTCCAACGAAAAATAAACTGCTTTTAAAATCAAAGATGACATTTTTCCTCGAGAAAAAAATTCTATAAAGTCGAAAATGAAGCCCAAAATAGTAGGGAAACGTAGATGGACGAAGAAGAATCTGTTGGGAGAAATGAGGAAATAAGAGATGAGCTTGAAAATAAGCAGGAATATGAGAATACGAGGATTTGCGAGGCTAAAATTGGTTTGGTGGAAATTTCGGCCATTCGTCCAAAGAACGAGAAGAGTTTTCATTTGATATGCCCTGAAAGATGACGAAAAAGTAGCGCAGCACAATGCCATGTGTCGGGTTGTCAAGCGGCCTGCACAAATCCAAAGTCCAACTCGCTAAAATGGAAAGCACAAAAGATGTCGTTGCGAAGCACAAAAGCTGCTATTTTTCTCTAGACAAAAATTGCATAGCTAATCATCGATAAATGATGATGATGTTCAAAATGGAAAGATTTAGACAGGTATGAAAACCCGAGAGATGGAGGGCAGATAATTATCGCTTCTTTATACAGAAACACTTAATAGCCGCTAGATAAAGCCATAAAGCGTAAATAAGGCGCTGGCTTTTCAACGTTTTCTTATGTTGCTTCATTGCCTCGTCTCTTTAGGAAACAATGACCCAGTTTGTGGTGCTGATTTATCTGTGGATAGTGGAAAGGGGCGTAGATACAGTGAATAAGAAGAGATGGAAGGAGGATGAATATTAGCAGAAACAAGGAAAACAAGCTGCTTGCGAAGGCAGAAAGTGGACGGTTTATGGAGGAGGTGTAGAGGGATTTGGAAGGGAATTGAATGGGTTGAAAGACAGACAGACAAGGGGGATGGAGGTAAGAGGACAAGTCACTCACTCAGTTGGTCTGTACAAGTAAATGACTTGCGGAATCTCAGGGTCATCGAGGCAAACAAGACAAATTGGATGCCACTCCCACAGGCTAATTGTGTGCATCGAGGGCATTATTCGAACGGAGATCGAAACCAAGCAAGCACAGAAGTCAATGGGATACTTAGATGATTGGAGGCTGTAGGGGATTAAAGAATGATTATGATTCAAAGAAGTCAGATAAGTCCTTAATTTAATTGAAAATTTTGCTAACATATGGTAGAGTTTAGAAATAAAGCGAAGATCATGATATAAGCCCAATATTTGAACAGGTTGATGTAAGTCTATCATAATATCCGATTCTTAGTATATTACCTTTTGTGTATCAGAAGATCTTGCTTCAATCGGCATACATTACTCAATGACAAAATAATTGGCTAACCTACTGATGAAGTGGACTTGTTCAAGATAGTGAGAATAGTTTTTATTACGAAATCAAGCGAACTCTGAACTGGAATAAGTAAACGTATTCAGCGGACTCAACTCGACCACTATGCCATTGCTGGCTGTTGCAGTTGCAGGCAAAACCGAGAATGCGTATGCAAATGACGAGGAGTCGTCGAGGAGCAAAGCAGGGAACAGAGACAAACTCGAGATGAAACGCAGCGATAAAGAGATTGAGATATATGAGATAAGCTGGGTTAAGAGATGCAATCAGCTTAGACAAAGAAAGGGGATGGAAGCTGCCTCTTGAAACTGTAAGAAAAGTGAAACGGGCCGAGAATTCGATCGAGAGACATCAAGTACTCGATGATGAAAGGCATCTATTTGTCACGCAGACATTAACTCGGACAATAAAATGAAGGAAGTGGAAGGGATAAATGAGCTACTAGAGATCAGACAGAATTGTGTGTTGAGCAGGTAGCGGACCAGGGAGCACCAAGGATATTTCTTTCGAGAGTAACAGCTAGCAGTCATTCTCGTTTCTCATTCATTCGAGTTGGAGGCAGGCCCTTCTACCTTCTTGCCTAGCTTTTTTCAGCTTTTCCCGTACTTTTCAAAATCTTCTCCAACAGGCGCTCTTCACACGCGAGAAATGAGAGATGAGACAATGGAGAAGAGAGGGAGATGGAAGGAGGGAGAAAGAACGGCAAGACACCAGAACTCACGTGTAGAGATAGGTTGCAGAAGCGACCAACTGCCTTTGGCAGACTGAATGTATGTGATATGATAAACACTCGCACGTTACAAAGGTTGGGAGTTTATTTACGGAAAGTGTATCTTATCCAATCAACATATTATTTTTTGGGATTGAAAAGATTGATTATTTGAATGAGATTTTTTTTTTATTATGAAGATATGTCCCAGTGAGATACTTGAAAATTGCAATCAATTCACATCCACAGGAAAGATCAACTAAGTCATTTATTCGCGGCTCAAACTTTTTTTTTTTTTTTAAATCTATTTTGTTTTTATTTCTTTATTTTGTAATATTTGAAGATTAGGTTCTAAATTTAAAATTTCCCTTTAATAAAAAATACAATAAAAGTCAGGGATGTTGAGTTGGACCCTACCCGACCCGAAATTTTCGGGTCGAATTTTTCGAGTGCATTACGGGTCGGGGCCGGGTCGTAAAATTTCGACTCATCAATATCCCTAATGAAAATCGAAGAGTTACTGTAGTTTAGCTCGCAAAACCCAGCTTTCACTCTTTGTTATTCACGCTAAACACGGTGCAATCTTTCTCTCTTAACTTTCTGCACCAATTCATTGCTGCTCTTTCATTTCTTCGCCAATCGTTTTATTCCGACTTTATCGTGGTTTTTTTCTTCGAAGCTGAAAATGAATCTCCCTCTTTTCTTTCAGCAATGAGCAATCAGTTCATCAGAGGACCAGACACGGGCAGAGATGCAGACGATGACTGGTTGAGTGATGAAGAGTCAGGGGATTGGTTGGGCAATTCCAACAGATTCAATGTGAGATTCACTTTCACGAAAAAGAAATGAGATAATCTCCAGTTCGGACTGACTCCCGATGAGGATCGACCTGCTGCGAGTGTCTTGCCGAGATCCAGACCTCCGCCGGTAATTTTCATCTTTAACTATCTCGTTTCCTGCGGTTAACCGGGCTTTTTGTACTCCACACCTGCTTTTTGGAGAGTAGGGGGAAAGAAAAAGCGAGTGGAATACGAGAAATCGTTAACCGCGATTCGAAAAGTTGTAAATCTACAGACCGGTCGTGTTCGTGTCCAAAAAGACAGAGAAATGAGGGAATCGATGCAGAAGTCGATGAAATACTTCCAGGTAGGGCTTGGTTATTCGAAATTTTGAAAGAACATGAAGTATTCTCAGTGTTATGCAAACTTATGGAAGATATTTTAGTAGTAATAACATCAAAAATCAGTTTACTTATGCTATTCCCATAGTCTCTGTTAGCTCGAAGCTGTTTTACCCTTCTGTATATATCACCGGTTATTTTGGTGAGGGAACAGGGGAGAAATAAGAAAAAAGCCGGCGACGAATATAGGAGACCAGCTGGTTTTACATCCAGGAACTTTAATATCTTTAACTGTTGCTATCATTCACTGTCCTGATGCATTTCGTCGAGTTATTTCAAAAACATTTGTTTGAATTACTTATTTTTAGGAGCATCATGCAGATTTGCTGGCCAGACATCCCGAGGACTGTCTATGTGCGGACTGTACTTCCGACCACGACGAGTTCGACCCAATTGTGCGTCGCGATTCGAATGTACTTCTGTCTGTCGGCCCTCCGCCGAATCTGCAGGCACTCGAACCGCAATTCGGCAGCTCCATTCGATCTGCTCCTGCCACTTCCGAAAACTATCCCTTGGAAGCAGACGATATGCCTTCTACCAGTACGGGTAACGCTTTTTGAAGATTTGAAATAATTATCAGAAATGCTTTGAGATGTAAACGGATTTAATTGCTTCTGAATACGCTTGCGATTAAGGGTAATTTGATGAAATTCTATAAATTGAAAGAGCAGAATTTTTACTATACGAAAATCGCGTAACATCTTATTGTAGTTGGTTCTCATCTATGCACTTTCAATTCTATCTAATTATCAAAAATTGATATTTATTTGAAGAATAAATTTTCACAAGATGATTCAAATTTCCTAGAACTATCAAGATATTCTCGCGTTATAACTAATTACTTGTCCGCTTATTTACTATCTGTTGTACACTCTTGCTCGTAATGGTCCTTTCAGCATATTTTCAAAAATTGAATATCGCTTTATTGCTTGCGGATAGATATTTCACTTATTTGAGTTGCTGGTATTCTTCAAAGGGACTATTTTGGAGAGTATTTTTAGATCACGATAAATGGGATTGTTGTTTGCAGCTCGAGTGAATCCTGGCCGAACGCCTCTCGCCGACCGCTCGATGCCATGCATATCCCGTCGCAGCTCCTCTCCGGCCACTCAGCCAACCACCATGCAGATGATTCAGGCATTCATCAAGAGTGCTGACAAGGTACGAAATGTGCAATATAAATTGCAGATTATAGTCTCTTTCTAAGTTTGATTCATATTAATTTTTACTTTTTGATTTGTATCCATGTGCAATCGAAAAATTAAATTTCACCTCCATGATATTTTGAAGAGAAGAAATAACATGATGATACTTTCTAATTTCAGCCCCTTTCCCACTGTGAACACACTGCAGAAGCGAAAATCATCAAATGCGTGACTGGATACGTGAATGGGTTCCATCAAGACCAGGACCAGGCAGCCAAATTGGCCAAACAGGCTCTTGGAGCGGGTAAATCATTCAAAGATTTACTGAAAGATGCTAAGTTTATACTTTCTTTATCAATGCTGACGAAGAGTTAAACATAAACTCACATGATGAGATAAGCCAAAAATTTATTCAGACCAGGTCTGGGCGGTATATAAATGCGCCATTAACGAAGGCCTATTTTTGATCCATTTTCAAGACAAACTCGAAAACGAAAATAAAGAGTTGAGAGGATTTTCGGTAGTCGAAAGTGGGAAAATAAAAACCCAGCGCCTCTCAGACTTGATTCAGATAAGTATTAAAACAGGCCGTATTTCCCTTTTCTCAGGTATATTTTCCTTACTTTTGGTATAAAATAAAATTTTATCCTCTAAGAAAAATTCAATGCAATTCATATTCAGGCAATCTTTCTCTGCGCATCGAGTCTGACGATTATCAATTCCCCCCTTCGATTCAAAAGCGAGAGCAGGGAAATGACGACGAGATCATCTTCCTGCGTCCAGTTCTCATCGGTCAGTTTTAGTTTTGTAGAAGATTATTTTATCGGATACTTTTTCAAGTGAATTATTTCCGTATTTCCATGGACTATTTTTTAAAAAGAAATTTCTTTAATTGGTCATTTGTAATTCACTATCTCTGACAAGATGGCAATGAGCGGGATAGGTGATCGAAAGTGGTGCAAGATAATTAGGGACTGCAAAAGGTTTTACAAAATTTATAATTTTCCGATTTTTCTACCTCAAAAGTTCAATCTTGACGTAACTAAAACGTTTGAAGGAAAAACAGAATAAAAAATCATTTTTGGCTGAAAAATTCCACCGAAAGCTGTCATCAAAATGAACACGGTTTTGCTTTACAAAAAAGTTATTAACACCAAACAGCATCGGAGTTTCAGATTGATTTTAATATAGAAGGCCATTTCATTGAGTGATCCACCGAATTAGCTTAAGATTTTTTTTTTTTTTAAATGTATATTTTGAAGGGGACTTGCTTCCTATTTTTGGGATTTCCAATTACCACTTTTTGATTAAAAGCGCAAAATGCGAGGAGGCGGAGTTTGAGGTCTCTAAAGATAGTGAATTTCACCAACTTGTTCATATGTGCTCACAGTTTGAATAATTCGCTACTCGTACAGTCATTTGAAATATTATCACTTGATAATCTGCCTAACATCTCTAGTTTCGATACAAACTATTCTTTTAAAAAATCCTGATTTCAGATGCGTGCGCTGTGATGAAGCAGTACGATTCGAAGTACGATATGAAATGGAAGGTGAAGACGCAGGACGCGACCGCCAGAGAGGCTAAATGCCTCAAAATGCAGGCCTTCAAGGACCTGCTTCTGCTCTTCATTCTCAGAGGGCATAAGGTGTGCTATTTCTTTACGATAATGCTTATTTTTCCAGACTTCAGAAAATGATTTTAAAAAAAGTTCAAATTTTAGATATAATATCAGTCAAATGAAGTGAAAGTTCGTGTGTTAAAGAGCGCCTTGCGAGAAATGCGTGTCACGACTATGCGCAGAGAGGGAGGCTAGAGCGCAGACAAAGTCAACGGGGGACAATGGAAAGAGTGATACACAATTTTCTGTGTCCCTCGCCTTTTCTCGCTATCTTTCCAACAGACGAACTTTCACTTAGTTTGACCGAACCAATACATTGGTGAGCAAAAGTTAGGAAACGCATGGTCATTTTTGTATAACCTTTTAACCTAATCAATGTCCTCAGGTCTAACTGAAATTTGACAGGACTATGTAACTTAGTGTACTCTATATGTATGCCAAATTCTTACCCAATCTGATCATAATGAATTAGTATACTTGGCAAGATTAAGGAAACGTTGTGTTTCCAAACTTTCGTCCACAACTGTCTAATCAACTAGATTTGATGTGAATCAATACATTCGAATTAGTAACTTTCAGACAGAACTTCTGGTGCCCGAATACTATAGAAGAATCATCGAAGTAAATGAAGCGTTTAACAAAAGAGGCGAGCTTACAGTTCTCCAGGAATTGGAAAATCTGGTTAGTTTCTAAAATTATCGAAAATACGTTTATTTATTGTGGAAAAGTCTTTAAGGGAATTTTCTTATTTTAGCCATTTGCCTTTCATACTTGAAACAAATACGTAAAAAGTATGAGAACTGAATGAGCCCTCATAAAGAATATTTGTCGCATACAATGGACAATATTCAATTTTTGATTGAAAAACATTTTATACATTCCACATTTAAAATGAAAATTACCAAGATATCTTTTTAGAAATATGGAGGATTTGATAAAACTGCTCTATTTCAGACAGACGACATGAGCCTGTTCGTAAATCTGTACGAGACTGGAGTCATCTGTTTTCTCGAAACCAACAGGAACTACAGAACAGGAAATGTATAGCAGTTAGATTTCATTTTTGAAATTGGAAATATCGATGATTTGCATAAACCAAATTTTTATTTCCTTATTTATGCGAAAATTCATGAAAGTCATTTGAAAATTTCGCCGTTGCGCTTTATGAAAGATATTGAAAAATACACGAAAATTCAAAGGAAGAAACGAACGAATAAGCAGGTTACTTACGAAAAGATTTTCCACCCATTAAGTATGATTAGGTATATTTAATGGAAAAACCTTTAGCCGACGACTTGTTTGCAAACGTGGATGACTGTGGTCAGGGAGAGAACGGTTCAGGTAAGTACTTCTTTTCCATTTGACAGAATGATTTATGACTTTTAGCTAAATGCCTGTCTCGTCTCCTCCTTCTACTACGATCGCCACATCGCCAATAGGAATCTGGATCTCCTGCAGCAAGGATACGTCTTTGAAAAGGTAAACAAAGGTTCATTTTACTCTATTTGACCTAAAAATAAATTTCAAAGCATTTAATTGCCTATTTTATCGTGTTCAAATGGTGAGCTAATTGAATAAAATTTCACACAATCAGCCAAATACTAAACTGAAAGTACAAGCAAAGTTTTCAATAACTACATTCAGAGCAGCGATCACTCGCAAGGACTGCAGGAATTCGAATTCAAACAGGCCAACAAACGATTCCTCACCCCAATCTTCGTTTCCAAGAAGAAGATTTTAGTAGGCAAAATATTCCTTATTGTCATCACGCAAAAAGCGGTTATTCGAACATAGGGAAGCGTGAAACGCTTGAAATTCTTTAATCTCTTCGACAAAAATGAGGAGATAGCTTGCTTAATGAAGAGTTGACGCATTTCCGTCATATGGTGTCTTTCTCAGAACTTGTACCATCATGATTAGAATAGTGAAAATATTCTAAGTCGAAATAGATATGGGAAATTTTTTTTTTATAGATTTCGTCCATCTCATTAGATAGTGAAAGTTAGAAACGGGATCAGTTTGCGATAATTTAAAATCTCGTTAATTCGATACTGAATCATTTCATTCTCTTCTACGACGTCGAATTTTCATAATCCAAGAACACTTCTTCAATTCTATGTTAATGATCACGAATAATCTTCTTCCAGGTGATGCCACTTACATTCCATTCGAAAGTAGCCTTCACGCAGTTCCGCGGGCACAAAACTGGTCGAAATAATAAGTTCAAGGGCCCGAGAACCAAGTACCAATCAGTTATGGGTCCCATTGTGAGTTGATGCTTTCTGGCTAACTTGATTGTGACAATTGAAGATGCTGCGATATGATATGAAGGAGAACGACAAAATCTCCCGTCACGACTATGAAATACTCGTCCTAGAAAATCAGCTCACCATCGAGAAGCAGAAGGAGTTGGTAATGTTTTCCTGAAAAAAAAAAGTTCAGATTTGCTTACATTTTCATCTTTTGATAAATGATTGATGTTAGTTCTCGAAGATGAAGATTCATTGAATACACCCTTATCTGCAATTCTGCAATTTCTGAACTTGTAGAAGATGTTTAGTATTCAGGCGATGCTTCTGGCCGCGTCGTACCTCCAAATGCCCCAACTAATGCTCCGCTGCACGCAAACTCTCCTCCTGCTCATGACATATCTTGAACTTCTGGTAAGCTATTTTTCTTACTCACCATTTACTAAATTCAATCTTGTGAATGCGAACTCACATCAAATTTTGCAATCTCACAATCCGATTGAAAAATTACTTTTTAGGAGTTTACTTTAATTTTCAAATTTTCTTTAATTTCAGCCTAAAAATCCAGATTATTGGCCTGAATTTCTCGATTCATGATTCCATCCCACAATCAGTAACAACAACCGCCTATTTGATGCATTTCTGTCTTCTTGCATATCTCCTTCTTCCTTCTTGTCCTCGCTTCCCATCTATGCTACTTAATTCTAAATGTTTTATGAAGATATTACAATTTTCACTTATTCATTCCATTAAAGTGCGCATGTGATTTTTCTCATCACGGGTACTTATTTTGTCGTCTATGCTTACTTTAAACGTTTTCCAACTTATTGTATAATGAATAAACATACTTCGTGGAACAAATTCATAGCTTCATGAACGAGTTGAATTGATTGAAATACTTGTCACTTGTTATATTCTGCTCACTGGATGCTTCATGTAAGAACATTATTTTGGAATATACAGAAATTTGCATGGATTTTTAAGCTCGAAGGTTTCTTTTTAATTTGTACGTTTCATGTCTTAAAGTTGATGATGATCATTGTAAATCTGATCTCATTTTGTTTCGAATCGGCTCCTTTCATTTGACTATCTGCGAGATTTGCAAAAAGAACATTCAGACTTCGTCGTAGGAGACAGTGGCAGAGTCTCGTTGCGGCCGCATCGAAATCGACATGCCGCTTTCTTCTGACAGATCGCTGAAACCAATGATATTACTGCAATTCATCAGCAACAAACTAACACCTAAAATGGACTATAACGATTCGTTTGCATTAAAATAACCAGTTTCTTTCTAGCGTGAATCAGGGAAAAATCCACCGCTAAAATTTTTAAAATGAATTTGAAGAAAAGTTTAAATCCTACCGCAAAACGATTTTCTTGGAAGTCTTCTTCGGCGTTTCCTTTTCGCCATTTTTCGACTGTAGACTGATCGTTACGGAGATGTGGCTGCAATGGTTTCGATTGAAAAATATGGATAACATTGAATCCCACCCGTCAGAAGCCCTTGCATTTCGATTTTTGTCGCTGCCCTCAGACTTTGAAGAAGACGGGCCTTTCCGATGGCAGCAAGTGGTCGTGAGGGCGAAGGGAACGAGCAGACACCAGAAATGGAGCAGGAACAGATAATCGGATAGTGGATTCGACATCGAGGAACAGGCTGGAACGGGTAGAATAAGTTGAAAAAGTCGAGAAAGAGTAACGACAAGAAACGAAAGAAAAAATGAAATTCTGTTCAAACTGCCACTGTGCATACGGACAAAATGCATCATTTCTCGCTTCTCTGCGTCACTCTGATTTTCCTTTTCTCGATTTTTCGCCAGTGATTTCGCACTTTTTGTCCCAAAATCCTTCCGAATTTTCATTTTCCTGTTCAGTTAGCACTCAAAATGTCGACCACGGGCAGCCTGAACTACTACTTCGAGCAGCTGCAGCAGAATCACTGGGTCAAGAAGGTACATCAGACGAAAGATCAGGGATTTATGTTTCGCGATCAAAACGAGAGTCGAGTTGAATTTCCCATCCACTCTGACCAAATGTTCCAAAATTCCTGTGATTGCAGGCGATGGAGACGTACAACTCAACGAAGAAGTGGCACCCGCTGGTGGAGACGATGCTGGAAACGATGGAGGGCTGGCTGCAAGGACTGCAGGGAATCGGTTTGCTGCTGGATGAAAAGACGGCTGGAATGAGACAGAGAGGGCTGACTCTCGCAGAGACGGCAGGGAAGTACATCGCTCTGCCTGTCGTCTTCTTCACCAACATCGTTTTCTCTTTCGCCAACATCGTTCTCTTCGGTAAGCAGAAAAACTGAACTGTGGTCGGATCCACGAAAGACTGGGAACATTCCCAGTGAGAAATTACCTTCCAAAAATTTAGTGAAGCTCACATTCGGAGTACTTTCAAGCATTGGTCTCATCTCAAATTAAGAAAAAATCGCTCCACTTTGGGTAAATCCATACTAAAAGCCTCGAGCTAACAACTTGGACTATACAGCCCATTTCCAGTGTGGATGATGATCCGCGAAGCGTGGCAGTCTGTGCACGACAGAGTCTTCTACGCCGTTAGAATCTGCATTGGGGCAGCCATCCTTTTCACTCAGGTTCGTCTTTTTCAAAGGAGATCGTCAAAAGTCGATTCAGCTTTTCTAAATTTTGAATTCCTGCCTCTAATCTAATTGCCCTCTTTTCAGTACGTGTATTCATGCGGCCGCTATCTGCTGGATCTGTGCGAGAAGACCGCTCAGGAGAAACTGTCCGACTCTGCGCAGCACGACGTCATCTCTTCCATGTCGAAGAGGTGGGGTTGAAATCGAGTCGAGCAAATTCAAGCATTTTTAAAGTTCAAAAACGAAATTTTTTGCTTTCTGGTGTAACGATATTTCATCGTCAAAGTTAATCTCACTTGCGCTTCTCGAGAGATAACCAACGAATGATCCATACTATACAGTTACGTAACTCTGACAATCTCCAAGAATTGACTAATTTCAGAGTGGCGAAACTGAAGTCGGATGCCTCTCTGCACGCCTCAGCCCTGCGCAAGCGCGTCAACCTCACTGCTGTAGTCAGCAACGGCTTCTCCACTTCCACTCCCAAGGCCAATGGCTCTGCCACTTCCCCTTCTGCCTCTAATTCCACCTCCGCTCCTCACTGATTCCATTGATTCCTGTCCCTCTCAACTCCACATTTACGCAAGTTTTTCCACCTTTTTTTTTTGTCTCGACCGTCATTCTGTATATTCTTGAATTTTTAAATTTGAACATTTGAGACTGCATTTTCATGTAAATTTGATTCAATTCTGCTCAAGTTTTATCATTTTACCACATCCTTTTGATATTGATTATCAACGTTTTATCACTGCTGAAAACATGGGTTTCTGAGCGATAAAGTTTTGATTTGGAGTTTTTGTTTGATTCATTTGCACTACCAATCGTTTCATATACGAACTAATTATTTTTTATTGATACCTTTTTCATTCGTCTTTCGAGAGCCTTTGAATTTTTCCTTCCCTGAAAAATTTCGATAATTTTCAACTAATAATTAGAATATATCGACAGTTTGTTCAATCGAATCAAAATATTCACTCATTACCTTCATCAGTTTGTTGGAAGAATATCAGAATTTAACAAGACGGTCATTCATCTACTTCGAGCTCGTAAGTCTACACCGTCACGGTCTGTCAAGTCTTTAGCATGGTGCATTCGGTACGTGCCAAGCTAAGACAAACGCATGCGTTAAAGAATCGATTCATTGATTTTTCCGCCAATTTCGTCGATAATTCCCTAATTAAGTTATTTGCTATTTTCACCATTTCTAAACAAGTAACATCTGCGAACATGAATAAGCCCGTCATTTTGAGACCCTACTCACCTGAATTGGACGTGTTTACGAGCTCTGAAAGTTTTTGAAACAAGGGCAGTTTCTGATCTTGCATAACTCGATTCAGTTTTCAGAATTGCTATGAATTTTATCTTACAAGATAAGATGCTACACTCTGGTATCAGTTATCGTCGGACAGAATGAATAAAAGCAATGTTTTATTGAACATTCGACAAATTAGACAAATTTTCGGAATGCATTTGAATTAGTGAAGTAAAATGAATAAAGAAATTCAAGTAAAAAAACTAAGCAGTCGTGGTGAGCTGTATAAACTTTGTCTATACATATGGAACGTCTTTCCACATTTTACCACAATTTGAGATGTTTTTGGCTCATCATGATAAAATACCATTCGAGTTCAGTTGCTTCGGACGATGAGGTGTAACTTTAATAACTTTGACTAATTCTTTCTTAATCGGCGATATAGTAGTGTTGTTCTTCTAAAATTGTCCCTTTTCCTTTTACATGCATATATGCATAAACTACCTTGATCAATCCTCTCACTAAGAAAAAGAAAGGAATTATTTGGAGGCATGGTCCAGTTTGGTAAAGAAGAATAAAAATCTGCTGAAAGTTTTTTTGTAATGCTTTCTTGGTAGAAAATTTAACTTATTCTAGTGTGGATTCATTTCTTATGTTAGAAAAGTACTGTCAAGGTTTATTCAGAAAACAATTCCTAGTTTTACAATTGCTCTTTCTAAGCACATAACGCGAAAGGGGTATTTTGGTTCCTTCAGACACGATTAGCCGAGTTCTATTCTCAAAATTCAAAGTGACATTCATGTGTCTCCTATCCGATGCAAAAAATGATTATCGTTTATGTAAATAATGGTAAGGTCGAAGGATTCACTATTTAGAACGTTCCTTTAGGATTTCTCAGCGCATATTTTCAGGATATATGTTGGTAAAACAGGTCTTTCCATTTATTTTGTTAGTTAATATGAAAATTTGTTATTAATAATGCTTACGACTATATAATATATCACATTGCTTAACAAATATTCATCATAGGGGAAACATATATCTAAAATATTCTAATAAGTTATCTCAAACTTCGACCTTTGAAGCTATGAAACTAGTTGATTTATGTTATTTTTCGTTAAATCGTGAACAATTTTTATTGTTTCAACATTCTCTCGATCCTATCGTTCTTTTGGGTAAGAACGTCTTAAAGTATATCGAATCTCTTTACTTTTTCCATTTGTAAATAAACAAAGAGACATTATGCTATGACTTATACAAGAGAATAAAATAGCTTAGGAATTATAAATTTCATTTAAACTGTTTTTGAATGTCATTTCGTACTCGCTGTAACGAATCTCGGCATTTTAAACCAGAGGTTGGTTATAAATACAAACGAATGTGATTTGATGTGTTAATCAAGTTTGAGAAATCAATTATTTACACAGATTCGTCCTCTTAATAGACTTATTACACATGGAAAAACTATTACAACGAAAAATAATTAATTTTGCACAGAATGTTTAAGATATCGAAGTTAAAAGATTAAGAGAATATCCTACCTATGCTTTCCTTCCAATCAATGCAAACAACAACGTATAGTTTAGCAATACTTAAATTATTTGTTACCAATTCGCATAAAATCTAAACGTTATACATATTGATTTTCAACATAATATGGTGCAACATTGACCGGGCTAACTTACATGCGCCGTTAGGTATCGATTTAAGCGTCGTTCAGCACTTCTTGCACTTTGGCTCAGATTGCCATACGAATTAAAACATCGCCTTAGATAAATAAACGCGACAATGCTAATTATCGTCTGAGCACAACTTGCTATGATCAAAACTACTATATTGTAAAGATACTAAAAATTATCTACATAATTGACATTAATAATTTTTATTTTGATAATATTCGTTTAACTTACAAGCCATTGGATAAAAGCCCTTACATATCGTATATCAACTATATGAACAATATTAATAATTTGACAATTGTTCAACCAGGCAATTACAATATAAATTAGTTCACCGATGCAGCCAAAAATGATATGAAATCCGACCAATATCCAAAATATAGTGGAAAATAGCCGAGTTAGTTTTTCGTTACGACAGCTAAATTGAATCATTTTGTATCACAACTGACATATGCATGCGGAAGAATTTCTAACAGTGAAAATGTTCTAGCTCTATATATCGCAACTGCAGTCGAAACGAATCTTATGGCCATCATTAAACATGTATCTTGGAGAATATCAAATAAATCATACAATAATGTCTACAATTCCATTTGTTAGTTGTTAATGCAAAATTTGAACTATATTAGATTTAAGTCCTTTATATGTCAAATAAATTTAAAATAAAGTGGTATTTTAGTTATTTGGAAAAGTTGCGACAGAAAAGTAGAGACATTATGACGAAATAACGCATGGAAAATTATAATAATATGGTCCATACTATTTCACAAAATGTTGACACTTTTCTGTAACAACGTAGATGATATTTTAAACGATTCGCTTAAACTATAGCTAAATATCGATTGATATGCGTGGTTAGAATTTAAAATTACGTTACCTCGAATATGATAACATCTTGGCAGCAAAAAATAAAAATTGTTTATAGATATTAAATGAAGTCTAAAGTATTATCCTGCTTCAATGCATATATTGAAAGTTACATTATAAAATAATAACAGTATAAAACTTACAGTTATCAATGAACAGATAAAAGAGAGTACATTTAGAATGAGTAAGAAGACTATTAATTTTTCGAATTGTGAAAACTTTCCACGTTTTCGAAATAACCGATACATCATAAATATGCCGATAAATATCGATATTAATGAAATGCTATACAAAATGGCTTCGATTCGATACCCTATAGATGAATTTATTTTTTGAAGATAACACCGATATAAAACTATTTAACTAACCTATATCAGATTTATCTGGATAAAGTATGATAGTTTTCCACGCAATGATGAAGTTGTCAAGTAATGTATCTGATGTTAAAAATTCTAAAATAGTAAATCGTTACCGAGGTTTATAAAAAAAAAAGCAATGCAGAGTAGTATGTAAGAATAAGTAAACTGAAAATTAATTCACCTTCACAAATTTCATCATCCTTTGCAAAAGGCGTAGGTTCAAGGCACCAAGACATTCGATTCTGCGAATTACTTCTCTAATGGTAATAATAAATCTGTAGAATAACAATTTAAGAAAAATGATCCCAATACAGTACGATTTAGAAAGGGTAGCGTTTTCGAAACAAAAATAACAAAACTTGAAATGGATTGAGTAACAGTGCAAGACGTTGCTTAGGCAATCAGCTTTTGTATTTATAGTACTCGCCTAACTTATAATTTAGTGTAATTTCAGTTTCAACGCTCCAATTATGCTCGTCCTATACCTTGAAGAAATTGATTATATATAAAAGTTGCAGAAGGTGCGAGATTAGAAGATTGGCTTTTCAGATGATCAAAAATTGTACCTGCGTTAAGATTTGTCTGTCAGTTCAAAAAATAGTTAGTTTAGGAGTTAGATCATGCGGTGAAATCGTGCATAACTCATCGTCAGGGTTGTTTGCGGTGCAGCTGATTTTCATTGGAATGTGATGCGCCATCTTACTGCATCGCCGACATTCCTGCCCATCATGTGAATTCGAAAACAGTAATTCCATGCACAAAGTAGTTTTGTCATTGTCTACGAGATATGTATCAAGGTCTCTGAGTTCCTTGCAACTATGAAGAATATCGTGATACGGTATGATGTCGGTAATCTGTGAACATCGAAGTCTGACCATTTTCTGGCACTTCCGTGTTTATCATAAACATGCATAATTGTAGCTCTAATGATGGCTTTGAGTTTGTCACGATACTATCATTAGAACTTCAATTATGAATCTGTCATTATAATTGTTGATTACACAAGTTTAGTACTTATAAAGAATTTTAAAGAATCAACAATCATAATCTATGTGTACGAACAAATTTTCTTGAGAATGGTTATTTTGATGCATTTTCAAGTTCTTGAAAAATAGTGCATGATTCCAGAAAACCTTGAGATTAGAGACCATATCAAAAAATTGTACAGATTCACGTTTTTGAAAATATCAATGCGATTCTTGTAATGCAGAGAATTGTTGGTTATGTAGCATTTTTCTTACAAATATACAATAGATGTTTATAACTGAAACCATTCTTCATCGATGAATAAATTTAACTAGCATTTTCATCGATTGCTACAAGTTTGGGTATTTATTAGATTGTTAAAAATCTTTAACTTATGTATTCGAATTTTAGTAATCTTTTCATGTAAATCATGTTGATAATTTTACTAATTAAAATAATTATTATTTTCTTTTCATTCTTGCGACTCTTTCTCCCCCATCTCTTTCTCTACAGGCAAAGGAGAGAAATAGTGCACAGATAAATCACAACTTGGCACATTTTCCCTCTATGTCTATGCTCGCCTCGACAGGCCGTGCGCCGAACTGGTGAGAATTCGATTTTAAAAATAAGAATAAAAATCGAAGTGAAATTTCAAAAATTCGCGTGACAAAATTTGACAATCTGCTTGCTTTTCCAATTTATCTTCTGAGCATGTCAAAGGCTGAGAAGGCTAATTGATTGTGTTGTAGGAAATAGATAATTAAATAAGTAGCCATTGACAAGTACAAGAAGCATTTCTCAATTCAGTAATGAAGTTTTTGGAAATTTTCCAAATTAGAGAGCTGTTTTTCCTTGTGAAATTGGTCTGAAAGTTACAATTTCAGATTGGGAACGATACTGAATTTTCTGTTCAGTCTAGGTTTGCTAATTTACACGCTCAGGATATCTTCTCGCAAGTTATTATTTTTCTAGTTTATTTTTAGCCTTGAAGCTCATGAATATTTTGCGTCATAGTTATTTCAAGTGTAAAGATTAAAATAGTGTAAGTCTTTCGAGTGTATGGATTAGACGCTCTTGAATTTTACGTCAGTCCTATTTTGTTTATGCTAGATGAAAATATCAATGTTCACAATAAGTAATGATGTAATTTTTCTTTAACCGAGGTAATAATAGTAGTTTTTTAAAATATTTTTGCTCTTTTATTTCTTTTTCCAAATTCCAAAATGGTGAGTAATGAAATACTCAGTTTTGAGCTGGATTTCGATATGAAGCGAACGCATAATTGAGCATCGCGACAAACGAACAGGCAGCGGGGAGCTGTTTGTGATGATAAAGTCTCGCTACGCGATCTACAAGATGTTCATTGCCTCGCGGCCACACTCATCGTCTGCGAGTGGCACTTCTCCAGGTACTTCGAAGACACTTCCAGGATTATTTCATTTTTCCTCTAAGCAATGCCAACGATACATAAAAACCCATTCAAATAAATTTAAGAATTTAAGGAATAGTTATTTATTTTTCATTTTCATTTGTTTACATCGTTAATGCAACGCAATAGAATTTGGCAAGGAAATTCGTCAAAAGACAGAAATGGAATAAATACGACGAATGAACTATGATGAGCAAGAGATGCAATACACGAGATGCAGTCGGAGGAAGATGATTTAGCATTTCATATAAATAGTCGAATAAGAGAAGAGGAGAATTATTGTAAGGCGATAATGAATACACGCGTTTTAGCTGATGATTCCATTGGTAATCATTCACTCTATGAAACATATCATTTGATTGAAATTTGAAAATGTATCACATTTTGAAAGAGATTCGATACGTGAATATGCAAGTAACACATTTGTCGCAACAATGCAGTACAAAGTCTCAATGGTAAAATGCTGAAATTTCACAGAAATATTCTGGAACTCATGAAATTTCAGCGAACAACAATAAATACCATGTTTGATAAGTTCAATCAATCAAGAATACCACTGTAAATTTATGAGATCATATGATGAGAGATAAATATGAAATAACGAACAAAATGCAAGAAAATGAATTCGAATCGCTGAATGATTTACTTCGTAAAGAAATAGTCGTTGATTTGACGGGAAATAGAGGCGGCCAAATCGATTCGAAATAAATAAAATCATGAGAAAGGGTAAAATTCTATTTTTTCAAGTACAAAATTAGATTCAGACCGAATCTTCTACAATCTCGTAGAATAAATAGGAAAAGTGCTCATCGATTGCTCGATTCAGACGGACTTCCACTAGCCTTCCTCGTTTTGTATGTTTTTGGAGGCAAAGCAGGTGGTTGCGTCGAAGCAGCTGGCAGAGGAGCTGGGGAAGTAGCAGTTGGGCTTGCGGAATTGCTGCTTGGAGTCGCACTGCCTGGGGTGATCGAGCAGGTCTTGACTGGCAGAAGTGGCGAATTGTCGGCACTCGATGAGTAACGACTAAAGTTGAAAAGAATAATTAAAATTGACTCAATTTTCAAAATGAAAAAAGAAAACTGATCTTCATACAAATTTTGTGCGAAGATAATAATAGTAAATACTTTCAAAATAAGATGAGGGATAGTTATGAACGATGAAGATCAGCTTTGTTTTATCAGCAACATTGTCAAGATCTTACGTCTTTGGTGGTAAAGGAGGTGGAGCTTGATTACTGAATGCTCCTCTCGGGTGGAGCGGGGGAGGTAAGGGCACACTCAGACAAACTGTCGGTGAATGACTTTCACTGCTGGATCTACTAAAATATCATCAGTTTATAGCCATTTCGCGCAGGTATTCTGTTGTACCTGTCAAGTGTGACTCTAAGCTGGTCCTGTTCTGTGGGAGTTTGTTGTCGATTGTTGGGTCGAGGAGGTAGTGGGGGGATTGCAGAGCTATCCACATTCGGAAATACGAAGGCGGATTGGGGCATGTCTGAAAGAATATGATGGCCTCCATATGGAAATAATGAAGTGAACACACACATATTAAAACTATATTTATTTTACTTCAATTATGTATTATTGGGAAATAGGTGATCCTCGTAAAGAAATGTAAACGATTCTATTTTACAAAAATGAAATCACAATATTACCTCCTGGTGTGCTCGCAGAGCTCCCAGTCATGGCTCCCGCAGGTGATTTCGACTTGGCAATTGGGGAACCAGAGACTGAGCCGGCTGCCACAGGGATTGGGGGAGGTGGGCGTCTCTGGAATTGCTTCTTTGAGTATTCCCGTCTTCGATTGCATCATTTTACCTGCGAGGGTGGTTTCGACAGAGGCGACGCACTCGGTAATGTCAGCGGATAAGAAGATGTCGTGGGAGTTGGTCGCGGAGGACGGGGATGCAAAGGAGGAGGTTGAAGAGCAGCTAAATCGACTTCTTCAATAGCGTAACCTTTAGGATTTCTATTTATGAACTATCATCTTTGTGTTATCGTCGATTGGTAGAGAAATTTCATAAAACTCACGAATTTTATTATGTCTTCTGGACAGACTCGAAGCTCCGTCGGAAAACGTGAAGTGTTGTGGCTCTTTTCTGAAATAGTCATTCTTATTCTCATTACACCAATAAAAACTATCAATCAGGCATCACTTTTATCAATCTTTTTTGCTATGTCTTGTGATAAGAAAATCGATAATTTCGGATACAGTCTCTGTATCTGAATCATTGATTGTTATCAGCGGAAATGGAAATGATAAGGAAAGGGAAAGAAGGGGAGGGGATGTTGTGTTGGATGCTGTTAGAGGCGGAATCACGCATGAACGCGTCCGAAATGAAGGAGATGCAATGAATTGAATCGATTGATTAGAAGGGAAGGGAAGAAGACATTTCCGGTCGGTTGACGGCAAACAGAAGGAAGACATGGGGACGAGCATTTATTCCATTGCATTCATTCCTGCAGACTTGGATATGACGAAACACTGCAACCACCAATCATACAACGGCAGAGGGACATACGGTAAGGAGCAAATATTTGTTCCGGAAAATAATAAGACGAAAGGGAATTTGCTCACCACTTCGACACACATAAATACATCTAAAAATATTCAGAACTGTTAGATGAATGCTAGCAAGCAGTGCAATTAGTCGTGTAGATTACAAGCATTCACATATACAGTCTTGATACAACACACATTAAAAAGAAGCAATAAACGAAAAATAGTTTAGCTCGACCCGTAGAAAATAGAGATCAACACAACATAAATTTGTTAGGTGAAGACAACAGAAATGTGCTGAAGCAAATTAAATTGTGCATGACATTGTCTAGCAACTAGAACAAAGGGGAAAAGAAGAAAAAGGAAAAATGAAGAGAAGAGTGACTACTGACAGTCAGAAGAGTTGATATTAAAAAAGTTACAAGAACGGCGATAGATGTTTTTGATTTTGCTGGAGGTGCTCGATGCAGTCATAGAGCTCGAACTCGATTTGCGGAATTTGACTAACCCGGGGGGTCTGTCGCTGTGGGACGACAGCGAGTGAGCTGCTGCTGCAGCAGCAGCATCGGCAGGGGAGAGTGGAGCGGGGAAGGCAGGGGGCGAGGGAATCGGGCCGGGATGCGAGCCGTAGGACGAGGCGTTGACCGAGGGATGGACGTGCGATTGACTCGTCGAGAAGACGGAGCCAGCGCCGCTCGAGGAATAGTGGTTGGACAGGGTCGGCTTCGCATGGGGAGACTTGATGCCGGGGGATTTGAGCACGTGGGGCGGATGACGAGGCTTCTGAAAGGAACACTTCATATTTTGGCGAACGAATGAAGAATTCAAGCTCACCACATCCTTGGCGGGCTTCTCCGCGTCCTTAGGCTGGATCTTGAGCGACTTGTTGTAGAGGTAGGTCTCGAGTGCATCGTTGTCGTCGTCGAAATCGCTCTTGGGGTTGATCGACTCGAAGAATTGCTGAAAGCAGCCGCTCATAGAATTCGATCTTAGCATTGACTGGACTGTCTCAATCAGTCTGTCAGTCCGTTTCTGTCTGTGTTCTGCCCTTCCCCTCTCTCCTCCTTCGTCACTTCCCCCAAATTCGATGACCGACTGTTCCTTTCCACCCATTTTCCTTCTCTCATTCAGTCATTCCCACTTCAACTCCTCCCCGCGGTTTCTGTAATTCTCGGGTATTTTGACAGCCCCTACAATCGAATGTTCGTCTTCAGTCTCATTCTGCCCCATTCGAGTTCCCCCTCTTCCCCTTTCCCTGTCTCACGTAGTCCTTTTTCGTCCTCTCACAATTACTCACGTTTGATCGGTCGATTAATTTATTAACATTAATAGATTGATAATGATTATGGTTCCAGAGAAATAGGGAAGAGTGAAAGAGTGTCAAGTGCCATCTGTTCCCTGTTGTTTCACGAGGACAGAGTGCACTTTCCCAGTTCATCGGATGTTTTTCGTAACTCGCATGGCTATTTTAACCGTTCGATCATTTATCATAATTTATCAATCCATAGAATGTGAAAATTATAACTTTTGTTTACATAGCGCGAGTGGGAAATATTTTAGTCTTTGTAAGATGAAATTCCAAGATTCAGGAAAGATAACAAATTCATCATCATCTCAACTAAAGTTCCACTTCCTTTTGGTAATTTGAAATCGCCATTTCATTTCTCACTATTCGCATTGCGCACCTAATTTGACAGTGTTCTATTGCTAATCATTTATCATTTCTATCGATTTCGGCGCAAATTTAAAGGATAATCATTGTAATTACTGATTTCTTCTCACATTTTTATTAGCCCCACCATTAGCTATGTCACCATTTCCAAGCGAATACCTAGATTACCAAAGAACATACGATTCTCAATTTACTTTTCTCAAAAATGATAAGTTATCAGTCGACCGGAAGTGGAGTTAACAGTTAAATTCAGCTCTTTTGAAAGAGCATATTTGAGTGCTTAGTAATGGTTTTCTCGGAGAAAATAAAGAGGGAAATTACTTTGTAGTCGACAGGAGTGAAGGGAGGAGATTGTGGGCCTGCAGTGCAACAGCACAAATGGCAGGACAACATTCTTCTGCAAACCGATGAACAACCAAACCACCGAGTGTCTAGAAAGAAGAAATCCATCAGAACGAGTTCTTACGACGAAAAGAGCAAACGAAAAATCGCGAATGAGCAGGGATAATGATAAGGGCGAATTGAAGAATTGAAGATTCAGGAATAAAAGTCGCAAAATCAGAAGTTCCAATATTGAAGTGAAATCGAAGTTATCGCTAGCATTTTACAAATGGAGACAACTTTTGCAAGCTCTGAATTAGGAAGTATTTACACCATTTTAAGATCTGATTTCTTTCATAGCTGATGAAATAAAATAACGATTCTAACGATATTCTTATCAGCATCCCTTGAAAGCGAATAGTATGAAATCAAATATGCAAATGTGAAGAATACAAAAGGAGATCTTAGACAACGGGTCTTTGAATAGAAGTATCATAAATGGAAACTGAATGAGGTGATGATAGCTTTTGACGAGTTTCTATGAATTAGATGGAGCCTCGTGGAAGAAAATGAGTAAGACGATTCAGATTCAATAAAATGGCAAATCAGAACACGAATGACAAAGGCAGAGGAATAAGAGAATATGATGATGTTTTTCTATTATATTGCGGTTGTGAATATGATTATGATGACGCGCTCCACCTACGCACATTTTCAATCGTTCAATAAGAAAAATTCAAAAAATGCAACAACAAATTCTTCTCGCATTCTTCGGATATTTTACTCGGTTTTTCTTTCGCCTCTCTGCGTATTTATCCATTTCGCCTTTCAGTTTTTTGCTAATTTTAAGGACCGTAACGCCCAAATTCTGCATTCTGCGTTAGTGTTTGAACTCTTACTTCCCCACCTTCTCTTCCCGTCTCCTTTCTGATCAAAATGCTTCCGATTGGATTTATTTACGCGCTAGTGTAACGAATTAGCGGAGTGATGGAAGAAAGGGTGAAAAAATGAGATGTTCACTTGCAAATTGATAATTTCATTTATAGATTTCGCGCTATTTCCAGCCTAAATGGGTTCGAACTGTTGCATAATTCGCTGCCCTTTTCTTAATTAAATTTTCAATTAAAATCGGTTTTAATTTCGATTTTCAATTTCTTTTCTACGTATCGTCTCGCCCTCTGCTTCTGCTTGGTTATGGTTCGATTGTTCCCCTGCCGTTCGTCACTCGCCCCCGTCTTTCTGCCTTTCTTTCCTTTCTTTTTCCATTTTCGATTTCACTTTTGTCATTCAGATTCAAAAGACCAATATCGAAATGGGCAATGTGTAAAATGTGGGCTGAACGTGCGGCACAATTAAAATATAGAAACCTGATGCAATGAACTAGAGAAATAGAAAAAGTAGTAATAGTAAATAGAAACTGCAAACATTAGTCTAAGAGTAGTCGAAATCGGTGATAAAATTATGAAAAACTGCATAAAATTATAAAGTTTCGAAGTTCATAGAAATAAAGTCCAGAATAGAAATCCACTGGAGTGGAAATAAATGCTTCTAGTCCTAATGTAGGCAATCGGTGATAGTAAGACTTACAAATCAGTCATTAAATTGAATGAAATCCAAGCAGTTTGGCAACAGGCAGAAATGCAGAGAATATTCTCGCTTGCCCACATCGCATGGTAAATACGGCAGACATCTGTTGACTAAGAATAAGCACGAGGGCGGAAAGAAGAAAACAAAACAATAACAAAGTAAAGTGCAAAAGGAAATTGCGAATTGGGAATTGCGGAGATGGAAGAGATGAAATGAAAGTACAAAGACGCAGAGGACGATATGGTTAGGCACACCAGGGTCTGCAGCAGCAGCAGCAGACCTGTCTCATTCATTCACATTCACTATCACCATTCTCTCATTCATATGACCATATTTCGCAGACCCGAAGAAGAAGAAAAAAGTGCGAAATGCGAGAGGAGAAACGTGAAGAAATTGGTTGAAAATAAAGAAAAAGTAGCCCTCCACGCAGTCGAAGAAACTACATTTTATGCATTAAAATAGACTAGCAGAGAGTAGACAAAGAATTCGTTACAAATGAGTTTTATGACTGTTTGAATTACTGAATCTAACATCTAATTCTAGTATAGTAAGTAAATCGATAAGACGTTCTGGATGAATAATAGAAATGAGTTGACATGACGTAGTAAAGAAAACAATGCAAAAATGAATGAATCAATGGAAGAATTATGATATGAGGGAGTGATGATAAGAGATAAGGGATAGAGTATAGCTACAGAGGGTAGATATGCAGAGGAATGGGGTAAGAAACACGAGATGGGGGAGGGACTAGGAGAAATGAGTGTAAGGGGAAAGCGCCTGCTTCTGCTGAAGTTAGTTGTTAGATACTGGCACCTCGGTCCTTTGTGATCACAGACTCGCACATGAAGCCAAGAGGCAAAAGGCAAAGGCCTGCATTGGGCCACTTCCGGTGCGAAACCATTGCCAGAGACAGGGACAGGCAGACAAAAACTGCTGCAGAGGGGACGATTGCCAAATTAATAGCAGCAGCAGTAGGCAGGGCAAACCAGATGAAGGCAGAGTCAGAAGGAAAACCAATAAGTCAAGTAAAACAATGATATCATCCAAAAGCATAACCGCAATTTGCAATCCAACAAATCAAGCTAATCATAAGTAAGAGAATGACGCTGTCTACAGTTCATTAGCCGAATATGACCTAATAAAGAAATGCTTACAGAGAAAATCGAAATGCTATGAAAAATCTTGTGAAATATTCAGAAAATGTCCAAAAATGAAATGACAGAGAATAAAAAACATGATGGCTTGTGAGCGCTGCGTGGTGCTTGCTTATCTGCTGGCCCATCCTACTCCCTTCTCTCCCCTTATTTCTCATTTTGTCGCCTCTCCCTTCCCCATTCATCTACCGGAAGTGCTAACTTGTATGTGTAGGCGGATACAGACTAAGGGAATGGGACTAGAGAAAATACGGTCCTAAATCCTCTTCTCTGAAAGCCATATGGCAAATCACTCATCTTCCAGTCTGCCAAAAACATGTGTTACCCCAAATGTGAGATGATCAATTCACTAATAATCGACCGGAAACAGCGAGGAAATCCAGCTTATCAGCATTATTTTCCGATCTTTCCCCGATGTTCTCAATTTCACATTTAATCAGACTATTTCCCCGTTTCCTCTACTATTTATTCCCTATCATTTATCCCCCCATCACATGACAGTTCACTTTTTTCTTCCCATCTGTGATTTTATCTGTCCGTTTTTCGCGCGTTCGCTAGGCGGAAAAAGCCTTGAAGCGGAGTGATAAATGAAGAACGAAAGGGGCGAAGGGGAAGGAGGAGAATGATGAATGGGAGGATTTGCAGAGGAAATTAGGAAGGGGCAATTAATGAGTACACATTTACGAGAAGGACGGACAATTATACGTAAGGAGATAGGAAAAAAGCCCGAAAATATACGGTCATTCACATAAATCAGAGAGTTTCAAGATCACATATCAGTGTTTCAGGTGTTAGCAGAACTGATAGTTTGAACGAAAACTGCAATAGTGACCTAAAGGAGTGCTAACAGAAAAAAAGCTGAATTATAACCGTATTTGGAAAAAATACTAATTTCCTGCTTAAAAGGGCGGCGTAGCGCAGTGGTTGTGTGTTACTGCCTACAGCTAGGGCTCAAGTTCGCCCCCCGCTCCTCACCCAAACCAAGGGGGTTAAGAAATGTTGGTAGTGGATAAAACCACGAAAATTTGCCTAAAATCCCTCGGCTGTTGCACACAACAACAGTCTGTCCTCGGGACGGGCCACTAGTCCTGTGTGGCTAGGATAGGCCGACTGCCCCTATCAAAGGCTGAGCCCCCACTACGGGCTTGAGGGTAACCGACCCCACCCAGTGGGAATAATAAGGCTAGGAAGAAAAAAAAAAAAAAAAAAAAAAAAAAAACTAATTTCCTGCTTAAAGTGAAGACAATTATCGAGAGAATCCTTGAAGATTATTTTTAAAATATATCTATCAGCAAATTATGAAACAAAGATATTCCGTCTTTTGTCTTTATAAGAGGGTTATCATATTGTGATTGCAGAACAGTGTTAAGATCAGCGGAGTGTTTGCGTCAGAAGGGGATCTTAGGCGGCGAAATTCGATGAACTATCTCATTTATCATTCGAGATTCAAACAGGTTCAACCAAAAGTTCAAAGAGAGACGAAATAATTGTTGTGATAAGTGATAGGTTTGTCTTTTCTTTCTTCTGTTAACTTGCATATCATTCACTCCGTTTGTTGCCTATCTTCCCTTTTTTCTACTATAACCGATTCAATTCGATTCGTCGCGTCTTCTGATTTTTTTTTGTAATTCGTATAAAAAATACCTCCCTGCAGAATTGAAATTGAAAATTGAATTGGATAATTACTCGGTTTGGCTACGAAATGTAGCAAATTAAGAAGAGGGAGAACAACTTGCAATATGCGATTTTTTTTTTAAAGATTTCTCTAACTTTTCCTTCTACTATTTTTGCACGTGAGCATATCATGAGAAAGAAGTTGTGGGTATTATATATTGCTAAAGAAATGAGTGATTCGTGACAGTTCAAAGTGTACGTTCAGTGCAAACGAGAAGATGAGATATCAGAAAAAGGATGAATTCTTCTCGTAGCTTAGTAGAGCAAGAAAAGCAGTTGGTTAACCCCTGCTTATCACAATTGTCCTGCTTCCCTGCCATTTCCTGTCATGTTCTTCCCCACTTCTGCTTCCTTCCTGTCTCATTTCTCATTTTACATCTGCACAAAAGTGTCAACGAAGTGAAGGAGGAGCAAATCTTGGAATGACAGCAGTTAGCTCTGCATCTGCATAATTGCAAAATGAGAATGATAATCTTAGAGTAGTTATTTTTAGACTTAAAAAACCTAAGCCTAGGCCAGACTTGTATACAAAAGTTTGTCTGTAGACACATGCATATGCAGGACCAGAGAAAATGAAATGTTGCTGAATAATTTTAGTTAAGAAAATAGTAAAATTCCCGTTATTTTAGATAAATATTGCTTCTTCAATTTTTATGTTTACTACATTTTAAAACCGATAATTTTTGACTCACCTTGTTTCTACCGTCTCATGATTTTTTGCAACAGGAAATTAGTAAGGGATTTTGCAGCAGCAAGAGTTTTCGTGAATGAATGATAAAATGGTGAAATTACTCGATTACTTTCACATTCCTGCACTCGAATCGTCAACAAAATGCCTCGAAAATATAAACAACCACATCAGACCAGAGTGGCGCCAGGCAGACCAGAAAGGGAGGACTGTGAGGGGGAGGAAATGCCAAATCAATTATCTGAGTTCTATGAAAAGTCGAAGATTTGGGGATTAAAGGTTCCAAAATTCAGAAGACTACATACTAGATACAAAGCATTGTTTCTCCAAGTTTATATTTTCAAACACATTTCTGCTCTATAATGTCCTATGTTTATCATCTGATTATTGTATTTCAAATGCTACGATGTGTTACAATTTTACACATCTCCCTTGCAAGATTCGTGCGATTTTCGCTTCTTCTGAGTCATCGGTTCTTTGAAAAGCGATGAAATATTATCTGTAGGTAAATACCTTCGCTAATTCTGGCAGAGCTGCTTGAAAAATCAGGGGATGTTGGAGAATTTTTAGGGATTAAGCACCGGAAGAGGGAGTTTCCTTGCCGAGAAGGAAGCGACAAATCGTCGCATGAAGCATATCAAAAACGGAAAATCAGAAGCTGAAAAACCAGTTGCTAGGAAATTTTCACGTGAACCAAATTTTATGGCGAGAAAATAATGACTATTTTTGACCGATTGAATGATCGAATCGCCTCCGCAAATAATCAAATAAGCAGCCGAAAATGGAAAGGAAGAGAAGGGGTAAGGTAGCGTAGAAAGTTCAAAAACAAACCAGAGGAGAATCGTAGATAATCAACGAGTTTATGACACACAGATAGACAATCTGGCAATATGAAAATTACACTACCGGAAAAACGAGAAAAGACGAGAATAGGTAAAACTGATTGTGGGAATTACAGCTTAAAGTCTGTTCATCAAAGGATGTTCGGTGATAGGTAAAAATACCATTTGATGATATCAGAGAGCCGCAAAATTATTTTTAGATTTTCAACACTATTCTCAAAATTAAGAAATATAGTTAAATTCAAACTCCTCATGCTTTTTTAATTTTTTTAGCTTTGGTATAAAATAGCCTTAATTAAAATTTATTCGAAATTTTTAATTTCCCTAGATTTTCCTCGGGATATTTTTAGCTTAATCCTCAAAATATGCACTATCATGTTAGCAGCTAATATGTTATTTTTGCTATGCGTATTCTCGATTTTCAGCCAATTATCATGTGAAATTGACGCAATATGTCTGCTTTGAATAATGCTCTCAGTGATGAGTAATCCACTGAACCTAGCTTAAAACGCCTCTTTTTCATTTGATCTTTTCTTAAACTTCAAGTTTTTCTCGTAAAGATAATAAGATTTTCTACATGTGTTATTAAACAATCACATGAGTAATCTGTCTGGCTGAATTTGTGAGTCATTCATATTTTTCTTTCGAATTAAGAAGCTCCCTTTTCAAAATTATGTACACTCAAATATCTCATCTTCTGCTTTTTCCCTCCTTCCCCCTTTCAATTTTTATTTGACCAGTCCAGTCACTAATCACTATTCCTTTAAAGTCACCTACAGTAGGAAATGAAAAGCTTGAAAAAGTAAAGAACAGAAATCACATTAATGAGAATGATTACTCAGATAGATTAACATTTATATCGAGGTATTATTAATTAGAAGAAGCTATGAATCCGAAATTCACAGACAATAGTCTAGAAAGTAGAATAAAAAAATTCTCGTTATTAATTTTTCATAGCTGATAAAGCTAATAGCTTCCTTTTTTCTATTCGAATGGGAATTATTCCAACATTTAAAAATAAAAATTATTTTTAAACCTATTGATTTTTCTAGCCTCAATGTAGAGTATAAATGTCGAATGAATGCATGTTTACAGTATTCATTAATCTGTAAATTTTGAAGAAATAAGAATTGCGCAATGTGGAGATTTTTTGAATGCGGCAATGGATAAGTCCTTGTCCAAATCCGTTGATGAGTGCTTTCGACCATCGCTGCGGGAGAACAACAATGGCTTGCAGATGATCTGCTGGATGAGCACTCGATTACATGATTTCGTAATTCTACAGGGCATTGTCAAAGTGTCATTCCTCCAAAAAGTACCATTCAGTTTCTAATCTTTCAAGCAACTAATCAAATCCCTAATTCCTAACCTAATTCACCTGTCACTTTTCAAAAGAATCTTCAAAAATTATAGGTTACTATTGGTGAATAATTCAAATTTTCATAGAGGGAAAAATTCAATCACCCCTAAAAATCTGCAAGTTAAAATTCATAAGCAATAATTCACCAGTCTTAAGATGATAATTGCTCTTAATATTAGGTATGTAATTTCAATAAAAAAACCCAAGGCTATTGATGAATAATTCAAATCTTCGCGAAGAGAAGTCTCACTAGTTTTCTGATTTGCAAGCTAAAGCTCGAGAATAATATATCACTTGTATATGATTGTATATAATTTTCAATCTCCAACTTAGCAGTAAACAAATGGTATCATGATCAGGGATAATGATGATGCATTGATACATTTCGGCATCGTTTTGACTTGCAACCCCAGTCCAAGAATGTTAGGCAACCAGTGTCAGAGGCAGGGACACTCATTGCGCAATCCCCTTCTTCTTTCACATTTACCTGCTGTTATTTTTCTCCTTCTAAATAGTAATGAATGAATGAACGAACTGCGCAATTCGAATGTCTATTCATTTGAATGCGAAATTTATGAACCAGAAATAATGTGTACTCGAAAAAAGACCTAGAAAATACTGTTTGAGCCATATTAGTCTAATAAAAAATTGGCACACGTCATTTTTTAATTATCAATCAATTCTAGTTTACGTCAGAGAAAGGCATACAAAATTTCAGAAATTATTACAAGTTAAAAAGCAAAAGAATCGACTAAATTTCGATCGGATTTTATGAAAAATATGAATACGACTTGTAGCAGAACTTTATCGGTTTTTCATGAAAAGAAAGGCATATCCTACTCAGGTTCTCAGGACATTCACTTCTCATAGACAAAAAGAGCCGCTCATTTGTGTTTGCAATCAGTTAGTCGAGTATTTGATTGATAGCGATCTAAATCCGATGAGAACAAGGAGAAAACAACCAGTAGGATGAGAAGGAGAAAAGAAGAGTCTTGTAATCTATTTGAAAGAGAAAATCTTAACCTCATTCTCAAGCACATTTGTATTGCCTTTCCATCCAAATGACCATTCTCACTGCACAGTTGGTCGGTGTATTTTCTAATGACAGAGCGCTTTGATGGGATGAAAACGCGCGAAAATCACCCTATTCACATCAAAAAGTGAGAACATTTTTTTTCGAAAGCTTTTTTCCTCATGGATAAAATTAGCGAGGTGACATTTCCACAATTCTGCACGAATATATTTCAAAGATTAAATTCGTTATGCTCGTCTTTTTCTCTTACAGTAATCCGATGCAATGCATTCCCTCTAGCTATGCACTTCTCTGCTATAGCTGAGGGATACAGGGGATTAGGATTTGACTGGTTTTTCTTAGTATCAAGCATAGAGTCCATTGTTTCCCTAATGAAGAAACCCTAATGAAGGAGGGAATAACAAAGTTCGTCCTGTTCGAATGTAGCAAGTAGGGCATTCGGTGCCTAACTGCTATGACCTAAGGTACCTCATTCCTTTGTTGCAAAGCTGCGAAAGTTTGAAGTGAGTGTTAGAGTAAATATTGGCGGAAGTAAAGGTGTGAGTAAGTGAGTAATTCATATGTAAATGTCATGTGATATCGAAAATTATTACGGGGTAGGATTACTCAGAACACTTTACCAAATACCATAAATGGATTAGAAAAAAAATAAATTGTGGGGGATTATTTTAACAATGGCGATATGAAAATCCAAAATGTTGAAATACAGGCAATACAATTCAATTTTATAGCTTCTTCAAGAAAAAGCTGACAATTTGAAATTTTATACCATGGGTAGGGGCCCCAAGTGGACATGCCAAGTCTCATTTATGGATAAATTTTTACACACAAGAGATGGTCTGGGTTGTAAATAAGACCTCTGTGAAAAAATAAATACAATTCCTTAAACGAAAAAATTCGTCACCCAAAATGAACACATTTTCTCTCAAACGAAAGAGACTGTGTGAGACTATTTTTTGATTTTTTGCACAGAACTATTTTATCGGGTTTATCATTGATCTAGGCAGGGGTTTTTTTTTTAGACATTTTGGATTTGAAGAGTACTTTTTTTCCAAAATTTTCTGCTTCAAACTACCACATTTCTACCATAAACGGACTTTTGCAAAGAAGTGGAACGTGGGAATCATCTTAGCCATGGGGAGCTACGCGTTTCGACTAAAGAGTGTAGAAAAAGATGCGCTAACCTTGCTTGAACACGTCACACTTTTCTTTCATGACATTGAGATAAATTAATATCGCATAAAATTTCAACTTGAGAATCAGATCAAAACAAGTTGTAGGTTTCTTTCAAACTTTTCGATTTCTATCAATTTTTGATGTCACTTTTTTATCTCTTTGCGATTTATTCCTCAGCTCAGTGATTCCGTTGCCTTCCAGCAAATTGCATATTAGATAGTAAAGAATACTCATTTCTATGCCACAGGAAAGCAATAGCATAATCAGTTCAGGAGAGAGCTATTCAAGAGCCAATTATAGAATGCAGAATTTGAAAACAAGCAGATACAGTAATTGAGCTGCTAAATCATGAAAACGAAGGAATTGCTAATGCGAAAAAGTATCAACAATTTTGTTTTGCATGAGTAATATGGGCTATTTCTAATTTTATCTACTTCGCCTTTTCTACAATATATAATTGCATAAAAGTGCGGCAGATGAAAATTTCTACGCTAAAACTAGAAAGCGCATGTGGTTTTTTTTTTTTAAATTTGAAGTTGGTGGGAATTCGGACATGTAAGAATATTGCAAGATCTCCTAATTAATTCAATAATTGCTCTCCCAAATGTCTTTGACTTTCTGTTAATAGAAATTCCCATTTTGGCTCATTACTTATCAAAAATTTCCTTTATTGATTCATTTCTCCTTATTCGCTGCCAACACAAGCAGTCCCTTTTTTAGCCAAAGGTTTGAAGATTGTTGAAACTCGAGCGAATAAATGACAAAATTACTGTTTTACCCATGTATCTTGCCAATTTTGGTATAAAATAATCAAAATTCCAAATTATTGCATATTCAAATTTGAGCATTTGCGCTCTCTAGCTAAAACATAAAAATTACTTTCTTCTGTTACATAATTGACTATAAATTATGCGAGAATGAGTCATTGCGATGAATGAGTCGAGAAATTATCTAGAACTACATGTAATTATTCAAATGAGCCCCCACCGCCGACCTATGCATCATAAGCTTCAATTCCAAGACATACACGCGTTTCTTGCCAATTTGGCATAATTGCTATTAATGAGATTATGCAACGTGATACTCAATATTATAGGTGAATAAAACACAACTAACCTTGCCATTTTGGTTTGAAAATTTGGGGCTTCTAGCAAGTAGCATGATTAGAAACAATTGAATGATCCTATTACAAAGAATAGACCGTCAAATATCGCTATTTCTACTATATCGCACTGACTAAGATAGCCTGCGTATGGCTGTATGACCTCAACTCCTTTCCTCTCTTCCTTTTCTCACTATACCGTAATTCGAGGTGTCACTACTCATTGTCTATTTCTGTTCCCGCCAATTCCTGCCAAGTCTAAACGAGGTTGAAGAAAGTCTTGCAAAATGAAACAAACCACAAGATAAAAGAGCTAATATTTTGATTGTAATGATGTATATCGATTATTCATCATTGTAAATTTCATCCTTCAATCGTCTGATATTATACTCCGTTTTAAAACTTAAAATACAAAAGCAGTTTAGCAAGATTTTATCCCCAACCCATTATTCAATCCATGTTCTGAAATTGTAGCAACTCGTAAACTCATCACAAATCGGAGTTATAGCCATGAAATACCTTATAAATTTTTCATTATTTATGAATTTGATAGGAGCGTTCTTCTAGAAGTGTATTGCGGGTACAAAGCAATGAGTTATGCAGGTGAATTTTTGAAATAAGCTATTTTTATGCGTGCTTTCATATGAAAACAACACCATTAATATTATTCCCATTCGATTGTTATCACGTTTATGATGTATTATTTACGGAGGGATAATTTTCCTTTCTGATACCAAAACATCTGAGTCAAAGCTTGAGAGCTTATGCTTTGGAGTATTGCAGTCATTCAGTCGTTTTCACTTCAAAGCTTCGAGCATTCAGGCAGACCTTTAATGGGCAGAGGGGCATTTATGCGAGCAGAAAGCAGCAAAAACGAATCAACAACGCATATTATAATGGTTATTAACAGTCGAAAATGACGTCATTAACCTGTATATCTCACTTGAACAAAATTAAAAGGGAACCAATATACCGTAACTTGAAGCTAATGGAAATGAAAATAAAATTTTACAAATTCTCAGAACTACGGTTATCGATTTTTTCCTTTCTTCCTCTTTCAGGTATTTTGATTTTATCTTACTGATTGTTAATAGACGTGATACAGTGAAAAAGTAATTTGAATCATGAATCATGAATCATTAGAGCGAAGCTGGAAGAAGCCGCGCTTAATCAAAGTCAAATTGACCAGAAGAAATTGAGTAAGAGCCTAAGGATATGAGCTATTGGTTAAGGAAAAGGTAAGGAAAAAGGCAAGGGGAACACTCCATAAATAGAGTGCGCATCGATTTCTGCGGAAAGAAGAAGCAACTACGGTAATCATCATAAATCAGATTCCGAATGAAGAAAGGCAATGACGCTTACTTATAGCTGCTCAAAATTAACAAAGCGGTTATTCAGTCAAAGATCATTAACACCGATATTCGAGTATATTGAAGATGGGTGTATGCCACTGCGCACCGAAGTTCGCTTTAGTATGTCATTGCGCATCGAACGTTAAATTAGGATATTCCTAACAAAAGAATCCCTTTAAAGCCTGACTTTCTATGAAAACGTCTTATTGAAATGAGCAAAATTACACCAAGTATATTCAAGTAAGTCGATGAAGATATGTTCAACTAATTTACGATTTTACTTGAATTTATCCTGCCTTACCTCACCCTACCTTATCCTTACCTACCCACCCTTCTTTTCTATAATATCCTAGAAGCTTCGATTGTAATTTACGTAATCATATCACATTAGTGGCGGTTTGATATAAACAATTTCATGATGCTTGAAATGTCTACAGCTTGTGACAGAATGACGTGCAGTACCCGATACATAACTCCTCCTATGGAGGTATTAGTTCGGTACGCAATGACCATTCCCCATTAAAGATCATCAATCAAAATGTTGGAAGATCGCAATGAAAAAACTATCCATCTCAAAGTTACCAAGTAACGAAAACCTTTGATAATAATTCCATTTGATCAAACAGTTATAGGAACATCTGAGCAAGATAACGTTTTATTATTAGAATAGACCAAAACTCCATCCATCCGATTACAAAATTACTCTCCACTACAATTTCAACCATCAATGTTTTATCCCGAATTTAGAATTTCGGTAAATCAAACGACCGTACCTTGACAAATGTTTCATCGACTTTGACATCTTTGGGTGATGGACTGGCGTGATTAGAGTGATTGTGGGAAGAATTCGCGCGATCGGAAGACGGAAATCTGACTGGAGCCGAGATTTTCCTTTTCTGCTCCTGTTCCGATGTACCACAGAACACTTTGTTGCCAGTGTAAATGGTCATTCCGCACCAAAACGAGCAGCATGGCTCGCAGCCTTCGTGCTCATAGATATAAGACATGTCAGGCTCCGATTTTTCTCGCCTACAAAAGGACTTAAAGTTTCTTCAGATTGAATTCACGACCTCCATCACAAAGTACGATAATTTACACAACGATCTCAACTCACAACGACAACCACTCCATCTAACTCATTTACCTCGGCCCTTTGCAAACTCCATCCCGATATCTCCTGCAACCCCTCCTAGTGCCGTGATGTATCAGAATCTGTTGCCCGATGGGTCGAAAATCGACATCCGCAAAGACAGGCCCGCCTTTGTCGCGGTACTTGGGTTTCAGCGGGCCATCGGAGTCATTGTCCGATGGCATCAATTCAATTACACCTAGAATGGGGTGTGGTAATTGATTCGCTAGTTAAAATTACTGCAAAATCAACGAAAATAAGATGATTATCGTATGCCTGAGATTAAAACTGAAGAAAGACCGGGGATATAGTAATTGCCGTAGTTGAGCTACAGCCGTCTGTCTGCGTGTCTGTGCTCTCCCGGTCTATGTCTCTATCCCCTCTATCTCTCTTCAGATATGATTCATACTTTCTACGCCTCTCTGCTCTCTCATTTCTCAGTCCTATTTCCCTTCAAGGAAGATTAAGCCTCCCCTTTCCAGTGGCCACTCTGCTCTTTTCCTCCTTCTTCTATATTCTCTCGTAATTTTGAGGCAACCCCGCCTCTTTGAAGGAATGAGGGAATGCCGAGTGTGCAGAGAGGCTACAAAAAGGAGAGATCGTGAGAGAATTTAGTATATCGGGAGAAATATAATGGGAGATAAAAAGGGGGTAAGCAAAAGCATAAATAGAAACAGCCGGGTGAGTCATCGCGTCATGGCTGAAAGGGAGGGAGAATACGAGGGATGTCGTACAAATTACAGCCCTGCATATTCAGCCCTTCTCAGAAATCAACAGCTAATGAAAAGTAAAGGATTAGTGCTTAGTTTTTCACGTAATGATGAATGGGCTCGACTAATTTCGTCCTATTCAAACGTTTTCTAACTCATAGAACAGTCCAAGTCTAATTCCTCATTTTTTCTACTTCCCTATAAAGTAAGTGGTAGTTTCTTCGTGCAAGAATACTTGTTTTTGTCGAGAAGAAAACACCTGCAGGGTTTGTCTGTGCATAGAAAATACGAATACGAATACGAATACGCATTCGATAGGCAAATGCAGAGCTGGGAAAGGGGAAATTAAAGTTTGTCTCAACATTTCCCTCTCTACCCGCTTGTCGGTCAATCATACCAATTTATCAGCTACTTAATCACCGTCTCGGGTATAAACGTAACTTAGCGTCCTTTATTTTTTTTCTACAGAATGATTCTTGCTCGCGTCTACGCAATTCCTTACGAATTCTTATTATGCTATATATGACTTTTCGAAGAAACAGATAAGGATTCAGAGAAAAAGTTCTATGAGCTAATCCCTGAATGATGAAAGAATAAAAAGATTCAGCCGTCAGTCAAAGCTTATCCCTTTTCCAGACAAATGAATTCGCAACACATTTAGCTTGTTTTTCTTCTTCAGTTTCGCCGAATATTATTCATCTTTCCGTTGAAGTCTGATCTTTCTGTTCTCTTGCGCAAAAATGAACTAAAACTTCATGAAGTGATAATCTCATAAATATCAGTGGGAATATTTCTTCGTACTTTTAATAAAATTCAGGCTTATTAATCCAAGATACAAGATGAATGATATCCTAACCAAAATATGTATCATTGCAGGAAAATTAGACAGACACAAAGAAATTAAAACTTGGGGAACTGCAAGCAAGAGATTTTTGCAGGAAGCCACGTATAGAAGCAATAAGTAATGCAATGAAATCCGTCTGATCCCAGTTTAGAAAGAATAAGATTTCATCGAGAATCAAGAATCACGCTTTCTTATGAGCAGCACGTAGAGTTAGCCAACCATGACGAATTCGACTACAACCCCGCCCAAACTAGTCTACCCCGTTCTTTGCATTTTTCATACAAAATAAAAAATAGACTAAGAAATACCCGAATACTTGGCTCCAACTGCAGCGAATATGGCTGGTTCTGGTACATTTGAATCTCCCGAATCAACTCAGAAATGCGTCGGCACTTGAGGAAGGACACCAGCACTCGCCTGTTGTGAGCTGTCGGCGACTGACCGTCCACTGTTGTCGATTCCTGAAATTAAGAACATTTGGAAAGAATAGGAAAATGGCCAGCTCTAATTCGAATATGAACTATTACCATTTCGTAGATTTTAGAGATCATCATCCAAAATTTTCTTGAAATGACAATCCAGATCTATATTATCTAGTGATCTTTCAATGAAGGAATGATGAAGACAAGAATCGAGGAGTAAAAGAAAGAAATTTGATAAGCGGCAATTAACACCTTGATTTCAATCGAAATATCGACATATTTCGATTTTGATGAATCAATAAATAACTTTACGTCAATTTCGATATTACGTAGTACACGCCTTGTAATTTCAAATATATCCAGGATGACCTTGTCCCAGTTGGTTCCTTTGAAAATAAAAATCGAAAAGCAAAAGATTAAAAAGTTAATCTTCACAATTTACTCTGCGTTTTGAAATCATTATAATTTCCTACCGGCGTTTTCATGTCTTTGACTCCAGGCGACTTCACGAATGTGCTGTTACCAGCTTCGAAGAAGAAAATACTCGAGAGATAGTGACCGAAGAAAGGCACGCAGGGAGGGTTGATTGTCTAAAGAAAATGTGATAAAATCGTTCAAAAATTAAACAAAAAAATCTAAACCTGAAGCCTTTTCTGCATTTCCTGCCACCTCGGCTCGCAAAGAGTCACAAATCGATCGTACGATTTCTGCTTTTCGTTGTCGAGCCTCTGAGATTAAAGATTTGAAAAAATTCGTCGCAAAATGCAAATTTTCTTACACTCCAACACCACGAAAGTCGATGTACACAGGACGAATTGAGTGCAGAGAGAAAGGCAACCAGACCTGTGAAATTGTGCAGTTCCTCGAAGACTGACATCACCTGAAACATCATTTATGAAAGAAATGAAAACGAAAATTCTTTGAAACCAGCATATTTGAAATTGAAATTAAAAAGATAGTGAAATTTCGAAACGTCTTGCTTCAAATCAGAGCCGAGAAATATGGAGACTTGTTCGTTTTCACGCAGTAATCTTGCAATCTTTGCTTCGGTTTTGTTTTGAAAATTTCTTATCAAGTATGCCTTCGTTTTGCTTTCATTAATAGCGTGTCAATACGATTCAGCCTGCTAACATATAAGAATAAGATGACAAAATTCTTACATCAAGTGCTCGATTAAGCATTGCCACTCTTTCCTCCAAGGATTCCGTCTCCACGATCGAGCGAGATACCCAGTAGGTCAGCTGAAAATCATAATTCTAAGAAAAGTGGTAAATAAAAAATACCAAAGTGGAATGATCAGTCAGTTTGAGCAATTGGGGACTTTTCCTGTACTTGTCGTGCTTCGTCCACGCGGCACCGACCAACTTGAAAAATAAGCTTTTAAAGCTTCGAAATTCCGGGAATTCTTACCTCGATCGGTTTGATCGCCCGATACAAATCGAAATGCAGAAGTGTCAACTGAAAATATGATATTGGAAATTAATTCAAGGAAAAACTCTGACCTGTCGCCCGATTTCAAGAGGATGCAGTGTGAGCAGATCGTAGTTGGCGAAGTCGCCTTTGCGAGCTGTGTGCCATACAACCTGAAACAATATCAAAATTAGAAAAGGATCAACTCTGAAATGACAGTATTTTCGACAACAAAATACGAAAAGTTAAACATAGCCTTCTGAGTATATGAAGAGTAAGTCACAAGGAATGCGCAAACAGGTGTAAACCACGGATCTTGCTCAAAACTGGTGGGTTACATCTAAACCGAATACGCTGAACACGTTAGTAAAGTAAAAAACAAAGCTAAAGGTCCAAAATAGTACCGCAATTTGGTTGCGAATTTCCCTTTGTTATCGCAGCGAATATGGCATTTTCAACGCTCGATTTTACAATGCAAGCTAGCTTTGAATTTCTGCTGATGCATTGTAAAGTGAGTGGTTCAAATTCGGAGCTAGTCGGGACCTTTAGCGTTTTCTGACTTGATTATCGTGATCAGTGTGTTCGATTGGGGTTACCTGCCGACTTTGAGCATGATTCGTCATTTACATACAGTTTGCACTTCTTGTCAGATAGGAAAAGTTCGTCGTTATTTAAAAATCTTGTTGTCAAAAATCATGTCACTTCTCAACTGCCCAAAAATTCCGTGAAGTATTAGAAAATTTTAATTGATCCTTTGTCTGTCAAGGAATGAAATTGGAAGAGAAAATGTTTGATGATAAAAAATTTTTAAAAATAAATAAATTACCTCAGGCTTCTTCGGCTGGAAACTGTTCGTCGTGGTTCCATTTGCCCTGTTTGCACTCGAGTTGCCGGCAGACAAGGGAGTGGATGCGATTCCCGTCGGGCCTGGAGTCGAAACGCCGTTGAACGAGCCATTCAAAGAGGTGTTCAACGAGGCATTCAACTGCTCCTCTCCATACACGAAGGCTGTGTTCACATGGCCATCCTCAAATGAAAATTCATTTTTACAAGTCTATTTGGCAAATTTACAACACTGAATCATGAAAAACGTGCAAAATAGAGAGGTATGATTAGAGAGGATTGTCTTAGCAGTAAGTCTAATGGAATATGTCATGCATGTTCAATTGGTGATTTCCAAAGGTCTCTCTACCTGTGGTTTATCCTTTTCCGCTAGCTGATTCAATCGCTTGTCGATGGCAGCCTAAAACGTTATAATGATCTAATGAAAAGAAGAATTTAGCCCACCAGAATCAACTTGCAGAATTTCCTGTGCTGATTGGTGAGTTTCTGACTAGGTTCCATGGATTTCTGTAGGAACTTCTGCAGCGCGAGCAGCAATTCTCTGTCGTTATCGAAGTCGTACCAGTGGCACTTGACCCACTGATTCATCACATTCAGCACTCTGCAAATGCACATCTTTAGTAAGATCAAGGAAATATCTCGTAATACCTCAGTTGAATGGGCCTCTCATATTCCTTTCTAAATCGTTGGAAGCTTTGTTCGGAGTGAGGTGAGTGCAGGTTTGTGCCTGACAGACCGTGGGACTGCACTGTGTCGTAGCGACCAGCCAGAGGACCACCTCTGAAACGCTCGAAAGTTTTTAATATGCTATAGCTTGACAAAACAGCTTTTTTCTTTAGTCTGAATCTTCATTGCAGATTCACGTTCCGCAAAAATATACAAATTTCGAATTTATGCCTTTTTCAAAGGGGAATGCAATTACCGCATTTCTTGTTGATTTTGCAACCTCTGGGGCACAGGGACATAGAATCTCTCGATGAGCATGTTGAGCAGCTCCGAAGGAGTGCAGAAGGAGCGGTACGAAATCAGAAAGGTCTGCACGAATTTGTTGTCCGTATATCTGGAAGAGAAGAATGATAAAAACATAAATGAAGATATTAATAATCAAGCAAGTCCTTCCAACTTGAATTCATTAAGAAGTCTACTTTTCGGGAAATTCAAAATTCATATTGGATGCTACTTTGTTCACTTTAGTGAAAAGCCCGCCGTTCAACATCACTATTTGAATTTTAAAAATTAGATTCGAGCAAAGTTTCTTCCTAGGTTTGTAAAAATGCTAGTGATAAAGTAAAAAAAAAAAAAAACTAACTGATGATAAGTAAGCCTCTCGACGAGTTTGACCACTGTTCCCGTTTTGATGACAGGAATTCCAGAAGACGTTGTGTAATCCTCGAAGGAAATGTTCTCTTCATTGTCTGGCTCCGCAAATCTGCGATAGATTATTTGAAAATAATAATAATAGAAAAACTTACTTGTATTGCTCAAGCGAGGGCAGAACCAGAGGAATTCGCTTTTCTTCTTCCTTCAGGTAGTTGTCCAGAATACGATCGAGAACGCTGAATTTGATTGTTAATAAGATTGCCCATTTAAAAACGATCTAAATCCAGGTTTTCAAGAGAACATGAAAATCTTCAAATTCAGGAAAAGAGGATAAAGAAGTTTCAAGCGTCCTGAAAAGCGGTTGCAGTAAAAAAAAATTCGTTTGGGTCCGATTTAACTCATTCCGAATTCAAGGTTTACCTCCTCGTTGTAGCCTTGACAAAGACTTCCATCCACTGCTTCTTTTCGTCCTCCGTCTTGCAAATGATCGTGAAGGAACGAGAAGTGGAACGCTCTCGATAATCCAGTCGGAATGCGTGTTGCAGATCTTGAAAAAATCAAATTCTAGATTGCAGCAAGACTCAGGAAATTAAGATTGAGCTTTCAATTTCGAAACGTCTTGTACAATTTCGATATATCTTTCATGGTTCAGATTTTCATCTCAAACAAAATTCAATTCTTATTTTGGATACTCCAGAAATTAATATTAAACGTTCTTTGAAAGAAAATAACTCCCTACCTCCATCATTTTCGATGTCCACAACATCAATCCACTGCACAGACAGGCGTTCTTTGAATTTAAGCGTTTTGTGTTTCTTGCACATCACAACCAACTGATCGAACAGGAAAATGTGTCTGAAACAAGAAGCGTAAAATTTATCCAGATTAAAAAATACCTCTCCGTCTTCCATCCAGATTTGCGCAAAATTTCAGGTGAAAATGTGAGGGAGGGACGCAGAATATGCACATCGCCTTCTGAACATCAGCAAAATGAAGAATAAGAGTTCAATCAAAGAAAATGAGTACCTTTGATGAGTTCCGAGCATTTCTTAGCTATTGAATCTCCAATGAACCCGTCGATGCTCTCCTGAATGGCCTTAAGTCGTTTGACCTGGCAGATTGGCGAGTCGTTGCGGTTCAGAGCCTCGCTGAAATAAATAACGAAATTTATGACTACTTTAAAGTTCGCTCAATTCCTCCTCTTCAACACTCAATTTCAATCATGTGGACTTTTTAAATTGACAATGAAATGGTTGAATTGCTCCCGGAAAGGTCCAAATTTATCGTTATAAAAATATTCTTACATGGAAGCCTGAATGTTAGCCTTCAAATCAGGCAACTCCTGACATCTCTGTTCGAGGGCAGATTTGACCTTGCTCAGTTCGACTCTGCAATTCTTCAACTCGTCTCGATCATCTTCACTAGAAGTCAATCGAAGCAGGCGCTGAAAATCAGATATAAAAGGGCCTTTTCATCAAATTCAATGAACAAAATCCACATATGAAGGAATGCTGAAATGTCCATCTCTCAAAATCTTTTTTCTCTAACCCATTCACTTTCAAAGTATTCAGAGTGAAAATTTTCTCACATTAACATATTCGACGTATCGAAAGAAGTGCAGGATGGGGAGATGGAGCAGATGCGGTAGCACGTATTTGACTGTCAGACGGAACGAGCTACCGTCCAAAGAGCTGTTGTCGTAACGGTCTTCTGACTGAAAACTTCGTATTTTATTTTTAAAAAGTGAAGAATTAAGAAGCTGAATATTAAATTTTCGCTATTCGAAACCAAAATTACACTTCCTTGACTAATAACTTTAAAAAAAAATTACCCCAAATAGTGATGCAAATACAGGACTGTTGAGAATCTGATTGATGATTCTGTCAATTGCCGGGCTTAGCAGCTCTTCAGAATCACTGTCATCTGTTTCGCGAGCTATGTACGTCAGATACCTGAACGAGAAAATATGGAATAAGGTTTTAGAATGCCCCAAAATCTTCACTTCATCTATCGAAATAGAGACTTAGAAAATTCATCTATTTTTTTTTATCAATTTTTTCATCCCCAAAAAGATTTCGTACTTTTCAGGAAATCTATCTAAAAATGAAAATAAAGGAATCTCTTACGCATTAAACTCGAGTGCCTCAGCGAGATCCCATAGTCCCATACCGACGGTGGGTGCATCGCTCATCTCGATCGCGTCCTCGAGAGTTCGCTCCACTTTCATCGTCAACTCGTGAATGTCTGCCAGATTCCCACACAAAACGCGGAGAAGGGCCTGGAAACATCGAATGGGTTTAACATTTACGATAAATTTCGCGATACCTTTGTATCCTCTCCCGCGACAGATTCAAGTCGACGTCGGAAAATGTTGATCCGATTCAGCTCTCGAAGATAGGACCGTTCGTCCTTCAGGAATTCATTTGCGACCTGAACAAAGAACATCTTGCCAAGTCTATACATTGTTAACAGAAGTTTACGATGAGAAGAAAAACCACGAGTTTTCCCACAAAATTAACGAAAGGGTGAACACTTTTCAGGATAATAATCGAATTTACCGATTCATAGGTGGCAACGACTTGACTCGGCATGCTGAAGTGAGCAGCGACTGGACTTGTGGGAGTGAGTCCGGGAGTCTTTGGCGGTTGGCCTTCCACGCCATCGAAGGGGTCGAAATCGTGGAAATTCGAGAGGAATCCACCTGGGGAGGAGCTCTCATTCAGCGCTTCATCTTCATTGTTCAACTTGAAATTCAGCTCCATCAAAGCCTGCAAAAATGAAAAAATGTGTTTTCCTCGAAACTCACAAACCCGATCTCCATTGAGCGAAATCTTCAAATCGTGGAGAGTGATCTTGTTTTCTGCATTGCGAATGTTCTTCACGTAATTGCCTGTTCGACGCAAAATGTCCTGCAAAATTGCAATGGGGAAATATCAGATTTTGAATTAAGAAATGAAAAGGGACCATAATAAACGTGAAGAAGAGACTTCATCTCATTTAGTAACGTCCAGTAATATGAATGTTCTTCTCAAAAGTTCAAAGTTCCAACCTCGGTCAAACTCTCGCAAACACTCAGAATGTAGACGGCCATTCTTTCGATTTCCTTGTCCTTTTCCCGTTCTCGTTCACGTTTCTCCTTCTCACGAAAACCGAGGTTCTCCTGAAATTTCAGATCCGAGGCGTTTGAAATTTTTTATGGAAACGATCTTCTCTAATCAGAAATAGAACCTTCACGGAAGGAGCTTTCGAAAATCAGTTCGACATTGAGTATTCACAATCATCATCATACAATACCTTGATCAGAATGGCCAATTTGTTCTGAATCATGAGCGCCTGTTTGACTGCAGCCGACTTTGACAGCTTTCTTGGGGGCGCATAATTGTGCATCATGTCCCAGGCCTCCTACAAAATAATTCATCGACAAAAGCTAGGCGAAATTCGTGTTCTGATCATTCTTTATCTTCAATACAAAATGCTCTTGAAGCCTTCGAAGTCTTTCCTTTCAACTGATAGAATTATAAAATCAAGATGCATACTCTCGTGATAGAATGGAGTCCTTTGGGGAAGAGTTTCTGAGCCAAACGATCCATCTCCACGACTGTGTGAGGACGCTGCTCCAGCAGATCCGTTATTATCTGAATTAGGGGAAAATAGTAATCCACTAGGAATGGAAAAAGATGGCATACCAATTCGAGAAGCTCTCGAATGTGATGCACCGCATCTGTCTCGATCGCCATTCCTGGATGCACATTATTGCAAATCTGAAAAGTAACCTCCTTATTTTAGCTCTTTGCATATGAATACGATAACCTCTTGTAAATTCCAGATATTTTAGCAAGTAGGAGCAAAACAGACGAAAATTAGGTGGCATATACAAGATTCTTACTCCAAATTTGGGAGTTTTCTTTAGCAGCTGTTTCGCGCAAATTCAAATGCCTATCTGCGAAGGCCAAGACAAACATACTATTCAAACAAAGCATCAAATTACGATAATCCATTGCCCTTCAATAATTATTGTAATTTACAAGTACCTGATAGATTCTGTCGATGAAGACATGGGAATCGGCGCCGGGCGATCGAATGAGCGGCACGCGCATCGACAAAGAAGCCGTGTCGCACAGCGAGGAGGCTGCCGTATGCATTTTCAGCCTGAAAACTTTGCCTCCTCAATTGAAATCATAAATTTCCTACTTTTCGAATCAATCCAATCCCACTCAAATCGCACTTCTCCTTTTGAATCCTTAATTCCTAATCCCGATTTCTCAGTCGTCTTTGCCAGTTCCCATACAAAAATCCAATCAGAACAGATTCAGAATTGAACTGACAGAGGAAGACGGTCACCTGAAGTCGAGTAGAAGTGAAAACGAGCAGATAAAGATGATAAATGGCGCGAAACGACTGATAAACTGATTATGATAGTCAACTCGTCGCGGCTATCGTCCACTGCATATCAATCGATCGATTTAATCACCGACCAGCAGCAGGACATATAAATCGCGTGAACATGACAGAGAAATGGAAATCAGCGAAAAATAATAAAACTTCGATGAAAAACGAGAAATGTTTGAAATCGAAATCGAAATCGAACGAATTTTGGCAAGTGTCGATTGTTTGCTGCCAGCCTGTGGCAATTCGGTCATGTCCCACTTTCTCTTTTCCCTCTCTCGATTTTCCCCGTTCTTTCGTTTGTGTGCAAGATGGCGCGATACGATAAATAAATATCTGTCGCATTGGCTGCATTCCAGTGCAGTTGCGCCATATTTGGCAGGACCTTTGACAGGCTCTCTATAATTATTCGGCCAGTGCTAAAAGTAGTGGTGTCTTTACTATTTCTGCGCTGAAGAATGACTAATTTAAAGCAGGAGAACTGAGGAAATCTCGATGAAGTGTCGCCGATGCGATAAGGCTACACAAAACGAAAAACAGCCTGAATAGGATGAGTCAGGCAGGAAAGCTTAGGAAGGGGAACCTTCAGCAGAGAACTAATGCTGAATTTTCTGGGAACTAGTAATTTGTGTATTTCACGTAGAAATTGGGACGCCCAAAAAGAACCTAATGCATACGGGCCAAAGTTCGTCTCAGTTTCAGTAGACCGATTGGGGGAAAATAAGCGCAGTCGCGTTGCAAACTCGGGTCCTAACCGCAATTGATGACAGCCACACAGCCACTGACTGCGGCTGTTGTCGACTGTGCTACTCGTTACTCACCTACTGCTGAACTGCTAATTCGTTTTTTGATTTTTGCAAAGTCTACGAAAATCGATCGAATGAAACTGGGCAGATTGCAAAGTAGTAACGGGGAAAGGCAAAGACAGATTGGGGAGACACAGAATTGAAGACTGGACAGAAACAGTCAGAGTTGGAGGACGAAAGGTAAAAAGGATAATACGGGATGAGTGGGATATTTTAACTCCGAATATAATAGTGATTAGGTCAGGTGAATCGAGATTATAACTCAAGGCTTTGGAATTTACTCAAAAAGTTAATTTTATGGTGAAGATCAGCTTTGCAATACAATCAATCTCCACTTATTTTGGGCAAGTAAAACATTTCTGAAGATTGATTGCCATTGAAATCAACGAAGATCAGCTTTCCTTTGATGGAAAGTGGTCACCCATGGTTGGAGATGGGAACTATGAAAGGTGTGAGTGTGATGATTTGATGCCTAGTCGAAGCAACGGTGGGGAAGGACAACATTGTTAGCAAATTGCTGCATGTCTTCACTCTCTCTCCCTTCTCTTGCAGTCTTCAGGCTGTCTTCTCACTTTCATCCATTTCTTCTCTCCTTCATTCTCCTTTCTTACTAACATCAGTTTACAGCGCTCTATCCTCTCGAGGATGCAGAGACAAAGAGAAAAGGTAAGGAAAGTGATCAAAGTGACGACAAACAGGGAAACGAGACGACGAGACGAAGAGGGGATTGATTTGACCCTCGAACGCACAGCCAGTGCAGCCACAGTGGAGACATTTCGGTTCATGTCCAGTCGAATTCAAATCACTGCTTTATTTGCCTGTGATTCAGCATCGAGATTCATCACATCATCTGATCGAACCGAAAGAGTTTTTTGTCTCTACAAATCTTCATCCAAAAACTCGTCGGATCAAGCGATTTCTTGCGAATCTCCCATCCGAGAACCAACAAACAAATTAATGCTTTCAAGGATGAGGTGAAACATCTCCAAAATGTGATGACTAGCTAATGCGAAAAGTGTGACAAAAATCCAATATCCTAAAAAATGAGTAATAGCGGTAAAAGTGTCGATTGCATAAAAACTTTCGTAATGGATTGGCACTTCAAATATGCGCGTCTCGATTCTCAATTTCAATTTAGTAATGATGACTTGTCTGCTAATAAAGCAGTTCATGTGACACTAGCATCGAGTTGATGATAATTTACGTTCATTTTTGGCCGACCGACTATAAAATGTCATCAGCATCCACACGCAAATAACCATTTGTTGTACGATTTCATAGTTCACTTTCAATCTGTTTGGAAGTGTAAGTCGTGCTAAGCACCAAGCAGCTTGACGAAATGCCACCGGATAAGTGCTTAGCGAGTTTATGAAATGGCTTAACTCATTGTGGGCATTTGAATGGGTGTCCGTTTTGAAGTTTGCTCAATTTCATAATTTTATAAATAAGGCCTGAAAGGTCATTTTTGATCTGTCTAATCGTTGGTCATTGTAGCACTTTTGCGTATTTCGTACGAAATAAACATGTTTCTGTATCATGCATGAGGCACATTTCAAGGCATCAAAGTTGGATCTGGCCGATATTTTGCCTCACTCACTTGGAATCCTCCAGAAATTACACTGATCTGAGTCAAAACATTACGTCTTTTCCTCGTCATGCAGAGATTGCGTGATGATTCTAAACATAAGCATTTCAGTGCTTTCGAAATGCTAGTAGAATTTGAAATCACTTGCAGTTCAGTGTGTACGAAGTGCATTGAGCTTTTGAAGGCTTTCCCTAATATCTTAGAAGATCTGCAGATTTACTATTGTATCCCCCAATGAATAATCCTTTCCATTACCGTTGGTCTTAATCATAATTTCGCGTTATTCAGAGTGCTCTGTGAACAAATCTCACGACTAAATAATCATCTCAATTTTTCATTAACTTTCCCAATTTGACGATGAATACATCATCTAAAGACACTTGGTTTTGCAAAATAATGCCTTATATTTCGATCTTCACATTCTAATGTGGTCATTCGACATCAATAATTCAACAACCACGCAATTTTCATCATGCATTATCATCGTGTTCTTGCATTCATGTTTGCATTCGTTGTATTCCAAGCGCATTTTTCGGCATTCTCACGATTATTCAATTCTTTGATTCTGTATTCACACTCGCATGCAGATGAAAAATGATGTGCATTGCATTTTCATGCACTGATTTTCATCTCCTCATCGCATTAAACTTCTCAAAATCTATAATCGCAAATCTAAAAAGCTCATTATCAAACTCAATTGCGTGGGTTATGTTTAGTCCAGGATATTATTTGGCCGTTCGTCTACCAGCTTACTTCTAAGATAGTCTAATTCAGCTGACTTTCGAGAATCTAATCCATGATGATCCTCGTTAAGCGCAGTATTTGCACACAGACTAATGGTTGAATTCTTTAAGTTAACTTTTGGAAGTGAGTTGTGTCTGAACAGAGAAGCATCCACGTCAGTGCTTGCGTCTTCCAAGCTCTGGAAGATATTTCGAGAAAGTGAAAGCAAGTTGCATCACCCTTTTAATTGCTCCATCTCACAGACCTGCTTATTAGTCCTCCTAATTAGTACCAACGGCGCATATTTTCACAAAAGCAACGGCAATTTCAGAAGATGTGCGAAACCAATCAGAGACACCTCCAATTATGTATATGGCTTGTGCCGCAATTAGAGAGTGAAATAGAAACTATCCGCCCACTGACTTCTCTCATGTCGCCTTTATATTCACTTATTTTTGAGTTGGCATTACAGCTCCATTTCGTCCGACTTTACTTTTCATATTTATTTTCCATTTTCTTTTTTTATATTTGAAATTTTCTATTTATGCTTCAGAAAACATGAGGTATTGCACAGTAGCAGGATTTCTTCTGTCCCTGCTACTACTCGTCGAAGGTCTGTTCAGTAAAGAGGCAGATATGGAGAAACGAGATATTGGACCACAGTGGAACGATCTTGGATGGGCATGGGGAAAGAGGAGTTTGCCAGATAATAACAATAATAATCAGGTTGGTTATTCAATGTATTTTTGTTGAATTCGTCACTTTTCAGATCCCTCGACGATTTCTCCGAGCGTTGCATCCGATGAAAAAGACGCCGGACTGGGGCGACCTTGGTATGAGATTCGCTTTTAAATCTCCAGTCTATCATCGAAATTTTTCAGGCTGGACTTGGGGTAAAAGGCGATAAGCGTCGCCGATCTTCAGCTTCAGATGTTATAATTTATTGTTGAGTTTTATCAAGCCATAGTGATCTCTTGCCATTTGCATTTAAGGATTTCACTGCACTTCTTCATTTATCCTGTTCACCCAATGATGCAATCGATTTGAGATGATGAATCGTATTGCTCTATTCTACTTGCCTGATACTGTAGTTGCTTTATGCTTCATTCACAAAATCTTCTATTTACCCCGATCGCTAGCCTCGTCATCTCGTCCTCTCTCGTCAAACTCTTATATCCATTTGTGCTCTCTCAAATCCACTCATTTTCGACTTTTACTCAATTTGATTAGTCCGGCCAAGCAATCGTCTTTGTCAGATTTTACTAATCGTGTAATAAACTTATTTGAATGTTTATCGTTAAATAATGTGAGATTTTACGTAATCTTTATAAATAAATAAAGCCTTATGGTAGTTGCAAGACGAAATAACTAATTGGTAATAATTATTCCATGGAATTGTGAAAATATTGAGAATATTTTGCATCTTTCAGTCCTCTTCCTCTTTTTCCTTTCACCCGTCGCTCTTCTCTTCCCTTTGCTATCTCGTGTTCTCTTTCCCCTCAGCTGACTGCATTTTGGTGACTCTAATCGTTTTGCTATTTTTCGTAAAATTTCCTATAATTTGTCAAAAAGATTTTTCATTCCGAGGTATTTTAAATCCAAAGGTGTTTTCGAATTCTACCTTTCAAAGTTGTTAATTTCTTGCGAGATTTGGAATGTTCATAACAAAACACAACATATTCTGCTGGTTGGATCGATAATTGTAGTCCTGACCAGTCTGCAATCTGCATCACTGCGACCCGCATCTTTTTCCTTTATTATTCTGTATTTCCATCATTTGTATAACTACTATATTATATAGATATTATTTGCAAATCAGATAATTTATTTCAAGTCGAATATTTCAGAAATGACTGAACGCCAAGGCGGCGAATTGATCGATATCGAAGGCAACCCACAGGGTCAGGAAGATGAAGACGACGAGCTGTATTCAGCTGAAAGCGATCAGGATGGAACTGCTGGAAATAGTAAAGATCAACCGGGGTGCTCCTATGCACAACCTAGCGAAGATGTATGAAATGGTGCTAGAGATCTGATGATGCACAAATCGAAATTTCAGCTCTCGACATCGGATTCCGACGATTCTGATTCATCGTTCGACTCCTCTTCGGATGATTTCTCGCAATCAAATGAAGAAGAAGATGGAACTGAGAAATACAGAAATGAAGACGATTTGGACGTCTACATGTCTTCAGAAGTCAGTAATTGAAAATAGTTCTAATGACCGTACAGTGACGATTAAATATTGATGTCGTGCGTGCTCACTTATGAATAACTGGATCATCTTCGATAAATTGATACGATCACGCTGAAATTATGATGAACTAAATTATTTCGTATTCCTAGCACGTTTCATAATTTTAGTTGGATAGGATTCGTTTTGTTAAATCAATTGGTCTAATCTAGAATAACGTGTGCATCTAAAACTTTTGCGCGCTGAACATAATCTTCCAAAGTTTCGGAATAGTAGAAAATATTCAAATTCAGGAGAGCAATGATGAAGAGGCTCCTGCCGGTCGGTCACCTCATGCATCGGAAGAATCTCAGGAAGGCAGCGAGAAATCGGACAAGAAGATGGTTTTATAGATATTCATGTAGTTTGTAAAATAAAATCACTTCAGGATGAGCAGAGTTTCTCCTGCGAAGAAGATGATGATCCTGAAGACGACGGGCTGCAGTACAAGTACAAAGCTCCTGAGATGCCTACCAGAGAGGAACTCGCGAAATTGGTGCTAGACTACTTGATCTGTGAAGGGTTTAGAGAGGTTACCTCTTTTCTTCTCTATCTATAATCTGGTTAACCATATTCAGGCAGCTGAAAACTTGTGTGAAGAGATGAAGTTGAAGGTGCCTGAGGATTTGAAAGTTATGGACGCGAGAGTAGCGATCAAAGATGCGATCATCGAAGGAAATATGGAGTTCGCTATAGACAAAGTAAAACAAGATAGTCAGTTACTTAGAAACAGATAATGAATCTTCATTTGTAGACGGTTGAATTGTGCCCAACGCTTTTGGATACCAACGACGAAGTTCGTTTTGAGATGAGATTGCAGTACTTGATCGAGATGATTCGAACCAAGTAATGATATGCATTTTCAAGAGGACATTTTCATGACATTTGCTTTCAGTGGATTAAGTGACTTGGATGCGCCATTGAAATATGCTCGACAGTACATCGTGGCTGACGAGAAAATCAGCGAAGAGCAGATGTCCAAAGTGAGCATTATTTCGTGAAGGGTTTATGATTTAACTCTGCTCAACTTTTGTTATATTCTTTGAACTGTTAAGAATGACCGTATAATTCAGAGAATATTCAGACATCATTAACAAAATTCTAAATAAAGAATAAAATCATGAATTATTCATTCAGGTCGAGAAAGCTTTCGCATTGCTCGTCTATGAAAATATCTATGAGAGTCCGTTCGCTCCGATGTTAGATCAGTCCAGGAGAAATATGGTTTAGACCTGCTACGAAATATCTTTTTTACACAAATACACTTAGGTGGCGAACATGCTGAATTGTGCAATTCTCGAAGCCCTCAACCGTCCTCCTAAACCTCGAATGGAATCATTGCTCAAAGTACGAATATAAATCTTAGATACAATGAAGGCCAAAAGTATGAAGCATAATTATGAATATGAAAAAAAAACCCCGTTAAGACCATTTATGGTGGGCCAATTTTAACTAAATTTTTTACTTATCATCTTCCAACAGAATTATACATTACTGACTAGTCTCACCAAATTGGTTACGATAGTTTAGCTCACCAAGCTGTTTCATAGTCTTAATTGTTCTAAACTTTTGGTAGCTACTATATCGAAATAAAAATACCCATGGCATTATTGATTGGGAGAGAACGCGTCGATATTCAAAAATTGCGCTATTCATCTCGTTTCTCTTCTACGCGACTCACTTTTCGCTCCTCCAAATTCGATTTCCAATTTCTGCATAAATATCGGCTTTCTCCCCAATCAACGATAATACAGCAATGGCATCTTAACCATTGGTGAATCGCAATTTATATCTTAAAACCTGAATACGAATTTACACTACATTAATTTTGGAGTCTCTGGGTTCGAACCTCGATTCACCGCTGTTCCTAATAAAGACGAATTTATGCTTCCCAACAATCTGTATAATTTCAGTTGATCGTATGGAGTCGCTGCCAAATAACAGGAGATCCGCCTCAGAACAGCATCCGAATTGCTAAAGAACTATTCGAAAATGGAACTCTGTATGTTTATGAATCTGGTCAGCATAGTTAAAGGAGACGTTTAGGGATGGCTATGCCAATGGCAACTTCTCAACGTCCGCTGATGTGTAATCTTCAGAACAATCTAAATTCTGAGATGCGAACGTTTTCTTTACTTATCATCATTCATTTTTCATAAATCTTCCTATGAGTTTTCTCTTTTTCTAAATCATCAAGAACCGATTGATATTTCTGTCACTTCTTACTTTTTCGAAAAGCCTTTCATAATGCATCGCCATTGTCAGCTATTTCTTTTCCTAACGTATTTTCCCCTTCCATTCGATCAATTGTGCTAACGTTTCTGTGTGTCTTTGGTCTATTTATGTGCGATTAGAAGCGATAAAGATTTGTAATATTTCGAAAGAGTGGATTGGATTATCGATTGATTATCACTTGGGTTGTTTTGCCTGAAGTATTGCGATGTCCATGTGGCAGAGAAGGGGAGGGATAAAGAGATATGAAGAGGGATAGAGACAAGAGAAGCTTGTTTTCTGTTCCTTGAGAGAGATCGGCAACTCAGTCAGAGGCCTCAGAGCGTGTGGGCGCAGGGCTGCAGAAATATCCCCTCTTCATTCACTCATTTCCCCTGTCCCTTCTGACTTTGCCTGTTTGTGTCAGTATTTTTCTTATCATTCTCACATTGTTTTCGTTCGAAGTTTTTGAGCTCTCCGTCAATTGCAATCGATTTTATGCGTTATCAATAAGGAAGAATTTTTGAAGATCAGGTCGAAATTTTCGTATTCGCCGGAAAATGTGATTACAAAATGTTGAATTTCTCGAGATGTTCGATATTCAATTTCATCAGCACTTTTTCGCAATCCTCGAACTTTTACCATTCATCATCAAAGTATCTCTACTATCTACCGGCTATCACTAATCCCTTGTGAATATATGCAGATGCACTTACTCGTTCTCTTCTTCTCTCACTTATCCGTCTTCTTTCTCTTCCTCTCTTCATCTTCTTGCATCGATTGATTTTCTATGCAGCTCTCTTGCATCTTTGTCTCTCTCTATTGACCTTGCTCTCTCATCTGTTTCTTTCTTTTCTCTGTCTATGCACAGTCCTTCGGCCTAAAAGCTATCCTTCACTACTTCGAGATTTACTTTGAACTTCTTGGACTGTATAATCGATTCCCATTCATCGGAGTTGAATGCGAATCGATATATTTGAGCAAGGATTGCTTGGTTTTCTTTGTCTGTTCTCTCTCTCTCTCGGTCTCTAAGTAGCACCGGAGTGTGGAGAGATTACAATGGAGAATGGGGGAAAAGAAGCAGTGGAATGGGGTGAAATCTGCGGGCGACGCGCGGCTGCAACGCAGCGGTCAGTCGGTCGTGCTCCAATCCTCCAATCTACACGCACTGCAATTCGCCAATTCACCTCCTTCCCTCTAAACTTTCATCGTCCGTCGATTGAGACCTGTGCAACCACCAACTATTTCATCACCTTCATTTCTGCTTCATCTCGGGATGATGTGTGGTCTATTTTGAAGTGATTGTGATTTCACAAGTCGTCCTCGATCGATTGGTCTCTGTCTGTCTGTCTGTCTGTCAGTCGCCTGCTTATCCTCCTCTGTCCACGTCCATTTCGTCTCTTCTTCCGTATTCTTTTGCTCTTTCTCTTCTCGTTCCCAATGCCCTGAAGGAGGGGCCGTCGTAGTGTAAAGTTTGAGAGTGGAAAGAAGATCGGACATTGGGTGAATGGGGAAGCAGAGAAGGGCTGTTGAAGATGGTCGGACTGCTAGACGAGTTAGAGCAACTGAGCAGGAGAAGGAGGGAGTTCGGGCTGTGAATTTAGGATAAGTCGATTCATCTCTTCCCTTCCCATCCAAGACGTCTGTTTGTCAGCAAACCCTGCTCATCTCCATTTCCATCATCATCATTTCCTCTCATTTCCACCCCTCTCCTATTCTCTCCCTCAACCACTTTCCTTTTCTAGCCTTCAGCATTTCAAATTCCCATTTTCGCGCCACCGCACTCGCACTCTTTTTTGCCTTCTCTGCTGGCTGCCGCCCCCTTTCGCAATCCATTCTCTTCATCGCATATTCCGCTCCGATTTTCCTCCAATTTTTCGAATATTTTTGAATTCTTCTCCAATCCTTGGATTGTTTTACGTTTTGCCAACTTCTGAAAAAGACTTTTGATTTTACCGATCGAATGCTTTTCAAATTAGCGATTCTCAAAGGTAAACATGAAGTTTCGGGGTTTTGGGCGTTTCAAAGTTCCTCGTTCGGATATATTGATTTTTGGGATTTTATTGATTTTCGCAGTTCAAACATACGATTGCAAACAGATATCGGATAACGAATCGAATGGCTCGACTCGAATTGCTTTGCCAATGTTGATTGAGGGGGCAGTTCAGCTGAAGTCTGCATGCAACTTTGCATGGACTGGGGATTTGCCTAGGCCTAGAATTGTGCGTGTGTGCTGCCGAGAAATATTGCAATGCGCGGGACGAAAACCGGACCGGCAGGGCTAGAGATCTTACTGATCTGATTGATTGGGGATTAGGAGAGCGGGGGTCGCTTTTTGACAGGATACATTTATCGCGCCTACGCTTTACGATCGGATATTTTGGGATATTTCCCGATTTTTTTCAGCAAATTTTCTGAAAACCGATATTTCCTCGAGCTTCCCCGTTCTTGCGAGAAATCCATTCCCATCGATTTCTCCGTCCATTCGACCTGCACACCTTTGTTTCATTCTTCTCGGCATTTATTCGTGAGTCAGCTCGCGCCCAGTGCGTTCTTTCTCCATTCCCCTTCTCGTGTTTTTTCTCGTCTGGCCTCATTCCCTCTTCCTCTTGCTTTCCCCTCTTCTCTGCCCTATTCCTCCTTTTCTCGTTCCATCTTCCCTCCCTCCACCCAGCACTAACGTGTACACCCCCAATGGACATTTCTACTGCTTTTCTGCTTTCTACTTTCTTGCTTTTCGCATTGATTAGTCACTTGTCCACTCGACCACTTGTCTCTCGAATCCACGACGTACAGGTCGACAGTCGTCCCCTCAAGTGCGTACTACAAACCACCCGGTGGTATCGATCGGTTCATAGCCTCTGTCCCTTTCTGCCTCGATCCACAAAATTAGCCCCTTCCCTTCCCGTTCATTTCTCGCGCCTCTCTAATGGCGCCTTATCAAATGATGTGTCATAAACGATGCGCTCATGTTTTGTTTCACACACACACACGCCAAACGGGAGACGATCATGCAGCGCAGTGACTTGCTGTCGATGATTCGACGACTGGCCAGGGGCTATAAATGTAATCTAATCAATGACCGATTTCGCTACTTGTTATTTTATTTCCATTTCCATTTTCATTTTCAATCAATTTCACTCTGCTGACTCATCCCCTTTATTTACTCTTCGTCACGCTTTTCATTCTTATCAAATCGCATCTCGTGTTGTCACATTCGAGTCATTTTTATATTCGATCGATTTGATAACCTTTCAGGTTTGCAACTCTCAAACTTGCTCTTCGCTTCAACAGCAACCAACTCTAACTGTCAACATGGTATGTTATTTTAAAAATTCTTTATAAAAATTATGCAAAAAATTCGAAAGAGATAGGAATTTCAGTTCTCGTTCTTGTATAAACTGCAATATGCGGCTGATGTCCAAAAAACAGTACCGAGTGCGGAAGAGTGAAAAATCTCTTTCTTTCGCTAGACACGGTGTTTCTCATCGATAGTGGGCGGGGTTTTCGCTCACTCGATTTTGGGAGGAAAGTGCCCGTATATATATGCTCCATCGCTAACTTCGCAATGGTTCATTTTTCTCCGAACTCTCTTGTCACGTGTTACTCCCGCTGCGTGCATCTCCAACGCGGTTTCACGAATTTTCCCTTTCGAAAACATAATGTTAGCCGCATAATGCAGTGATAGAAAATCCAAAATTTTGTTTCTAATGGTGTATGTAAAAAAGCATGTCGGATTTCTCAACAACGTATTCATGAAATTGCTGTGAGAGAGATTGACTCATAATCGGTGGTTTTCTTGAGTAACTTGAGTAATCATAACTGATCAATCTACTTATCTGTGTCGTGCAGTGTGTGTCTTAACCAACCGTCGCCTTTCAGTCGACTTCCGGTGTCTCCGTTCATCCCGACGTCCAGCAGACTTTCCAGAAGCTCAGTGAGGGCAAGAAAGAGTTCAGATACATCATCTTCAAGATCTCGGTAATTGTTTCTGAATTTTTTTTAAATAAGAGAAATGGGCTTCTTGAAAATTCGTTCATTTTTGAGATGAAATAGTGTTGATAAAACTCCAAATAGATAGATGGTCGGTGAATTGGGGGAAATTTTAAAGAATTCGGAGATATTTATCCCGTTTTCTACTATTTGTATTTGGTAGGAATCTTTCGCGTAGATATGAAAAAAACTAATTGTTGAACAGGTTTTCAACATTCTTTGCAGGGAAAAAATCATGCAAAATATAGAAGAACAATAGTTTATTTGAGGACCGTGATGTGGTGGTGGAGACGGCCGTCTCGCAGGACGAACTCGGTGTGAGCGGCGACGAGTACGACACCTCGTCCAAGGAGGCCTTCGAAAAATTCGTCGCTGACGTCAAGGTATTTTTATTCTTTTTGAAAATTGAATTGAAACTTAAAAAAGACATGCTCCATACAAATTACTCATGCATTTTCCATGAGTCCATCGCCTTTCAAAATTTAACCGAATTACAACTAGAAGATGTTTATTAATTTGCAAAGATATCAGGTTCGAAAATAACAATGCTATCCATACATATTTTATCTTTCAGGCCCGCACGGAGAACTTCACGGACTGCCGTTACGCGGTGTTCGACTTCAAATTCACTTGTTCTCGTCACGGAGCCGGCACCAGCAAAATGGACAAGATCTGCTTCATGCAGATGTACGAGTTATTTTTAATCAAACGGAAAATATCGATATAAAGGACCCTATCAGACTTGCAACTTTTTCGAAAATTCCCAATCGCACCGCACCAGTTTTCAAAATCTAGAACCACAACCGCCATCGCGGCTGTTTATTTGCAAGTCTGAATCCTATTTTATTTTTCGAGCATTTTGTAGCTGAAAAAAGTTCCTGTCTTCTTTATTTCTCTTCGTATCTCTAAGAAAAATCACTAGTGCAGAAATATTCAAACAAACTTTGAAATGATAGTAGGTTGTTCACGAAAGTAAAATAACTTGTAGCTGCCCGGACGGAGCTCCTATCAAGAAGAAGATGGTGTACGCCTCGTCTGCCTCTGCCATCAAACACGCCCTCGGCACTGACAAATTCCTCCAGTTCCAGGTTCGTATTTCAGTAACTTGACATTTTTGGAAGATGACAGAAAACTATTATATCTTTTATTTGAAAAACGAATGAAGATGGCAACTCGAATTGAATATTGTCAAGCCATTACTAAGCAATAAGTTGGCTGACGAGTACTTTCCGAGCTGGGTCAGTCGTTTGAAAATGTCTGAATCATCGACTAGAACGAGAACGTTTATTGATCAGTTTACTTGTTGATGTCTATAAGATGACAATTCGCTTTCTCTCTAAAAATAATGATAAATGATATTCTTGAAGTTGATAGTATTTCGAACAATTTCAAGTGATTTATCAACAGATCTCATAACTCGACTTGCAAAAATCCGCAATCGACCCGCAGAAAAATAGTATATCTTTTCGAAAGTAAAAAAAAACGACATTCTCTTTTCCTCTCTCTCAATATGGTACGATATTTTTCTGCTGATCGGTTTGCGGGTTTTTTTGAGAAATCTGGTTATTAAATCAACCATCAGTGCATTTATGATTTAAATGTCATTTTCTTTCAGGTTTCCGACGAGTCCGAATTGAACCACCGGGAATTGATCGCGAAGCTGACGGAGAAGTACGCGGACAACTGAACAGAACAGAGGCAGAGGCAGTGAGAGTGGAAAACGGGACGGGGAGAGACGGATGGCATGAAAGTTATTCCTGCTGTGCTGTGTGTCTTTTTCTAATTCCATGCAAATTCACTTTCCCTATACTTCTCCTTTTCCTTGTTTCATTTCTCCCAAAGAAGCTCCACTACTTTAAATAATTCCCTTATTTTATTCCATTGCGCGGTATCTATTTTTATAATCTAAATTATTTGTTTCTTTTTATTTATCTTTTTCATCAGTTGAGTTTTATCTGAGTCATTTTGAGATAATCCCTAACTCGATAATAGGTGGTGCTTCAGGTAAAGAGTTATCGTAAAAGATTTGTAAACAGGTCCGTTCATGCAAAATATGCCCCAATGCTAAATGTCGGTGACACTTCTTTTCGGAAGTAAAAAGTGACTTCTAATATTTAGCTATGGCGCATATTTTACATGAATGTCTTAGTTGTAAGTCTTTATTGATATCTCTTTCTGCCTAGCCGACCCTATTCCTTCTCTCCAAGTGTGCTTTTTCACCTAAAATTTGTTGCCTTTCGAGAATTCCTCTATGAGTCCTCGCTTCAGAGCTATGCCCCCCTTTTTCGATTTTTTCTTCCTTTGATTGATTCTTGTGTTTTTATCGTTCAGATCGGATTTTCATACAAAGTTTCTCGAATCTGTGTCTTTTAGTTTTCGATCTAATACACGATTTATTGATCGATTTGTGGATTGATTGACATTGACAAATGTGAAATGAACTGAGGTGATCTAATACAGAACTACGTTGACAAATAGAAATTCAGAGATATGCAGAATTTGTTCAAAAAATCGTAACTTTACAAATCTGCATTGTTCTGACAATGGTTGAAATTGCATGATTGCTGAAAACTTACCAGAAAATGGCAATGAGAACTGAAATTGAGTAGAAATGTACAGTATGAAGTTTAAGGCTCTCATAAATGATCCAACAAATATCACGGATATGAATTGCAGGCATCTGGTGTGAAGGTGGACTCCTCGTGCAAGACCGCATTCGACGAGCTGTTCAACAAGCACAAGCACAGCTACATCATCTTCAAGATCGGCAAAAACGACACGGCCATCGAGGTCGAGAAGATCGGAGACAAGAATGCACCCTATTCGGAGTTCCTCGAGGAGATCAAGAAGGCTGTCGAAGGGGGAAAGGAGTGCAGGTGAAAAAGAGATCGTTTCCTGTAAACAAAAAAATCAGCAGTGAACCATCACCACTATTTGAAAAATCCACCAAATTCTACGCTAGAGATTGGGGAAAATGGTGCTTTATAGGAAGACAAATTATCTAGCCTAATAAAATATGAGATGTTAAATCTACAAAAATATAATTGTTCATTCAGATACGCTGCAGTCGACGTGGAAGTGACCGTGCAACGACAAGGTGCCGAGGGAACTTCCAAACTCAACAAGGTCGTCTTCATCCAATACTGTCCCGATGAGTCTCCAGTCCGAAAACGCATGCTCTACGCCTCTTCCGTCAGGGCTCTGAAGGCCACCCTCGGATTGGAATCGCTCATGCAGGTGAGAATATTCATTTGACGTCCACTTAAATGATAGTTCTATGATAAGATGAAAAATTATAAAACATCGGTCGTTTATCTTCATACAAACTTTTAAAAATTTCGGAGTTTATCAAATTGGTATATTTCAATAAAAATGAACTATTCTGCAACGGCTCAGATTTTAACATTCTGGCACAATGAAAATCAGTGTATTTTGTCTGAAACAGTATTCTTCACTGTACTAGAGTGTTAGATTTTAAAAATCTACAAGCTGTTACAGGATAGTTGGTTTCTGTTGAGGATTCAACAATCTGACAATGAGGAGATGCTGATGAATTGACATTTTCATTTTGTAGGTGCAAGCCTCCGACTTGTCTGACCTGGACGAGAAGGCGATCAAGAGTGATCTGATGTCTCACCAGCGAACGTAAATAGCCCATCTCATAATGAGATCGAATTGGATCTTCTCCAAAATGTGCATCTGCTTGCGAGTCGAGTGTTCCCCTTCCATTCTTTTATCATTTGACACTCGCATTTCTCATTTTCTTCTATTTTGACTCTCGTATTTTGCCAAAGTTTTCGGGAAACATTTTCTCTTTTCATTCAGAGATTATAAAAAAAGCCTATCTTCTAATAGTTTTCACATCAATATTTTGTTTGTTGATAAATTGAGCACGAAATTCTTCTGAAATGGCGCTTTATAACTTTCTATTTAATTGAAGCTTCAATACTTTGATAAGATCAATCATAATGTTGTCATCTAAACTTGTCTAAACTATTCATACTTCATCGTGAATCGTGTGCCTTACTTCTAGTGTAAGATCTTTCTAGTAATAAAGATTTCTGTAAATCGTTAATTTGGCTGTGATCAAATGATGAAGTTGCCATGCCCAAATCTAAAAATTCTAGTCTCATTTCAGCGTTCATTTGGAATCGTGATTCTTCTCCGTAAAATGCAGGATAAAATGAGAACCGTATTCCTTATCTCATCATAACATAATGGCATAATTATCATAACTTTTTGCACACAAGGTTTAGATCAGCCGTATTAATATTATGTGCGTATTAACCATGCGAAGAAGCTTTTATGCATGGCCATTGGATGATCATCCTTTCACTTTCAGACTCTTAACCTTGTTCCTAACTGTGTCTGTAAGAAGTATCCAAATGGGCGTGGTTTAGATAGAGAGCGCAAGTACTTTTCCGAAATGTATAGTGGTGCAGGAAATTTATATTCTTCTTAAAGAGAATTCGTTCTTATTTTTTCGTTCGAATAAGCTGGTCGTAGTTGAAAGCGATAGCTTGATACAGTTGGTTTATTCGTATAGCGTATTTCAAGCTCATAAATCCAGGATATGACGGTGAAACTTTGAAGTGATTAGCCAACTTTAGTCAGCATCATACAGGCTTGAAAATGTACATGAATAGTCGTTAAGTCATTACAAATAAAATATCCGATGTCATCAGGTGTCACTTTTATGCCAAGCGAGTATGAGCGATTTTATGCTAATGTCAAATTTTGAAGCTCATTTTTGGGCATTAGACGTGATTTTCGTGAATCGCTCCAACGGAGAAAAATGTTCTCCATAGTTTAGTCGACTAAAATCATCCATGAAAATCCGAAAAATATCGATCATTCTAATGCAAACCTATTTCAAACACAACCCTTACGGTGATTTTCCCTCTTTCTCCCTTTTACGAAGGGGGATGTGCTTGCGCTCTCTAGGTTTAGATCTAATGAGACTGGACATCCTCCTGTACGGAATTAGCCACTTGCCTCATGCCCAATGTTATTATTTGCCGGCATCTCCTTCCTTTCGTTTCTTTGACTTTTTCATCTTAAAATCCTTTCTTTCCTTCCCTATCCTTGTTTGTATCAGTCATCAGCTTCAGCTGTGAGTGGTCAGTCAGATCCTCGTAAATCCCTTTCGAATCCTCTTCCCTCTCCCACAATCTCCGATTCCCGCATTGTTGCCCATTTCAATTGCAGAAACACAAATGGAATTGAAAGAGGGGAACGTCTTGTCTCTTCCCTCTCTCCCTATTCCTTCTTTGTGGTCACTTTCCAGCTTTTCCACCCTCTCCCCCTCTCTATCTCACCTTCAACTTTCAATTGTCTTCAGCTTCTGGATCGTCTGCCTGTCATCCCTTTCCTTCCAATTCGAGTGCCTCGTCTGTGGAGTAGCGGAACGGCAACCTAATCCCTCAATCCCCAATCTCTTTGTCCTCTAATCCAAATGCATCGACACTTTTCGGTAAGCACTAAAGACTAGGGGCAATTACGTTCGTACCTAAATGCAATTGTCGAAAGTGAATCCGAGAAGAGAGCGAAAGTGTTCGACCATGTGAAGCAACTTGAATATATCACCTTTTGCATGTTTACTTACAACTGCATAGTCCGAAATGATGTTGCAGAGTTACTACGCTTTGCTCTTTTTGCTACTAAAGCCAGGAGAAATGTTACAATTGGATGGCGACACATCAACGGACCATTTTTCTGGTGAAGATCAGCTTTTTCAATAACTTTTCGAGAGTTATGGTTATTCAGATACCTCATTATTCATCGCTACCTCGAGATGTGCCATAGGAGAAGTGTTTTTGGATTGTGTCTGTGATTCAACCTGCCAGAAAGAAGTGGTAAGTGATTTCACTCCCTGAAAAATGTATGTCGAATTTCACATTTCCGAAATGCGATACGTGTAAATCGGGATGTGGATGCTTGAATGGGTTTGTGAGGAATGATCAAAGCTATTGCATTCCGATTGATTTCTGCGAAGAGCTCAAAACACAACTGATTGCTGAAAGGATTATCAAGGTATGCTAAGGGGCTTCATAATGATTCATAGATGGTGTGATCACCGTTGGAGAAAAATCTCCTTCACGTCATTGAAATTCATCGTCTTTGAGATTTTTTTATGATTATTTATCTATAAAATATCTCGAATACCTAGTTTAGTGTCTCAAATCTGATGAATGACAGCACTGATATCTTCAAAAATAATGCAAACTAAAATCGAAGTCGATGGAATTCCATTTTTCGAACTCCCTCCCCTAATATTTGAAAAAAATCGACTCTTTCAAAGCATTTTATCTCGTCATCAAATGATTTTCGAAAGTTATCATTCTCGAAGTAAACATACTATACTCACTCTAAAAATGAATACAAGCACTCCGAAATGATTTTAATAGTGCAATGGGGAGATTTGCCAATTTTGGGGATGGACTTCGGCAGTTTAGAAATTGCCTAACGACGGAATGACGTAATGTAAAATGGGCAAAAAAGCTTTTTCTTCTTGTGGATTTAACGAAACGTAAAAACGATCAAATGCTTCCTTTCCTACACGACTACACGATTTCCATCTGTTAATAAATCACCCCATAATCTTCCTGTTTCGTCAAATATAGAAAAGCGCTTTACCATTTAGCGTTGCGTTATTTCGACACTGCGCCAAGTTCAAGTTGGCGTGGCTTTTATTTGGGGGTTACTTCTAATTTAGATTTCGCGATATTTTTTGATCATATTCCTAGATATAATGATTTCTTACTTTAGTTATACGAAGACAAACCCTTGGAGGAGAAAGGATTCCGTAAGCCAGCGATTCTTTTGACCGGCCCTCGACCTGGATTTGCACCACTTCGGCTTGTGTCATCAAATGATACAGAAAGTATCAGTGCATTAAATGAGAATCTGGCCGAATTGAGCACGACGAAACGACCGAAACTGCACAGATTGCCCAGACTAAGGATGGCCATGCGGGTGAAGAGCAAAACTGGAAGGAGACGGGCGAGGATCAGTGCGCAATCGAGAGTCAAACCCATCGCTCCTCCGGTTGCCCCACCCCGAGCTGATCAAGCCATGCCTATGCCTCCTGCGCATCAGCCAGGTTAAGATAGTCACAATGTTGATTTTTAAAAAGTAAATTTGATTCAAATTAATGATGAGAATCAAAATTACACGCAATTTCAAATCTGAAAATCTCAAAACAGAATTTTGAGAAAATTTTTCGAGCTCTTTCAAATTTCACTCAAGGGCTGTTCGAAATTCCGATTTCGAGGGATTTATGGCCTCGGAATTCAGATTCCGGTTCCGAATTTTTCAAAATCTATGCTCTGAACAGTCCTGTTTCGTTAGTTGATTTGGGTGAAATTATTCAAACCTAGCTGAAGCTGTTCCAAATTCTAAAGAATGAAATTCGACATGATCATTTTAGGTCCTCCTGCATCAAGACCGAACACAAGTTATGGACCTCCGGGGATTTATCCGTCTAAATATTATCGTCTGAAACGACTTCAAAAGCAGATGAAACGAGCTCAACGACTCAAAGAAAAATTGGAGCAGAGGAGGAAGCTGCAGAGAATTATGGAATTCAGGTCGAAATAATCACTTCAAGCTTAGCAACAACAAATGGGTATACTTGATCGATAGTACAAGCTTTAATAATTGATCAATTTTATCTGTAAATACTGTGATAGATCTAGAAATTAATAAAGTTTTACGAATTTATATTGTCGAAGTTTCAAGTAGCTATTAATTGAAAGATGAACATATTGAGTTGAGGTAAAAGTTTGCGGCACTAAATTTCTAATTTCTTTACTGAAATAAACAGGTCGATCAAACTGAAAATTGCATATATTTCACTATGTATTCTTTAAATATTCACAATACCTTCTTCAGTCGGATTCGATTTATTAGGAAGAGCTGAAAAAATTTCTTCATTTTTATTGTTAATTTTCTGCCGTGTTTGCAGATCCGAATATTATTGGTGAAATCACTGCTTCTCCAGAATAATTCGAAATCAGTTAAAACCTTGGGATATTTAGGGCATGCAATGTGAAAAATATTCAAATTTCCAGCCCGATAGGTTTCGTTTGGCTCTGAAAAATAAATTTGAACATTGGTGTCGCATGACTTTTTCTTCAACCCAATATCTTGTTCTCCAAAAACTAATAGCACCCAAAAATCTACAAACTGATCTTCATTTGTAAATCTTCAGATTGATTATAAATTTGTAAGTGTCTAACATAAAATAAAAAAATATATTATAGAACTTTAATTATTAATCATTGAGTTCTCAAGTGCACTTTCTAATTCCTAACCTTCAATTTACAATGATCAAATGATTTTTGTGTTCTGGAACTTTAGTCTGGAGTGATAATCTCCCAATTCACTTGAGTAATACCGTAAATTTTCAATGTTCTTCTCGTTTTTTGCAGTTTCAAGTAGGTGACTTTGCTCCGCTTGACATTCGACTTTTCACAATTCTCCACTCCTTCTTTTCTTTTCACTAATCACGACAACTTGAAAAATGAAAACATGAAAAAAAAATCGCGAAAAACGAAGCAACCGAAATAAATTTAGTGGACAGGTAAGGGGGAAATGAATGAAGAAACGGGCAAAAACGCACCAGACAAACGAGTTTGGAAAAATTTGATGAGAACGATGAAAAGTAAAGAAAAAGGGGAAAAGAGAAATTGGAGGACCGTGATGGAATGATGTAACACGAATTCAACAGATTCAATAACTCAACTGTTACTGTTCGTTGTTGGCTTCCTGCGTTTGCTTCGAGGTGTTCGTTTTTCATCGTCACACTCTTCCCACTTTAAACATTCAGTTTGTCAGCATTCGACAGTCCCATTGACTTTCGACTTTCCAAAATCAAATCTGTTCTTTGATTATCAAAGACTGTACCGACTAACTAGTGCACTTGCTCTGTTGTTCTGTAATTTATCAAGTTTAAACGACCTTTTCCTTAGTGATGCCCATGTTTGATATCATTCCCTATCTCACTTTGACAATATTATCAATATCAAAATGAGAAGTTGAGAGAATTAGGTAAAAATCGTCATTCGACATCACCGAACTTCAGCAGAGACCATTAAACTCTACTTTAGCCTTGCGATTGTTATCGATAAGTCTTCAAATTCACTGGACAGATTTTTTCTTGATATAAGTTTCATCACAAATCTCACTGCACTTCATCGACATATCTTGAAATCTACCCTTACTACTTTCAATCGCTCACTTCAAATTGAAGTAAAGCTCGAACTTTTGAAGTTAAACTACAATTATGTAGGAGAACTCCGTCGATGATTCCATACATTTTGTTTGTTTTATGTTTCATTGTAGTTCACATCATGGAATGGAATATTTAGCTAATCCCCTTGTCATCTTACTCTTCCGAGTCCATAATTCCTCCTGAAGCCATTTCAACTCGTCTGCCCTTGCCATGTGCCTTCCTTCTAGGGGTCTTCTAGGTATCTTCTTCTACTTCCTTTTTTTCTTTTTTTCCTTTTAGCTCATTTTTGTTTCCCTTCGGGGACTTATCTGTCTCTGCCAATTTGCCTGTCTGTCTCTTCTCATCTCTTCTACTTCAACTTCATCAAGTTCATCTTTAGAACTTGTCATTTTGTATGTCGGTTGATGCGATTTATCAACTTGCCTCAGTAGTTTATTCATCTCCCCTCTCTGAATTATTGAATGACCTTGTCCTGTCTTTCCTTGTCTTGTATCAGCCTCGAAGCAGTCTCCTTCTCTTCATCTCTGCATCACATCTAATCACTGTCTTCCCCTTCCGTATTTATCACTCCTCGATTCGAATCGGCCTGCACTTGCCCTGTTGTCCTGCTTTCGTGCACTTCGTCCATTTCTCCATCTCCACATTTCAGATTCCATTTTTCTCTCTACTCGTTCAGAAATTTACGATTGTGTTTTTGTGGCTACACCAGAATTATCAGAGAACTTTTCCATTAGAAAGATGAAATGGAGATTAACGAAACTTCTTTCTCCTTCATTTTTTGAAAAAAAGGAATTTGAAATGTGGAGGTGAAGGATGAGATATGCATTCGAATTTAAACGGGGCCAAGGGTGGAAATGCAGAAAGGTAAAAGATGCATGCATGAGAGTGGGGAAGGGAACGAACGAATATTGCATGAAATATGAGCCCTCTTTTGGCCGACAAACCACTCTAATATTTTATTTTGTTGTTGTGAATTTTTTTCCTTCTCCCATGACTTTTATAGAGTTCTGGTCTGAATTTGACCTGAATTTCATTATCTCACAATGTGAGAGCGCGTGTGAAATTATGCAACAATTGCGTTAATCATGCATGAAATTTCGACGAATGGTCGACCTATTTTATCGATTACTTATCATTAGAAAATGCCGAATTTGAGAGGAACTCAAATGAGACAGTGAAAGTGAAACAGTGAGATAAATCTTCTTGTCGTTCATTCCTCCAACTCTACATGCTTTAGTCTTTTGTCTCTCTTCAATTCAATCAGTCTATTCTTTGTCCATTTATGAAAATATCGTATTTTTAAGTGATCTTCATGGAAAACGAGGCTAAGTGAATTTAAGAATAGTGACGAAGATATTTCGATATCCATATCTGAGATAACTTGAAATTTTTTTTCGAATTTCCTTTTTCATTTAAATTTGGACTTTTCCATTTTTACATCGCACTTTCTCAGCCTGAAATTCTTCCAATTCAATGGATGTCATTTCAAATTTGACAAGCCAAAGTGAGAACAGAAAGAAGAAAAAGATTCCAATTATTCCATTTGAAGGCCTCCAAAATGCGTTCGTTGTTGCAGCGTTCTGCCAAAAACTGCAAGCTGTCAAATGCTTGATTCCTCCCTTCATCTCTTCTGGAAGGACATTTCATTCAACTCTTCGGATCAGCTGATTCCTTATTTGTCCCTAGAGTCTATGAGTTATTTCTGGGCAATTTTTGAGATTTTGTTCTGGAAACCCATGAAACTTTGTAGAACTACCTCTTAAAAGCATTTAAACATCTAATATATTCATTTTAGAACTATTTTCGGAACTTCAACCTATTGTACGATGAAATTCGAGTTGGAGTTAATGCATTTTTCCCTGGATAACCTTTAAAATCAATGTGAATTGGTGCACGTAAAGCTAATTGTTAGTCCTCCGAAAATCTTTCCTCAGAACCCTGCCTGCACATTCTTCTTTCTTCTTTCGAGTTAACCTTCCTCGTCATTGTCTCAGAGACTCTGTCATCTGAACATTCACCATTCGGAGTAATCGAATCAGGCTAAGGGAATTCAACAACAGCAACCAGAAGAATGTCTGCCTTGCGCCTGGTGATCGCTAAATCTGCTTGCCTTCCACCTGCCTGACTACTGGAGTGACTAACTGACTCTTGATTGCCACTCCTTCATCTTGTGTCAATTATTTTCTAATTGGCTCTCCCATTTCGACCGACAATTGATTCTCTAGAAACTTCTCGACTTTTCTCAATGAGTAAATAGAAAATTTCTAGACCTTTTCCCTAATTTAATCGTTGATATCTAGCGTGAAGTGATGCAATTAAATAATGGCCAAATATCTGTTACTTTTCTTTCGATATGACATTTGAGGTTCTAGGTTCGTTTTAATGTCTGGTCATAGGTGTCATTTGTAAGACAACCTCTATTTTACAACACGCTACGGCGTGAAATTTTTGCTATATTACGGCACGATTTTATAGCATGAAGAAAGAAGAACTATTTCAAATCCATTGAAAATCGTGCCGTCGTATACTAATTTCGTCATTTAACATTCAGAAACTCTGTAACTACATATTAGTTTTCATCGAATTTGTCATTTTTGAGCAATATGTTTTTGCCTCTCGAAATGTCTCTGACACGTCTGCTCTGTGCTGTTTGTTTATTAATTTCATTGAAATTGCGAGGAGAATTGGCATTTAGTCAGTTGAAATGAACAAATTGATGAAAATGTCGGAAATTCTGCTGTCAGATCGGAAATCTCCGCATTTCCATGAATAAATCAACAGCTTTTCAGCTGCTTTCTTCATCCGTTTGTCATTCTTTGCGATAATCATTCTATTTAACTCAATTTCCGTTATTCTAATAGTGACTTTCACGATTCTATCACTTAGCAGTTCTAATTTAAGTTATGTGTGTTGCGCTGTTGTCATCTCTAATGCCTCCGTCCCAGTCATCCCGAGACAATTCGATTTGTCTTTTTCCTCATTCCCTTCTCCTCGTTCCATTTCCGATTGTTTCTTGTCTCCCGTCATAATTTCTGCATTTCAATTCCGTTGTTTTCTCAACATCAAAAGGGGCATTTAAATGGAAGAAGTAGATCGCCATGCCTACACAAATGGCAGTGGAAGTGGGGTGCTGCGTCGTGGAGAGGAAGGTAGGTAGAGACTAAAAAATGCACCCGTTTGGCTTTGAGTGCATTTTGCAGCCGTTATTTTTGGAGTGGCTGCAAAACATCAACACGCAGTGTTCATGTGTAATTATTGTGCTCCGGTGCAATGCCATTTATGTGTTGGAATGGGATTAGACGCAGATCTGGGATATAACGGGGATAAGACAGATCTGTGTGGGTTTAAGGGGATAAGGGAAGGACGGCTTAGAGTCAATAAGAAACTTACATTTGTGTGCCATCTGGCGCTGCGCAACGAGCAACGTGAAACAAACAGTGTGACTTTTTGATTGAGCCGATCTCTGGAAACCACTGCTGTTTGTATTCATTTGATTTTTTGTTCAGTTTATCATTATTCCACCGTTTTTCAAACATGATTTTCTTGAAAAATCAACTCGAAAACTTACTCTTTCCAAAATTTTCGTTCCTATTTGAATTCAATTCCATTTCTAATTTGTGCAGATTGTTGTCGAAATACATTCATACACATCCCAACTAGTAACGATCAGCTAAAATTTAGAAAAAAAAATCGTGGAATTCATAGAAATCAGGAAAAAAACCGGAAAAATAAAGAAATGCAAAGTGGTATACGAGAGAAGTTGAGCCAGTGGCTTTTTGTCGTAGAATCACTTCGCCTCTTTTTATTTTCAAAATTTCCCATTCTTTCTCAACCTATTTTCGAAGTTGCATTTTGGGGTGACTTTTAACTTCTTCAGTTCTTCCACTTTCTTCATATCCATTTCGATTCCTTTCCTCGTCAGTCATTTTCCGCATTTTCGCATTTCCTTTCTCCTTTCCCTCCGCTCTAGCTTATCTTCCATCTACTTTGCTCCTAGCCATAATTCGCTTGTCCTTCTACTTCAGGCCTTCAAAAAGACATCAGCCATTTTCCAAAGAGAGTAATCGAAGTCGAAGAAAGGTTCTCGAAACTCGACTCGACTTTTTCACCTTGTTTTGTTCGCTCAGTTTCCATAAAACACAATGTCTGTTAATCAACTGCTGAGTTTACGATTTCCTTGTATTCTAATTACTTTTTTGCAATAATTTCACAGACCTCTTACTTTTCTTCGAATACATCAAGTTTATATTCACCCACATTCAGCTGTCTAATCTCACAAATACAATAATTCGTTGTGGTCTCGCGAAGTACAACGCCGTCAGCTTTCATATTTTCCGAGTTTTTGCTCATTTTCCTATTTAGGTGCATTTGCATTGCATTGCATTCTTTCACCTTGTTCTCAAGTCAGCATTTTCTCAAGATGAAAATATCCCCACTCCTGCAGAATTATGTTCATTTCTCATGCACCTGCCTCGCTCTGCTGAACTTCGATACCTGGCCGCTTCTTCTCCTTCTGCTCATTATTCTCGCTTCGTTCTTCGATTTATCAAATTGTCTTGCAATTTCGGATTCTCCTTCGAATGTTCCCATTTAGCTCCTTGCGAACGCAATTTCAGGTCTATTACGTCCATTTCAGGACAAGGAGCTCTTTCAGACAAAATTTCTATTTATTTTCAGCTATTTTCTATCCCTATTTTCAATACTTACATTTCATTATTCTTCGTTCGATTTCATTCAACTTTTTTTCGAATTTTATTTTAAAATAGAAATTTAAGATTCCACCAGAAATAGAGGAATGGACAGAAGTTGACCGGCAGATGTAAATACAACCAACCGACTGATTGTGAAGCTTCTCTGTCAGATCGAACACCGAAATGAGGAGATCAATCGCTTCGATTCTTCTGCTGGCTGTTGCTGTAGCTGCTCAGGAAGTTCGAAAAAATAGTCACGATGAAGTAAGAATTTTAATATCTCCATGAAATTCAGTTTTGATATAGCCTATTCGGGTTTGGTGATTAGAAGATGTGTTTTTTTATGAATGATATTCTTTCACGCATGTTTTCTATATTTGTAGCCTCTCGATCATCGTTACCGGCTGTATTTGTCACTGGATATTGAGATTAGTAAATATAAAAGAGAAGAAAATGTCGGTGACAAACTAGTGGCGGTAATCAAGCTACAATAGATACAAGGTGTCTCCCCCATGCCATGTACATCATTCTGAGCATCCTGTCTCAATTCATCCGAAAAAAACTTTTCTTCCAATTATGAAATTTGGGTAGATAATTCTTTCGAAAAATTTTTAAAGTAAAGTAGTCAAAATATTTTGATCAGCATTGAAAGATGATGATTTTTCATCTATGGTTCAGGCATAAAATTGCAAAAATTAAAGAAAATTCAGGTGAAGTTAGAAGGAGAGTGTAGCAAAGCGAAGCCTTGCGCTCCAGGCGTCATTTTGCCTGTTTGGCAGCCTCAGGTTTGATCTTGGGTCTCTAACATTTTCTCATTCCCGATTTGCAGGAAGGCATTTCGATCTTCACGATCATATTCCGAGCCACAGTCTACCTCATCGCCATGTTCTATTTATTCTTTGGAGTTTCCATTGTCGCTGATAGGTGAAATTATGGCTCGAAAAAAACAAATTAGTAAATTTTCCTGATTAGATTCATGGCTGCAATTGAAGTTATCACTTCGCAGAAGCGAGAAGTCAAAATGAAGAGGGTTAATTTTCAGTCCGATCTTCAAATCAATTTCTGAATTTCTTTAGATAACAGGCGAGCCATACACAATCCTTGTGCAAGTATGGAATGAAACTGTCAGTAATTTGACGCTCATGGCTCTAGGTATCACAAGACTACTCCTTTGAGTTGAAACTGAAGTTCTCACTTTTCAGGCTCATCTGCCCCTGAAATCCTGCTGTCGGTCATTGAGATTTTCGGAAACAACTTCGAAGCAGGTAGTAAACTTTCATTCATATTTACTGCCATAAAAAGACTAGTTGCGAGCGTGCAGTGCATTAATCAACTGCATTTCGTCAGCCACTTGCCCACTTAAAAGACCTTGTTGAGTCGTGTTTTTCTAACTCTTTCAAAACGAACGCTCCCTAATTCATCAATCGAATAAGAGAATTGCGAAATCAATTAAGACCAGAATTATCCAACTTTTATCGTAAAACGGCATTTATTGGTCCTTTTTCTAGGCGACTTGGGACCATCGACAATCGTTGGTTCAGCAGCTTTCAACCTGTTCGTTATCATTGGGATCTGCATAATGGTGAGATCTTTTCCTAGTTTTAGCAAAAAGCTATATATTTTTCAGTGCATTCCAAATGGAGAAGTCCGAAGAGTGCAGCATAACGGAGTGTTCTGGGTGACAGTTGCATGGTCCACTTTTGCCTATGTCTGGCTCTATCTTATTCTCAGCTTCTTCTCGCCAGGAGTTGTCGAGGTAAGAACACAAGATACGTTTTTCATCTCAGCGATTTCCGATTTTTTGCTTTTATCGAAATTTCTATCTATTGTTCAAAGAATGCATTTTCTCTCATTTTGACCTGATTGCTACCAAAATTAATTTAGTTTTTCTTTAGCCAGTCGACCTCTAGAATGTTTGTATTGTTTCAACATTCTGAAATTTAAAAAATTGGCACTTTGCTTTCTAGAGTCGAAGTGTATCATTTTCTTAAGTGCACGGATTTCTAAAAATGATTTTTATTATGATTTCCTTAACCTTCTTTCGTTGCATTAGTTTCTGTTTAGGTGTGGGAAGGCTTCTTAACATTCATCTTCTTCCCATTCACAGTTCTAACTGCCTACTTCGCTGATCGATATGCAGGACAATTCGGACAGAGGTTTGTTGAATTTAAGAGCTCCCAAATGAACGAAAAATTGCAGATTCATTTCTGGTCCAATCCGATCATTTGTGGGCAGCACTCGATCACCCCGAGCTAGGGCCGATTCCACCAAGAGGGATGTCAGATTGGAGAATGGAAAGGATGATCATAGGCCAGTTTTCCATGTGTTTATGATTGTTATTTTTATCTTGAGTTGCTAACTAGCTTATTGTGGAGTATTTTGTTAAATTTTCAATTGGATTTTTAGAAAGGTTGTTAGTCTATCTGAAAATTTTCTTATCTTTACAAGAAGGCAAATAATTCAATAAGATCAAGCACATGAGGCAAAATTTTGTTATTCCAGCTCTTTTAAACCGATCACTTGCTAAGTCTAATATCTCCATTTCAGAACTTCCCTAATTGGCGACGAAGACGCGGTTGCCTTTGAAGAACATAGGAAAGAGTATCTTCAGATCTTCAAGGAGTTGCGGTTTGTTTGAGATTTTCGTGCAATCCAAATGAATGAGTTTTCCAGAGAGCAGCACCCCGATGAACCAATCGTGGAGATCGAAAAATTGGCCACCGAAAAAGTCGTCAGCAAATCGAAGAAGTCCAGGGCTTTCTACAGAATTCAGGCAAGATTTATCAATTATTGAAATTGAATTTTTGCGTGGAATTCAGTCAACTCGAAAATTAATTGGCTCAGGCGATATCACCCAGAAGAAGTTGAAAGAAGTCATCGAAGAGGAAATCGCGCAGCAACCGGAGAAACGAAAAGAAAATATGATCATTATCGAGTTAGTCAATTCCAGACTTGGAACTTTTCGAAATTTTGACACCCACTTTTTCCAGAAAATTCTAAAAATCACACTCGCACTCGCGGGTTTTTATTTACAAGTCTAGTCAATTCAGCTTTTATTAGTAGATGATAATTTGAGAATATTAGAAATTTTTGAGAACCAAAAATTCATCTTTCTCCGTTAAATTAAAACTTAATTCTATATACTTAAAACGGGAATGAAGTATCCTTCTCATGCGATAATTATTTGGCTGCAATTCAGATTCAACCCTGCCCACTACATGTGTCTGGAGAGTGTGGGAGACGTCAAACTGAAAGTAACTTGCGATCGAGGAGGAGCCGATTCGAAAAGTACTGTCCAAGTACATTACAGGTTGAATTTTAAGTTATCCTTATTTTCTAAGCATGTTTTTTTCAGAACAATCGCCGACACTGCACAAGAACAGTCAGATTTCATTCCGAAGGAAGGAACAATCACATTCCCGCCTGGAGTTAATGAGCGGGAGATATCTGTTGAAATTGTCGACAATGACATCTACGAAGATGATGAACAATTCATGGTCCGATTGTCGCAGGTATCTCTTTTTAAGACTTGATTTGCAATTGCGAGCGAGTTTTAAACAATGAATGAGTATCGAAATGCTTCAATACGTATAGATTTTGCCGAAATATTTTTTCTAAAACTTGCTGACTTTCAAATGATATAGGTTGGAAACGAATCTAAAACTTTTCATCTCATTTGGTACATGGGTAATTCGAAAATCACTCATCTAAAATGTTATGCTTTGTTAAAAACTTCTGTATTGAGTCATGCGAGAAACTCAATCCTGCATATGCTTTGCAAGTCAGGAAGATCAGGTTACACCCCATTCGAAATCGATTGCTCAACGCAGCTGGCCAAATTTCGCTTTTAATCACTATCAGGGGTGAGACGGAAGTTCCGATTCTGATTCCGATCTCACGAAAAATTCAAATCATCCAAATAATTGGATAGTTGACTTACTTTATTAGCTAGATTGCGATTCCGCCATCTTCCTCATTTTCAGCCATGAAAAATCAAGAAAATCCTTTAATTGATCGAACTGCACTGCAACTGCATGAATCCTATCGAAAACGCCCTAAGAGTTAATTAGTCAATTACCTAATTATTTTGAACATAATTATCAAAACTAATTACCGAAGGCAGTAATTAAAACGCTAAACTCGCTTGAAAATTAGATTAGCTACGTTAAACAGTTGGTTTCGAATGGGGCGTGACCTGAGTTTCTTGACTTGTAAAATGTACGTACGCAGAATTGAGTTTCTCACATAGCTCAGTGCGTCACAGTATTTTATTTTATCGTTCGATATTAACAAATGGTAATTCTTGAATATTTCTGACTACTCAATATTTCATTCATTCTTTACATGCTTCGTAACATTTTCTTCCAGCCCCGCGCCTTCAACCAGGAAACATTCGTTCAAGTGCCAGTCCGTTTGGGAGCAGCGAGCACAGCCACAGTCCTGATTGTGGATGACGATCACGCTGGAGCATTTGGATTCGAGAGCGAGAAATTCAAAGTATCTGAAAGTGCAGGAGAATTTGTTGCTGAAGTAGTGCGTACTAGAGGTATGTCTGACTATAATATTTCTGCTCTAATCATTCATTTCGTTTTTAAAATTCTTCAGTACCAAGAAATCATTACGTTATTTCAGTTTCTTCATTCCATAATATTCAGACTGGTAATCCATTACTTTGCAGGTGCAAGAGGAGAAGTATCGATCCCATACAAGACTGTAGATGGACAGGCAAAGGCTGGCAAAGACTATGAGCATCAGGAAGGCGTACTCAGATTCAGGGATAATCAGACAAAGTAGAAATGTTCTTTAAAATTCTGTTAAATCGATGAATTTATAACAGCCCACAGCTAATACTTCATTTTTGCATGTTGTAACATTTTGTCAAATTTAAAGCACTGAAAATAAGGAAATGAAGTCTGCGCGGCTTTTAGAACAACTCGATTTGCTTCATTTTCTGATAAACATTAGTCATGAACTTCTGTGAAACGTAGGAAAAGCTTTCTTTACTCTCCTTCTAAAACGGCGTTTTCGATGTAATTTATCAACTCATCAAATTTCAGAGCAGAAATCCACATTCCGATTGTGAACGACACGGAATACGAGAAATCGGAGGATTTCTACATCGAATTGAGCGAGCCGGTCTGGCACAAGAACATCGGGGAGGATGTAAGTGCTTCAGTTGCTTTGCTATTCCATCCAATGGTTTGCGACTTCCTGCTGACCAACTCATTTCCATTCCATTTCTATCCTTTCATCTGCCAATCTGCCATCTGACTGTAGAATAGTTAGACGATTAGACAAGCAAGGCTGAGCAATGAGCAATAGCCAGACAACGCAAAGCAATGCAAGGCAGTCACCCATTATTGTCTCAATTCATCAATTTATAACAGCATTCTGCAAACAATCCATATAATCAGTCACTTATCTCTTACCGTTTATAGCCTGAAACACAAGTTGTTAAACCTGAAAAACCACGCAGAAGGAAGAAGAAAAAGGTAAGGTCATAGGTAAACATAATCCGTGCACCTCCTATTTTCGATAGAAGCATTTTCGAAGGGTTGAGTAATGAATTTTACATCAAGTATTGATTTCAAGTCCTAAGATAAAGATAGTTTTATCGAAACGAACTTCTTCCGAATTTTATGAATGGATTACAGGGTGCGCCAAAAGTCTAGGCCGCTTAGAATGTTCTTAGAAAACTTTCGTGCGAAACTAATAAAAACTTTCTAAAAGCTTGGATTTTACAATGTTCCAAGCTAGAACTTCATCTACATAGTTTGGTTCATTTGGTAACGAACCCTTCACTTTCTACGGTTCCAAATTCAAAAGTAAAAGTAGTCTAAATTTTTGGCGCACGGTAAATACCGTCTTCTTCGTAAACGTGTTTAGGGTTCGAAAACTAATCAGCTTCTCGAAAATGCTCAACAATCAGCCCTTCTGCTCCTGTGCCATTCCCCTATTCACTTACACGAACTCACCTTTACATTCACTAACTTTTCCATTTCCTACTAATCACAAGCAGTTTCACGTTCAACTTCACCCGTCTTTCGCTGAGTCGAAGCAAACGATGAAATTCCATTGCCAATTTTTCGAGCAAAAATAATACTAACGGAAAGATATTGCTTTGTAGAAAAAGTCAAACCTAATAACTTCGGAATAATTTCCTATAAAATAATCACTCACTGTTCATTTTTATATTAACTTACAAAAAGGCTCAAATTTGCAAGATGAAGATCAGCCTTCTATGGTTAAAAAGTTCATAAAACTGAATCGAAAAGCAATGTCTAATCACGAAAATAGCACAAACCATTTCCCTTCGTTGTAAAACTATAAGTTTATCACTTACCACAACCATTACGTTACCCTTTTGTTGTTTCATTTGCTTTTCAAACTGCGGACTTCTATTTGGAATGGTCGAATTTTTGCGTTCTTTCGCATACCTTTTCCATGGGTTTCTTTCAAAATCACAGCAGTTTAGAAATACGCACACTGGTGTTTAGTGAATTCAGAAAGATTATTATGGAATTGCAAGTGAAGTACAACTTTTCAGGATGAAGGAATCGAGGGAAAACCTGTGCTGTCTTTGGCTCAGTGCAAGGTTAGCATCACAGAGGACAAGGTCTTCAGGAACTTCGTCGACAAGGTGAGAAAAGTCGAAATAATCCATAAATTTAGATTTCCTATGAAAAATGTTTCTAGTCCAGCTTCCTTTTTTAAACAACCAGTGAAATAAAGAAGCACAAAATGTTTTTTTTTCATTTGAACTTGAATTAATGAAGATAATGTTTGATTCAGGCAATGACAATTGGAGGAGTGTCGATTATGGTGGGCACTTCGAGCTGGAAGCAGCAATTCAAAGAGGCCATCACTTTGGAGCCTGAAGAGGAGGGAGGGCAGATCACCCTCAAGGACAAGATCATGCACTACGTTTCGCTGCCTTGGAAGCTTCTATTCGCTCTCATTCCACCTACCGACTACTTTAAAGGTAATTCCTTTTATTCAGGAAAAACATTCCATAAATTGGATAGTCAATAAGTCATGCATTTACTTCGAATGAAATTTATATTCTTACTAAGATCAAACTTTTATCAATTCGAAATCGGCAATAATTATTTTAAATCACAAATTTACAACGATCTTCATTCATAAAATACGTTTTAATCTTAGGATGGGTTTGTTTCTGCGTAGCGATATTTATGATCGGAATGCTGACAGCCGTAATAGGCGATGTGGCTTCGCACTTCGGGTGCACCGTCGGGTTGAAGGACTCGGTTACTGCAGTCTCTCTCGTTGCAATGGGAACTTCTCTGCCAGGTCTGATGTTGCGGGTATCATTCATTCACTCCGTGATTTTCTTACAGACACATTTGCATCGAAAACTGCCGCTATCCAAGATAAATGGGCCGATTCTTCTATCGGCAACGTTACTGGATCTAACGCTGTAAATGTTTTCCTCGGTATAGGAATTGCTTGGGCGATTGCTTCGTTCGTGCACTTCTATAGAGGAACGAAATTCGTGTAAGTCAATTCGAATTTCATGATTCCTTTTAAACTATTTAAAAGGGTAACTATTTTATGCTATTAAAGTATGAAGGAGCGAACATAACAAGATAAATTTGAGCATGAAGTTATGAACAAAAATATTGAGTCACCTTGATGTCATAATTGGTTTAAAAGATTCAAAACACTATGGAATCTAATCGGGTTGAAATTTGTCATAAATTCATGTCTTACATAGTCCAATGTGATTGCCAAATTTCATATGAATCTGTTGACTAAAAAGCCTCCCTGAAAATCGATTCTGAAATAGGCGTGACCTAATACCCTTTATCCATCACCGTTTTTATGAGTTAAAATACAGCAGGACTCCCATTGAACTAAAATATGATTGTAAATTGAACTTTAAGATCAAACCTAAATTACTTTTGAATTTCTGGAAAAATACTTGTCTGATCATAATTATAGAACAACTTGCAGAGTCCATGCTGGCTCATTAGCATTTTCCGTTACAATGTTCTTGATTGGCTCCACAATTTGTATATTCTTACTTCAATATAGAAGGTATGAGATATTCTTTCATCCAGATTATCAATTTTAATTTTAGATTCAACAAAAATGTTCATGCTGAGCTTGGAGGGCCTGCGGGCTGCAAAAAGATATCAGGATTTATCTTTTTCGGAGTTTGGGTAGTCTACTTGATACTAGCTTGTCTAGAAGCCTATTGTATCATTCCTGGATTTTAAATTTACTGAATTAGATATAGAGACTATTTAATCATTATTAAATTACAAAAAGCGTAGTAATATCATTATCACTTAGAATATTACATTCTCCTCGAAAATATTCCAAATTTTACTGATCAACAAAACAAATCGAAACATTTCTCGTTGTTGAATGAATATGTGAGTTTCTTTCTAAAATTTATAAATAACTAGACTAAATTCAGAATAGGTACCAGTTTATTCTAAATTTGTTATTTATGAATTGCCGAATCTTCCAATTGACTGTTATGAGCTTTTCTTACAAACTCTGTGCCCCATTCTTATCAATTTATCATGTTTCTTTCTCTTTTCTCCTCGAAACTTCTCGTTCTCCTGATGCTGAACTATTGCAAATGCAGGTTGAAGATTTTTTTCTAATTCATTAAATTAAATTTTTTTTAAATAATATAAATTTTGAGTTTAACAATACTACATGTACAAAATTTATTAATTGAGCAATCGAATTCAAAACAACAACATCGTAATTTATTGTCTTCTTGCATCGGCCTGCAGCGAAGGAGCGAAGCCTAAATTTAGGAAAATTAGTATCTTCGAAAATGTCTTTAGAGTCATTCATTTTATTTACAGTAATTTTGAACATCGCGATATTTCTGTATTAAAATTACAAATGCCATATAGTTTTACCAATTCTTTGCTGTCCAATGTCGTAAATGTTGCAATCTAAAACGAAATTCTAGTTCCTAAAAATTGAAAAAAAAACTTACATTGACGAATGAGAGGATCTCCCAAAATCCAGCTCCTGTAAATATTTCATCTAATCATTTCTCTAAAATAGTTTCTTACGGGCCAAATCCGAAGCTTTCCCATCCTTAAATATTGACATCAGAAATTTAAAAAAAAAAAAAAAACGAATTTGCTGCTTGAAGTAATTTCATGAATTGATAAAAATTTCAATGCCTCTTTTCTTTTTAACCAATTTTTCTTCAGGCTACAAAGAGTATACATTTTCAAACTTACCGAAGAATGCAAAGAAGCAGGTTCCGTCGCCAACCTAAAATTCTGCAATATTTCATTTTACATCGTGGTCGACTTATCGGAACGATATAATTGACGGGTTGAATCGAGTAGACATTAGCACCGATAGTGATGTCGAATGTTCCAGGATTGGCATTGCAATCTAATATCAGAAGATTGCATATTACATGTTAGGATGATAAGAAGAGAAGTGTATCATGTCATATTGTCCATTCTTCATTATTATACATTAGTGGATTCAGGTTTTGTCAGTTTGAAAAAAACATCGGGATACAAATTGAAAAAAAAAACAATGGAATAAAGTTTAACTCCTTTTTCAATACATAATGACAAAATAACATGACCCATTTATCAAATTTTATATCTTTGTTCAGGTGTTATTTACCGATGTAATATGTGTCTTCTGAAGACTTATATGTAGCCCCGGCAGCAGATGCGAGCGCTTTTACAGCGGAGGTAGTTCCTCTTAAAATAATCAAATTATTAGTTTTTGTCTGTAACTTGGCATATCAATGAATGATGTTCCGGTGTCCGAAATGACTTGCCATCCTTTGTTGTTGTTATTTGAGGTATACGAGCCAAGCTTGATGTTGGTCATTTTGAATTGCCAGTAAGTAGCGCTGGAAAGTGGCTCATAGGCAATTAATGAGCCACAATTCGTTGAATCCACAGCTCCGTAGGTGAAGACACCTTAATGAATAATTCAACAACACATGTTATTTCTGAGTCCAGGGTTCTAAACAGGTCGAAAATTTTCAGTCCGGCCCTACCCGCAAAATACGGACCGGGTCGTTAGAACCCTGTCTTATTGTTAGCCCTAGATCTGGAAGATTGAAAATAGGAGAGAAGGAAGCGATTTTAGGCCAGTCTCTCCCTTTCACTTTCTATTTTCATTTTCTAACACACTGAAAAATAGTCATGCACTACTTTGCGTCTCCCAGATTAATGACCAAGCAACATGTTTTCGTAATAATTATTATTTTAGTCGTACCACCGGACACTCCGTTAGCTGCCCCTCGATGGTCCAGAAATACTGTGAACAGCGGCTGATCCAAAAGTCCTAGGAGAGAATTTGAAATTACATTGAAGTACGGTGTAAATCTTTACCCTGATTGATGGCATTGATAAGGGGGGGAACGACTCCATCCACCGCCAGCGATGTGAAGGCTAGACCGGCAATGCCGTCGCCCGCATCGCCTTGCCAGTCATCCGATATATGGGATGCTAGAAAATATACAGTGCCGAGTAAAAGTTTGAAAACGTATATTTTTCTTTCGTACTCATTAGCTCAGTGATTTTCTTAAATCTGATTCTCCTGAGATTTGGCACTAAGTGAACACAAATAGTCATATTGCTATGCCAAATTTCAGATGAATTTGGTAATGATTTTATGTGCGCAGAGGATAGTCCAGAACACGAGTTTTCAAACTTCCCCCGCTACTGTAAAAGATAATTATTAGATATGAAGACTATAAACCTAATCCAAAGGTTGTTTTCGGCACGGTTAGTTGAGACTCGCCAATTCCACCAAACTTAAACAAGGGGTTTTTTATGAGTGAAAGTCACGTAATATTCTTACTCTCACGGTGTCTTCGCCTAAAATTCGGAGCATTTTTGGTTCTGTCCTGGCGTCGGAATTGCAAAGGCGCCAGCGCGGTTGCTGCTCCTATGCAATTTCGACGCCTGGTAACTCAGGACCAAGAATTCCCCTGGCATCTCCTTCTCCATATTGGATGCTCCACGCTCTTCCATTCGGCACGAATGTCGATGATTGATTCGTCACGAACTTGTTCTTGCCATCGCACGAGCTGCAACACATAATTTACGAGGAGTAAGTACCATCTTCATATGTTTGATTCTCCGAGTTGGCGATAGATAGTGCGGAATTCTGATTACTTGTGCGTCAGGAACGAGCTTACCTATCGCAGGCCGTGTAGGGTACCCATAGATTTGACGAGCCAGTGTCGAGGACGATCAGAAACTGTTGATCAGGCGTCCCCAAGGTCATATTGCCTTCATATTCCATGTCGCCGTAATCGAATACTGGATGGGAGAGTGAGTCGAGATTCGATGTCTTCGCTCTCATCAGTCGAATCTTCTCTTTGTGTTGCAGATATGCTTCATATTCTCCTTAAATTATTCATGCATTACTGAGGTCGGCATAAATAAACCATTTCTGATCATCCGAATTCTCCTCGACTCCTTCCATCTCAAATTATGCTGAACTACGCCTGCAGATACAAGGCCTATTAAAAGAGCACACAGCAGAAGTCGCATCTGCAATAATTTAGTAGAATATTCGCTAAAAAGCGGGCGAAATCATCTGTATCACTTTTAGCAATGCAGATTAGAGGACGCAAGTGAAGTCAAATTTTCGAAGCGAAATTCTCTTAGGGATTTTTCGCATTCGATTATCTTCTAAGGTACTTTTCAAAATTTAATGAAAATGACATAATCTGCTACTGAGACTGTCGTTATAAACTAAGCCTATGCAATAAGGTTTCAAACTGCAATATTTGTACAATGACACGAAACGTAATGTCCGCTGGACAATCAGCCAGCAGCTATCAAATTGGCAACTGGGCAATGCGTTCAGATTAGACAGGCTTATATGAAAGCTGAAAAACGGAACTAAAACTGAAAATCAAACAGATAAAATACGCAAATAAGTGCTAATAGCATTAGCTGTATATACTGCAGGGCATCACTACATCAGAGCACAAATGAACCGAAACTTTGACTTGGATTACAAAAATTTACTGATTGTATATCGTTTAATGGCTGAACATGAATGATATAAAATCGAGTAATCATCTTAAAAGGTCGTAAAAATTGAATATTGAGATCATAACATGCAGAGAACATCAAATATGAATGCAATTTGTGTTGGAATGAAAGAAGCATCGATAAAACTCTCGGAATGCAGCAATTTATTGCTTTGTGCTCGATATGTTCAGTGAAAAGACTCGATAACGATAATTAAATCAGTAATCGGTAATTAAAATGACCAATTAATGAGAATGACGAAATGACATATCAGCAATTCAGAACTAATGCGTATTCTCTGATCGGATGATTACATAATGAAGCAGACTGATAATGTCATTAGCAAGTACCAGTTTTGTTTATTCATGATTCCAGCATCCGGAAATAATAAAAGCGAGAAACTCTGAAGAAAATGTCAAGAAAAAAATCATGAAATTGCCTAATTAGCGAGAACAAGAAATTCAACCGATTTTTGCTTCACAACGTGGGCGGATCTTTCGAACTCTAAATTTATTCAACTTTATTATAAAAATTCGGACCATAAAATAACAACAGAATGATAATGAAGTAGTTTGAAATAAATTTTTGGCATTACGAAAACAGATTAAAAGTGATGAGAATTAGCTGCTTCAACGAATAGGATTTTGTCGTCCTTCGGATAATCGACTTTATACTTGACCACTAGATTCTAAAAGTGTTTCTCTATTTTAATATTTTTAAAAATAATGTACCTTCTCTTCATTGACGTCCAATTTGATAGCCCATTCCAAGTTCTCATCGAGATAAGCACCCAAATGATAAGGTGCATCGTCGGTTGGCTTCTCCGTTTTGGCTTCAGGAATCAACAGTTTAACCTGAATATTGTTTTAAACTTTTCCTCGAGTCAAATTTCTACCGCAATATTCTGTTCTGTACTTCGAGGAATCTGATGCTTGATTCGAAGAGTGATCTCGTTTGATTTAGAATTCTTCACTTTGAATTTCTGCTCGAACGATGTTGATGAGTGCTTACTGATCACTCCGAGCTGAAATGGTTTTTTTTTTTTTTTTAAATTTTGTTTCTAAAATGTATGCCTACCTGTTCATGATATTTCAACACTGGAGATGGTTCAACCTTGACACTTGAATCAGTGCCAAGTGACATAGAGAACTTTTCATTCGGCATGATTTCCGGAATGCATATCTAAATTTGAAAACGCATGAATGGACGGAAAATCTAGTAAAATGATTACTTTGGAGACAAACGCTTTGTTGATGTAAACATTTGCGGGACCAGATAGAAGTGCCATAGTAGACGTGTTTGTTCCTGTGGCAAAGAGAAACACTTTCGAGTATTTGGTAGGAATGCATTCATGCAGCAGATTTACGGGTAGAGAAATTTGGCCAAGAATAACCTGTAATCAAAGTCATGAAACTATCCTAAACTAGTTGATCAGATTTCCTACCTTATGCTGAGAGCTTCCATTAAGAATTGTTGCCGGCTTCAAAGTTTGATACTCAATATTCAAGTTGTTCGATATCACATTCGTTTCCTAAAATATTTATCTAAGCTACTAATGAGCTATTTTAGTTGGATATCAGGCTGAAAAACTATTACCGTATATCTGATTCTGGACTGAGTTGCTTCTTGTCCATTCGATGAATTGTTCGATACAGATCCGAATAAACCCGATCTGGGCTGAGATTGTGTCGGATCTGACTGTCCTCCTCCTTCTGTCGTAGATGAAACAACTGTGCTGGATCCAAACAATCCTCCAGAAGTTGCTGTTCCGAATCTTGGGTGGGAGATAGAGTTGTCAGATGCGGTACCAAATATGCTCGGTCTAGGTTGATCTTGTTGTGCTCCTTCTGCAGATGCAGTTGATCCGAATAGTCCGGTAGGTGCGACAAGTCGAGTTCCACCTACTCTCGGCACAGGCATCGCTTGACCCGAACCAGTTCCGAATAGACCCTGACTGTGCGCTGGAGCATTTGATGAACGGAATAGTGGAGTCTGATGTTTTCTGAAAGATATGATTCTGATGAAGCTCTTCAGGATGAATAGTTACGACTGCAGGACTGCATTCAGTGTTGGCAGATTGTGAATCGCATATTCCGATGAGGGCTTTGCCGTCGAAAGTAGCTAAAATCCGATACGTTATTATTTTTCTAAACTTGATTTTTCATACAATTTTTGCTTTTTTCCAATGCTCGCCAGTATTTTGAAAAATCGATGCTCCGTAAGTAATCTGAAACAATACTACTAAATTGATCTTCTTCAGATAATAATGCCAACACAACGATAAGACAGAATGCATTCTTTAAAAGTCATAGTAAAATAAGGAAACCATCTCTAGACTTGCTTCAATCGAAACAGGTTTTATAAAAAAAAAAAGAAAGTATTTTCGGATCTTTAATTCTATATCATTTTGTCACATAATATTCTTACGTTCAAATTTTGCCCGTCATCGATTCGAATATCATATTCTGGTTTCCAAAATGCACCGTTCACTCGGTAAATGAACAAAAGCTCGACTTCATCTTCGCCTTCACTTTCCAGTGTGATGCGAGCTTGCCTATTTCTTCTTGTGAAATTCGTTTATGTTTGATGCTCTTACTCTTTGTTCTGTTTCCTTTTGTTAGCTAGCTTAGCCATCTTCGACCGTAGATTATCCAACTTTTTAGTTTGCTCTTTCAATTTCCCCTCATTCCCGAATTCTTCTAAAAAAAAGCGGTTGAAACGTAAATGTATCGCTAATATGTGCCCAATTTTTCTTACAAATAAGCTAAAAATTTAGATTGGCGCTCAAAAATTTCGCATCACTTCATAACTTTCAGTCTTTGGTTCACTCATTTTGGTGCACGGGTTCGGCTAGATTTTATGCACATAATGAGATGACATACATGACTATATTGCTCTGGTCAAAGAAAGTGCAGATTGTGTTGAAAAATAGTGAGAAAAGGCGAAAGACAGGAAATTGTGTACTACTCTTTCCATTTTCCCCCGCCGACTCTTTGTCTGCGCATAGTTGTGACGCGCATTTATCGTAAGGCGATTTTCGACACACGAACTGTCATTTCATTTGACCAGCACAATAAATGCATGATAACTGTTAAGTTGGACAGGTTAACCGCGAAGGAAATATAGATCAGCAACCGACATTAGGAAAGATTCGAAAACATGCATGCCTCTAGCCAGATCGTCGAATTTCTTAGCCAGAAATGTAATATTCTGGTCTAAGGACTCCAGAGAAGCCTTGTTCAATATGAAGTCTGCCTTCGCCAATGCCTCTTTATTATCACCCGGTCCAAATTTAATCTGAAAAATCATTATTTTTTATTAATTTTAGCTAAAGGAATATAAAATCTCGAGTTTAAGATAGCATGATGCACAAAAACGCGTTCATGGCTCACTTCGTTGACGACTTTGTTGAATAGTTGTCTTCGGGTTTCCGTGTCCTTTATCTTTCGTTTGGTTTCAGTATGCTCATCCAACATTGCTTTGATCTCTTTCTTCAGTTCGGCACTCTGAAAGGAATAAATTTGGAGAGCTTGAAGAAAAAAATCTCTAAAATTCACTTTCTCATCCTGGTCCTCAGTGTCGGAATCATTATCTTTTTCCAGGTTTTTGTTTTGCCTTTCAATTTGCACGCAATGTATCGTTGCATTTGCAATTCCATCAATTCGGATTGAATCTCTTTCAAGCGCAAATGGTAAATCCTGAATGCTAATTCATTTCGCCTCAACATTTTCTTCCTACCTTGACTATAACAATATTTTCTCCCGGTTCAAGTTTAACGCGAATTTTCCTGATTATTTCAGCGGTATTCCCATAGATTGCAACTTTATCGATTTTTTCCTCTCCACAAACAAACTCACATGTCTTCCCTATTTCGCTCATTTTTATTCAGATCTGAAACTTATTTTAGAATATGAAAATCATACGTTCAAATCAGTAGAAAATACCTAGATTCGAAATAAATAAATCGATAAAAATTCGAAAAGAACAACGAAAAGTCGCTGAAAAGTGAACTGCTTGCAGCGGACTCTTTTTCTCTTTCTCTCCTTTTCACTGGCCAAAAATTCGAATCTTTTCGAATGTAGTGTGCTATTCTGAACCATGCACTTGTTTGCTAGGTTACATCGTTTATGACGTAATCTTGATTTCACAATCTCAATCAGAAAAAATCTGTGGTAGTATTTTTTGCCATTTTTAAACTTTGAAAAAATTTATATTCATGCTAAAGCATGAGATCTAGCCCGACTTAAAAACTCGTGCTAAAAGACTAAAAATACCACCACAGAAGTTCGTTCTTGTCTTCATTTATCGAAGCGAGTTCTTTTGAATATTTCTTTCGGCTTTAGATCGGTATTAATTTATGATCTAGTTTAGCTAAAGGCTAACTGGTCGAAAATTTACAAAAAAAAATAGACGATTTCTTAGTTAGATTTTGTCAATAAATGCCAGTTTGGTTTTTAACTCAATAAATTTGAATTTTAAGAATGTTTTTGCTAAATAATGAGCGGCAGATATTAATTATAATGGTTCGATGATAGAAAAATTTCTGATAAAATAGCATAAAAATTTGACAAATTATGAGGAATCGCTTTTTGATGATAGGATCAGTGCGACAATGATTTCATGGAAATGTCAGAAGATAATCAGACTTTGATGTTCACAGATTATCGATATTATACCGTATCACGATATTCTTCAGTTGTAAGGAGCTCAGAGACATTGATACCAAGGCTGTTGCGGAAGTTCCGACTCCGACTCCGAAAATTCCGGCGATTTTTAGCATCGGAAGTTCCGATTCCGATTCCGACCTCGCGAAAAATTCAAATTTCACTTCCGATTCCGATTCCAAATTTTTTAAAATTCGATTCCGCAACAGCCCTGCTTGATACATATCTTATAGACAATGACAAAACTATTTTATGCATGGAATTACTGTTTTAGAGTTCACATTATGGGTAGGAATGTTGACGATGAAGTAAGATGACGCATCGCCCCAAAATGAAAATCAGCTGCACTGTAAACAACCCTGATGGTGAGTTATGCACGTTTTTACCACATCACCTAACTCCTAAACTAATTCATTTTTTGAAATGAAAAACAAATCTTAACGCAGGTGCAATTTTTAACTATCTGAAAAAGTCGATCTTCTAATCTCGCACCTTCTGCAACTTTTATATAAAAATTTTGTCAATTTTTTCAAGACATAGGGCGGGACATAATTGAAATGTTGAATCTGAAATTACACTAAATTATAAGTTAGATGAGTACTATAAATACAAAGCTGATTGCCTAAGCAACGTCTTGCACTGTTACTCAATCCATTTCAAGTTTTGTTATTTTTGTTTCGAAAACGCTACCCTTTCTAAATCGTACTGTATTGGGATCATTTTCTCAAATTGCTATTCTACAGATTTATTATTATTAGAGAAATAATTCGCAGAATCGAATGTCTTGGTGCCATAAACCTACGCCTAGTGCAAAGAATTATGAAATTTGTGGAGGTGAGTTAATTTTTCAATTTACTTATTCTTACATGCTATTCTGCATTACCTTTTTTTTTATAATCCTTGGTAACGATTTAGTATTTTAGAATTTTTAACATCAGATTCATTACTTTACAAACTCATCGCTGCGTGGAAAACTGCCCTACTTCATGGAGATAGATCTCCTATAGGTTAGTTAAATAATTTTATATCGATGTTATCTTCAAAAAAAAATTCATCTAGTGCTTCAAATCCTGGGCATTTTGTACAGCACCACATTAATCCCGATTTTTATGGCCATATTTATGACGTATCGGTTATTTCGAAAAGGTGGAAAGTTTTCACAATTCGAAAAATTAATAGTCATCTTACTCATTCTAAATCTACTCCTTTTTATATATTCATTGATATATGTAAGTTTTATACTATCATTTTTATGATAAAATTTTCAATATATGCATTGAAGCAGGATAATACTTTAGACTTCATTTAATATCTATAAACAATTTTTAATTCTTTGCTGCCAAGATGTTATCATATTCGAGGTAACATAATTTTAAATTCTAGCCACGCATATCAATCGATATTTAGCTATAGTTTAAGCGAATCGTTTAAAATATCATCTACGTTGCTACAGAAAAAGTGTCAACAGTTTGTGAAATAGTATGGATCGTATTATTGTAGTTTTCCATATATTATTTCGCCATAATGTCTCTACTTTTCTGCCGCAACTTTTCCAAATAACTAAAATACCACTTTATTTTAAATTTATTTGACATATAAAGTTGACTTAAATCTAATATAGTTCAAATTTTACATTGACAACTGACAAATGGAATTGCAGGAATTATTGTCTGAGTTATTTAGTCTTCTTCGAGAGAACTGGTTAATGATGGCCATAAGATTCGTTTCGACTGAAGTTACGATATATCGAGCTAGGACATTTTCACTGTTAGAAATTCTTCCACATGCATATATCGATTTTGATACAAAATGATTCAATTTAGTTGCCGTAGTGAAAAAATAACTAAGCTATTTGCCACTATATTTTGGATATTGGCCGGATTTCATATTATTTTTGGTTGTATCGCCCAACTAATTTATTTTGGAATTATCGGGTTGAACGCTTATCGAATTGTTAATATTGTTGATATAGTTGATATACGATATATAATGGCTCTCGATCAATGGAATGTAAGTTAAACGAATATTATCAAAATACAAATTATTAATGTCAATTATGTAGATAAGTTTTAGCATCTTTACTCTATAATATCTCCGATCATAACAAGTTATGCTCAGATGATAATTAGCATTGTCGCGTTTATTTATCTAAAGCGGCGTTTTAAGTCGTATGGAAATCTGAGCCAAAGTGCAAGAAATGCTGAACGACGCTTAAATCGATGGCTAACGGCGTATGTAAGTTAGCCCAGTTAATGTTGCACCATATTATGTTGAAAATGAATATGTATAACGTTTAGGTTTTATGCGAAGTGGCAGCAAATGATTTAAGCATTTTTAATCTATACAGTTTCTTCTGTTTTGTTTGGAATAGTCAGGAACAGAAAGCTATAAGTAGGATGTTTTCGTAATCTTTTAACTTCGATATCTTAAACATCCTATGCAAAATTAATTATATTTCGTTGTAATAGTTTTTCCATGTGTAATGAGTCTATTGAGGGCGAATCTGTAAATAATTGATTTCTCAACCTTGGTTAACACATCAAATCACACATTCATTTATATTTATAATCAATCTCTGGTTTAAAATGTAGAGATTCGTTGCAGCGAGTACGAAATGACATTCAAAAACAATTTAAATGAAATTTATAATTCCTAAGCTATTTTGTCCCTTGTATAAGTCATAGCATAATGCCCCTTTGTTTATTTACAAACGGAAAAGTAGAGATTCGATATATTTTGAAACGTTCTTACCCAAAAGAACGATGATATCGAAAGAATTTTGAAACAATGAAATTGTTCACGATTTAACGAAAAATAACATAAACTAACCAGTTTCATAGCTTCAAAGTTAGAAGTTTGAGAGAACTTACTAGAATATTTTAGATACATGTAATATCGATGATGCATCTTTTTTAAACAATGTGATACGTTATATATACGTAAGCATTATTAATAGCAAATTTTCATATTAACTAATAAAAGAAATGAAAGGCCTATGTTGCCAACATATATCCTGAAAATGTGCGCTGAGAAGTCCTAAAGGAACGTTCTAAATAGTGAATCCTTCGACCTTACCATTATTTACATAAACGATAATCATTTTTTGCATCGGATAGGAGACACATGAATGTCACTTTGAATTTTGAGAATAGAACTCGGCTAATCGTGTCTGAAGGAACCAAAATACCCCTTTCGCGTTATGTGCTTAGAAAGAGCAACTGTAAAACTAGGAATTGTTTCCTGAATAAATCTTGAGCAGTATACCTTTCTAACATAAGAAATGTATCCACACTAGAATAAGTTAAATTTTCCACCAAGAAAGCATTTAAAAAAAAAAACTTTCAGTACATTTTTGTCCTTATTTACCAAATTGGATCATGCTTCCAAATAATTCCCTTGTTTTTCTTAATAAGAGGATTGATCAAGGTAGTTTATGTACATATGCATGTAAAAGAAAAAGGACAATTTTAGAAGAACAACACCACTACATCATCGGCTAAGAAAGAATCAGTCAAAGTTATTAAAGTCACACCTCATCGTTCGGAGCAACTGCATTCGAATAGTATTTTATCATCACGAGCCATAAGACTGATCTGAAATTATGGTAAAATGTGAATGGACATTCTATATGTATAGGCAAAGTTTCTACAGCTCACGACTGCTTAGTTCTTTTTACTTGAATTGATTTATTCATTTTACTTTATCGATTCAAATGCATTCCGAAAATTTGTATAATTTGTCGAATGTTCAATAAAACATTGCTTATTCATTCTGTTAGAAGATAGCTGATATCAAAGTGTAGCATCTCATCTTGTGAGATAAAATTCATACATTACTGGTGTCAGAGTACAGTCTATGTACACTAATTATCCCATTAAAATCACCTTGTGGATATCTGAAAATTCGGACTAATTGTAATTGAAACAGTACTACTATTTACAAAGCATTAATTTGAGTGAAGAAACTCCGTCGGAAAACAAGCTAGTTTTAATAGACTAATGTGCTTATATTTAGAACCCCCAAGCATATTTTGGGATTAAAAGTATGGTAGTCGAGTTGGGTGTGAAAATGACCCCAGTAAAGTACCTTAGACGATGGCAATAATAAAAAAAATCAAAAAATATTTAAACCCCGGAAAATTGAAAATGTTTAACGATCAAAACGAACAACATTCGAAATTTATGCTTTATCTTCTTTGCATCTTTTTCTCATTGTCTCTCATCCTTTCTCCCACTGCACTTTATTCATTTCTGTTTGGGTTTACTGCGTTTTCTTTCATTCGATTTTCTCGACTTTTCAAAAATTATTTTTGAACTTTCAGGTATTTTTACCAGGTGAAAAGCAGTTATGGATGACGGCAACGAGGTGACGCTCGCTGATACTGATACGGGGTTGAATAAGGTAAAATTGAAGTTTGAACAGGGAAGAAGTGAAATCGAGACTTTTTACATTAGAAACTGAATCTGCATTCCAACTTTTGAAATCTGAAGTTCGAATTTCCCATACAAAAGATACAATTTTTGAGGGGAGCTTTCTGTAAAACTCACCAGGCTTTAGAGCTAGAGAGAGTAGAGGAAAGAAAACGAGCTGGTAAATTTTACAAATAGGTGAATACAAGTGGAGAAGCAACGATTTTCACTGATTTCCAGCTTCCAGTATTCTATTTAGCACCTTTTAATCTCACTATTATCATTTCCGTCTTTGAAAACCTTGTTTAGAAAGTTTAGTCAGGCTCTGTGATTTCCTACTTGTGCACTTCTCTTGTTAATCGAAGTTCAAAATATGGAATATTGCCTGAACCAGAATTAATCTCACTATGATTCGGAAGAAAATAACCACAAATTTCGAATTTTATAGTTTGTATTGTTTTTAGCAAATGGCAAAGTGCTGTCTGAAACTGTTCGAGCTGTTCTCCCGCATGCCTCCAGACCACTTGTCGGACGTCGAGGGAGTCATCAGTAACACTAATTTTTCTGTGGGTAATTGCATCTCTTAATAACTTTTTTCTTTCCTTCAAAAATGATTTGGAAAATTCTCTAATTCATGAATCCTACACAACGCTTTTATGACAATTTTTGGATTGTTTTTAGGCGTCTGCTAATGTTAACGTTGGATATCAGCAAGATTTTTTAAAAATTAAAATGCATTATTCCCAGTGTAAATTTAGAAATCAAAGTACCTCATCATTTGAATGATGTACTTTTGCAGAAAGAAGGCCGCCCATTCTGCTATCCGGATGACAAACTGGACCAGATCCTGGCCCGCTTCGAGAAGTGCAGGACTTTCGAGTTCGAGGCCGAGTTCGGCATCGATCAGGATCAGTTGATTGTCGGCACCGCTGCTGCTGTTCTCAAGGGTAATCTTATTTTCTCTTTGCTTATTGTAGACGATTCTCTAAAATTTGAAATTCCACTCTCCTGCTCTCGGTTGCCCCCAAAATGATAGATTACATAAAGGAATGCAACACGTATTCACGAAGAGTAAAAGAAAAGACAAGAGGGTCAGAGAATAATGGTTAATCTCGCGGGTATACGCTTCCTCTCCCATCTATCTATATAATAGTATATTCTTTGAGAGACAATAGAATACTTCGATTATTAAGTCTCTCTGTGGAATTCACCAAGGGTCACCGTCAGCAGTTTGTAGCACTTAGTAATTTGCTTTCTTTTCCTACCTTCCTAACCCTAGCATTTAATAAATTCAAAAGGAACCGATTTCTAATCAATTTCACTTGAGAGCTTCGTCGCAACTTCGACTTCACCCCGTTCTGCAGCACCCTGCAACTCGACTTCGACACGTACAGACATTTGGGAGCTCTGCTGCCCGTTGTGATCGACAAATGCGATCCGAAGACACTCGTCAGTGTGAGTGAATTGTTTGATATGATTGGTTTATAAAATTCACGACTTGCAAGAGAGTGTAGGGCGTTTCGTACAGAAGCGAGTTGTTTTGTAACAGCAGAAAAGCTTCTTTATTATCTCCGTCAGGGGTGTGCGGAATTTGAATTTTGAGCATTTGGAATCGGATAATGAATTGAAATTTTCCGTGATCTCGGAATCGTAATCATAATTTCTAGGTCAAGGACCCGGAATCGGAATTCCGCACACCCTGAGTTTCGCTACAAACATCTCACTTCTTTACAAAGCTACACCTATATCTTTCGCAAGACTAGATGGAATATTAAAAGTAGAAAGACTAGAGAACGTTAGTGATTTCGTGAACTTGATGAAATTCCTGTAAAACTGATTATTATTTTTTCCATCTTAGGAACTTCTCTGTTCCCCAGCCGATTGCTGCGTGCTTCTCGTCATCAAATATCTCGAGGTCGGTCAATTCGTCTTTGCTGTCAAAATTGAGTTATCTTTCCAGTTGAACGGCTTCAACCCGGTGGTGAACTGGAAGGAGATCAAGTTCAATCTGGACGAGTGGAGTCTGGACGACATCAAGTCTTTCAACGATGCGATCGATACAGGGGCAAGGCAGGTGCTCGACGGGAACAGGAAGAACAAGGAAGAGAGCAAACCGACAATCAGTCAGGAGAAAATGTGAGTTCTCGATTTTCTACGATCAGCTCCACGAAGCTCAGACCCCTTCCTATAGGAACCTCCCAACGTGAAGAAGTTTCTTGTAGGAAGCTCGGAGGTTTTGAGAGTTGTTGACCTGGGCACTGGTCTTTTATTCAAATTTTACTAGACAACTGATAGAATCAGACTCTCTTGAAAATGTTTTTGAAGGTGTTAAAATGGCTCGGCTTCATTATGACTCAGAAGATCAAATCTAAAGATCCATAAGTAATTCAAAGTGATCATGAGTTGATGATCAAAATTTTTCGAAATATTATCTGGAAATAACATTTGCTTCGCAATTTAGGGAATCTGCGATATCTGAAACTCATCAGATGGTGGAATCGACCCCCAACAAGATCAACCAGATTTCTGCAGAAATCACCTCCACGATCAAGTCCATGAACATCACTGATCTGGTCTGTTTGTTCATTTTTATGCTATCTTTCAAGAATAGCAATTTCAGTACAATTTCCGTGAATCTCTGAAGAAAGATCGTGAAGCAGAGAGGGAGGAGTACAGCACGCTCATGAAGGCGCAGTACCTGCTCAGGGATGAGGATATCGAGAAGGTCAAATATTTTTCTCAGTTTATTTAAAAAAAAAACAAAAAACTATTTAGTCTGAGTGGTTTTGTTCCTTTTTAGAAAGAAATTACTTTTTTCGTTTATAAAATCGGATGATCATTTTCGTGTCAAAATTTACCGCAGATCGTTAAAAATTCTGGAATACATACCAATACATCCTTTAAAGTGTACTTTCTTGTTTAGAACTGACAAAACATCAAGGAACACATAATTTCTTTATCGAGGTTTCAAGTCTGAAATTTGTAGACTCGGCTGCAACTGGAAGAGGCCAAGAGGGAGATGGAAAACGCGAAACGACTCGCTAATTCGGTTGATTCCGCGTACTGTGAGAAATTGTGAATGAAAAAGAAGAGAAGGAAGAGTGGTTGCATTTCAGACGGCATTACGGACACATTCTTCAACCAACTAACCCTCCAGGTGGGCGACTTCGTCCTGGCCAGACCTGACATGAATGATCTTTTCCCTCTCCTCCCTGCAAAGGTCATCGAAATCGATGTAAGCGTAACAGTCTATTGCAGTTTCGATATTTTGATTAATTTAAAAACAAAATTTGTTCAGGGAGACAACAGTCGCTACCGAGTGCAGATTTTCGAGACGAGCATCATCAATTCGCTCACTGCACAGGACATTGCTATTCCAAGAGTTGGTATACTTTCTTTTATTCAAGTTTGAAGAGTGCATTATCTTCGTGTCGAGTCTTGTCCTTTCATTTTTGTTGTTTTATTCTTGCAGCATTAAATTTGATCAAAATCATTATGTCATTTTTCACACTTTCAGGTAACTCTGTGCGAGCGATTTGTGGAGAAGACCGAGAGTGGATCTGGAAACGATGACAGAATGTGCAAATACAGGGGAGCAGCGGCTTTTGTTGGTGAGGGTTTTCAACTTGTGGTTTTCCTGGATACTCAAATAATATCGCTTTGTTATTATGAATAGGTAATAATGTATGTTCATATAAAATGAGTAGACTTGTATTTTGAACTCGCCGGTTCAGGACTCCGTGTGGCAGCTTTGGTGAAGACCTCGACGAGCGACAAGGAAGAGTGGATGAGTGGAACGGTCGCTGCAATGCCCACTGCCATTCACAATAACCAATTCTTGGTACGAATATTATTTTTCACTTTACTATTGCATTTTATAAAGATTTTTAAAAGTGGGTTAACGAAAATGTGAATGCCATGAAATACTCTTTATTACTCTCTGAAAATCTTTTCTGAAGAAGCGAGAAGGGAAACGAAGAAATAAACTTGTTTTTTTTAATTATATAAACTTTTCGAGCATAATTTTCGGATAATAACCTAAAAAATCTCTTCAACTCTGACAGCATGTTCATATTCTGTGAATTGCAGGTGTTCTTCGATGCGGACTTCGATTCCTACGTGAATGCGCCCTGCTACTTCGAACATCCCGATGTCTTCAAGCTCTTCCAGGTAAATATTCATTTTCCTACAAGTTTAGAGGAAAATTTATCATTCATTCCAGTATAAATTTGGTGAAATGACTCTGGATCGCTTCAAGGAGAAGTTGACGATTCAGAAGATCGTTCCCATGGTCTCGCAGAGTTCCTACGACGATGGATCTGGAGTAAGATCTTAACATTTTTAAGTCAGGCTTTTGCCCGAAGAAGAATGGATCTCCGATAGTGTGATCGATCGGTTGGAACTTGAATTTCAATCCCATTTTTATGAACTCCATCAGACACAGATCATATCAAAACAGACTATCAGATTCTGAACCGAACAAGTATCGAGAATTAGGAACTAGGTTTCGATACATGATTATTTGAAAATCCCTCAGGCTTTATCTTCATTTGCTTTCAAGGTGGACCGTTTCAACGTGCACACTTTGCTTCGATTCAACCCCTCCCGCGCCAAATTCCTCAAGCTGTACTTCGAGAGATATCCCAACTACCAGCTGGCCAGATTCTCCAAACCTGGTCCGAATCGGCCTCCCGATGTCACTCAGGTTATCGTTTCTTCCTATTCGAATAACTCGAGAATGGTGATAATCCAATTGTAATTGATCACTCCTTTCTTTCACCATTAAGGTGGAATGAATAAACTTCTGTGCGGCAATTTGTAAAAGTGACCACATGTCAATCAAAAATCTCATTTTGAGCGAAGTAGCGTATGGGAAAATTTTTGGTTAATGCTATTTCGCCAAAGGTGACTACTTTTCTTCCATAAATTGCCTTTTGTGATACATGCATACTATCAAGTTACACTCATTTGTAGTCTCCATCTAGTTCCTACTTATAATCAAGTAGAATTTGTGAAGATCACGATGGACAGCGATAAGCGGCGAATAGAGGTGAAAATTGAATAATTTTCTGCTAGGCAATGGAATTCAACTCAAGTAAAAGTCATGTTTTCAGTACTACCAGGGCGGAAGTAAGCACGAGGGTTTCGTGATTCACGTGGATAGATCGATGTGTGTCATTCGGAGGAAAGAGGGACCGTGTTCTCCTGGAATCAAGGTTACTCGAAGAACTCGCATAAAAATTTTATCATTGCTCTAGAAAAGATATAAAAAAAATAACGTAGAAATTTGGCAATACTGGAATTCCCTCATGAAGTTTGCTATCTTTTATGAGTTGTTTTTCTGTTCGCTCCATACCATTTTCCTCACTAGCATCTTTAAATTAGATTCGGCATCACATTTTCTTATTTTCGAAGCTTTAATATTGAACTATTCCTCCATTCCTTGTATTGCAGTGTTTCGACTACCCGTGCAGAGACGTATCGCACCAGCACAACGACGAGAGTCTGTTCCGGGGCTCAACGCGCATCGCACACATCAACATGCTGGGCGACAACAACCTGTCCAGCAGACGCAAGCACGAGGTCTACAGAAGGATGGAGTACATCGAGCCGACTGTCGACATTCACAGCCTCACTGAAAATCGAACACAGGTTAGACAGACATTTCAACTGCACTCGATGAAATGAAACAAAACTAAAGACCTATTGTTCAGATTTTGATGTCTAACATATCAACTAACTTTTCTTAAACTCTTTACAATTCATACTTGAGTTTAGGAAAATTGCCGAGTTTTTTCCGTTATTTTTCCAGGTTTTGGAAAAGGAAAAAGCGAATTCGTTTTCTCATTTCTCCTCTTTATTATTTTTATTTATCTAATTTTTTATTATATCATGAAAAATGGTGAAATTTCAGAGAAAGTCGACCTACCTGCCAACAGACAAATCGCGCCGTCCGACCAGCAAGAAGCAGGACAATGCGGCAGAATTGGAAAGGAAGAAAAAGTGCGAGAATATCGTAAGTCGAGTTTTAAGAAATGGTCAAATAAGTGTCTGCAAAGTTGCAAAATAAAGTGAGCGGAAACTTAGTCTCCTTTGCTTTCTCAGTTTATTCTATCACGGACGAATAGACACGTAAAACACCAGGAATTTCCCATCATATTCAAGCAAGATAGGGGATAACGGAGTCATTTGAATAGCAAAGCCTATGGCAGTACGAGGAATCTTTGGCCAATTTCACTTGCATAATGCTAAATTTTTGCTTTGCTTTATCAAATAAATCGGTTTTCGATTTCAGTACCAAGTGCAGCATCGCCTCGTGGACCCGCAGCCGATCCCTTCCCCGCACGTGGGTCAGTGCACGAATGCCTGTCTGCGAGGACTCGATTCAGACACTTACGACAAACGATGGGTCTACGATTCGGAGGGTAAATTCCTCTGCTATTCGCCTCTCTACATCCCTTTGCTTTGCGGATATCAGAGAAAGGTAGGTCTGAAAATGGAGGCTTCAACTACCTCATCAAGGGTGAATTAGATCGAGATTTGGCAAGATCGGAACCGTAACAAGAATTTCGTTTTCTTTTCTATACATTTCATACTTGAGGAGGAATTGTTAGAACATTCCGAAATATAATGTTTTTGAAGGACAATTATTTCAGATCTACACTTTCGGCTCTGTCAAAGTGAACAGACGAACCAAGAAAGTGAAGCGATCGGACGTCGTGATGTACCACGCTCCCTGTGGAAGACCGCTTAGATCCATGCATGATGTCACTCAATTTCTCAAGGTTTGACGACACTTCTTTGGATCAATGGTGTTCTCCATGAAACAGATCTCGTAAATACGTTATACATTGAATCATTTCTTCTACGAGATATTCCACTAACCTCATTTTTGATTTCAACCCGAAGAATCTTGCTTTCAGGCAACCCACAGCGAGTTGACCATCGACCTGTTCAACTTCGACCCGACTGTCGATCCCGGTGCTTATGTCACGGTATGAAGGATTATATTTGTATTTATCATGAGCAAAATTGCGTCATAATTTGATAATTTAATATAACATTTGATTCCAAGACATGAATTGTAACAACAATTCCACTTTATTTCAGAGAGAACAATCTTAATTCAACATCTCTTAAATTTCAAATTAAAGTTCGTAAATTTGAAATTAGAAGCAGCGACTTATAACGAAGTTATAAAATCTCTGAATTTTAATGTAACATTTTTCAGGTAGATAAGAAGTACTATGTGGGGGTGGATTTCACAAAGGACCACGAGCACATTCCCATCCCCTACGTGAACAGTGTCGACAAGGACAAACATCCTGCTGTATGTTGCTTTCAAAAGAACGCTCCAATTGATTGATACGACAGATTTTAGCCAGTTTTAAATTTGATGGTGAAATTAGAATTCAAAATATAGCATCTTGTAGATTGTCGGATTGTCGCCCTGCACAACTTGAGTTTTCACTGAATTAGTCTATTTGTGACGTTTTAGGAATTCGACTTCATCTATTCGACCCGTCGTTTCCCCTACAGCGACATCGTCAAACTACCCACAATCAATCGCGAATTCTGTTCGGGATGCTCTTGCGAAGGTAGGGGATTTATGAAGGCGAGCATTTGTGCAAACTGTTAGAAAACATTGGATTTTGTTCGAAGATCTCACGGAAAGGAAGAAAGACGATTTTGCCTCTCGATGCATAATGCGCGTTTTTGGACAAACATTTTGTACAACATATTCAAAGTGTCATTTCAGACGATTGCTCGGACCCCTCGAAGTGCGAGTGCCAGCAGCTAACGAAAAATGGAGTCAAGAGACTCACGAGCTCGGCAAGGCCTGCTGAATTCGGGTAAGTCATTTCATCTTTTCTGATAAAAATCAATTTCGTTTGTAAATTATGCTTTTGTACTTGGCTCGGATCATCATTATTATTATTATTATTATTATTATTATTTATTTGTTTAAATTTCAATTAACGAAACCCTGAATTGCGTATCATTCATTCAACAGAGTATTGTAGCGTGGCATTCAGATTTTGATACCTCGAAGAGTGGGTTTCTATTAAACCCTATCTTACTTCTATGTTATGACTTTTATCTTGTATTCATGGCAAAATATGCTCTGAAGTCTAAACGAATGCTGATATTTGCAGCTTCGCCTATCGATCCCTGAAAGGCCAGACGATCACCGGCATCTACGAGTGCAACGAGAACTGCAAGTGCTCCACGAGGAGATGTCACAATCGAGTCGCCCAGAACCCCGTTATTTATCCTCAACAGGTAGGGCTTCTCCTTCTCATTTCTCTATTCATTCTTCAAATCAGAAATGCGCATTCAATTTTGTTAGACTAGGATTTTTGCCAATTTAATTTCAAGACAGGCTGAAAAATGACATCTCGGCGATGGCACCATTCTCATGATACGTGTTTTTCTTTATCGACAATAATCTTACCATTATTTCCAAATAAGCACGTTTGCAGCCGGAAAATACAAATTGTTAGTTTTAGCAGAGCAAATCTTCATGATAGAAGAGAATATATTTACGCTGAATTTTTGCTCGAAAGAATTAGGAGGTGCATCATTTTTAAAATATAAATGAGTCTATTCAGCTATTCAAAACGGCAACGTGTGGCTGGGGCATCCGCGCGCTGGTGGACATCCCGAAAGGAGCCTTCATCGCGAATTACCACGGAGCCCTGCTCACCACCGATCTAGCCGACCAGCTGCAGTGCGACGTCTACTTCGCTGATCTCGATCTTAAGGACTCGGTCGAGAAGTGCAAAGTCGATGAGGACTGTGCCATGGGGTTAGTGCATTTGAAACGTTTTTGTTTGGAGAGAACGAGTAGGAAGATCAAAACGTGCTCTTTGTAAAGTGAGCAGATTGCAATTTGATGAATGAATAAGAAGATTCGAAAGATGGAGGAACTAGGATGTTTCTAAATTTTGATCAGGTATTCTCAGAACTCCGATTCCGGATTCAAGTCTTGGAAAATTCAAATTGGATTCCAAATTCTTCAAAATCAAAGCTCCGAAAAAACCATTTCCTAGATGTTAATCGCAAAATGAAAATGCTATGTAATAATAATGAGACGAAAACATGAACGATAATAGAATATGATTCGAAATTTCAATCTCTAATAAGTATGAACTTTTCCAGCTTTTTGGATGAGGCAATTGGATCGTCGGAAGGAGAGCAGGAAGACAGACCTGCGCAGAGAAGGAGAAGGGGGTCGGATGACGATGATGGAGTCGGGTAAGTTATTTTCTATTTCGAAAATTACGAACTACTAAGTGAATTATTGCGAGAGTGATTTATCTCCTATAGTATTTCGCATAAAAATGTTTCTAAACCTGTTCACCCTTTCAAATATTCAAATCATCGATACATTAGATGAAGGATAAAGAAGATGTTTTGCAGCTCGGATCTGTCAGATGATCAGGAATCGACAGGGCAGATGAGACTGAGAAGGAAGCGGAAGGGAACCAGGAGGAACTACGCAGACGATGTTGGGGAAAGCGACAGTTCGGAGAATGCTGAGCAACCCAAAACCACTACTAGGAAAATCGGTTAAACGAAGCCATCTAAGAAAGGGGGACTATTCAACGATTTTCAGACAACGAGGACGCGATATTCTTGTGGGACAGCTACTTCACGGAGTCTGAGTCTCTGTTCGTGCTAGATGCCAAGGACAAGGGCAACATCGGCAGGTTCTACAATCACTGCTGGTATGAACGATTTTAAATTAGGTCCCTAAATTTTCCCTTCCTGTTTGGAAAGAAAAGATGTTATAGCTAACTCGGACTCTACATTTTCCTGCATATGCTCTTGTCTTTTGGGAAAAACTTGAAAAAAAATATGAAATCTGCAGTAGGAAAAGATACATAAATTGGTACGAGCAATTGAGCAGAAATCCCTCCCTTGAAAATAGTTCGCAAAAATGCGCATATGAATCGAAACTCATAGAATGCGAAGGAAGAACAAGAGCGCTACCTTGAAAAGGAAAATGAAATTGTGCAGTCTTTCTTTCCCCTTCCTGGGGGATAAGACACTCATTTGCCAGCGACATTGCAATGTCTTTAATTTTCACTTGTATTTTTAGCGACCCGAATATCCAGACGCAACACGTGCTCGTCGACACTCACGACCTCCGCTTGCCGTGGATCTCCTTTTTCGCCTGCCGAAATATCCAGGCTGGAGAGGTAAGGACAATCAATCAATCGTCCATGAATCGATGCAATTGCAGGAACTTCGTTGGAACTACAACTACTTCAAAGGAGAATCTGCAGATGCGGACGTGGAGGAGAGACTGCCCTGCAACTGCGGTGCGCCTTCCTGCGATGGAGTCTTCAGGTTCGAAACTAACCAATAACATAAATCTTCATGAATATTTGGATTTTTGAAATCGACTTTTCATATGATTTAAAAATTGGAAAAAGGCAACAATTATATGACAGAAGACAAGACTTAACCAGGGGACACTCAATCACTTTGAAATACCCTCCCTCATATAGTACTGCCTTAGAAAAATTCATTTTTAATTTAGTACTTTCTGAGAATAATATAGTCGGCTCCTATATTAGTAGTCGTCTGATGACCGCGATCGCTTGTACTAGTAATCGACTCTTTTTCTCACTTCTCTCCTCTGCCTACACTCCTCACTCTAAAACCCCCGGCTACTAGTATAGGGAGGCAATACAGTCTTTCGGAAATTAATTCTCTTTTAAAAACTAGACGAAAGGGGATATCTTTGGCTTTTTCGTTCAATCCATCTGATTTCGTCGATATTGAATTCAGATACACGTACCAGCACTCGAAGAATGACGCTCCCGAAGCTACCGATGAAACACAGTATCCGAGACGAACTAATCAGGTTGGAACGCTTTGAACTGTTTGGACTTGGAATAGACATTTTCATGATATCCAATTTTTATTTCTCGAGTTTTGTTGATGGACAAGTTATCTTTTCTCTTAGAAATTTTCAATATGCAACCCCTCTGACTGAAAACTTTTATCGATGTTCAGTTAAGATTTAAAGAATCAATAAATTTCAGCGATCCTTCGAGAATCCGTTCGTGTAGCCGCATCGCAGACGGGCGGCTCGATGGGATTCGACAGGATCAATTTGGATTAGATTTAACACGCTGCGAGTTGATGATCTTCATCTTACATTTTTACAGGTCAATACCAGGGTTTATTTATTCCTGCTAATTTATATTCTTTTTCCTATTCGTTGTTGTTTTTTCGAAACGGTTGTTCATTCAATTGTATTAATCAATGAATTTATTGAAACAAAACAACAACAATAGTTATGACCGTTCAACAATGACAAACATCGCTTTCTCCAGCAGGGGTAACTTCAAATTTTTAGACAAGACAACAATGAAATTAATTGTTAGAAGGAATAGTGGACTGATTGATAGATAGCATAAATGACGATAATGAAAATTCATGTCTAGTTTTTTTAAAGCTACTCTCCAGAGAGGTACGCAACAAGAGGCATTTTGTAGAAAATGAAAGAAAACGTCAAAACCGTAACATTGCATTCCAAAATAAAAGGCTGATAAAGACAGCTTATCTGTATTCCTCTTACCGCTTCTAAAGGGAAGTCAACACGATCTCGTCGTTCTGATTGGCAGCAGAATTATTGTGAGGAATCGAGAAGTTACCCTAAAACCGCGTTTAAATTATTTCTTCCGACAAGTTATTTTCAAAGATAAAACCGATGTGAAATATGCCCCGAAGCTACCATTTTATTAGTTGGATAAATAAAGAACGAATAAAAATGTGCAATGATGTTTAAAGAAAGCAAGCAGATTGATATGTCAGGTAAGATGTGAAAATCGATGACCAATCTGCTGCATCACCTTGCGTACTTTCCTCACAAGCTATTGCACACTTTCATTCGCATTTTATGCATTCCACTGAAAAAAATAATTGGTCGTAAGGTTTTTTCTCCTGAAAAAGATTAGCAAAAAGTGAATAATGAAGAATAGACATTGCTACAATTTAGCAATGAAGCATCCTTCATTTGAGCAGATTATCAGTGTCATTGTAAATACCTTTCCCAAATCAATTCGATTTTTTCCAAGATCCAAGAAAGGATAAATTTTCTTTGCCTTCCATGATAAATTTACAAATAGTCAGAGAAATACCCACATAGATGAGATTTGGCGGCTGCCACAAGCTGCCGTGAATCGTCTGTGCCATAGGATCCTACAAGCAATCAGCTTATTCACCATTTTAGCAACAGCAATTTGGCGGCACGATTTCTATCAAATCACACATAATTCTACTATAGAAAATCGTGCCATCCTACTACCATTTTGTAATTGTCGGTTATTTTTGATGATCAAAATTGTGCTGTGAAAGATCTCGGTAGAATGATAAAAAAGGCTTTTCCGTCAAAATCTTTCAAGTAGAAATAGAAGGAATGCTCACCAAATAGCTGTCCTGCTCATAGCCGGAGACATTGTCCAGATTGTCTGCACTCGCAGTCACATCAAGCAGAGCCTGTCTCTGATTGTACATGGAGAGAGGTGACGTCTGAAATACATCATCGTTTGAGAACAAATCAGAAAAGGAGATTGCTCATTGTGAGCAACATTTGAAATTCAAAATCACGTTTTCAATTTCTTCAAATTTGTCAGAAGCAAAATCAAAATGTTCTTTTAATCGGGCAACTTATTAATTAAGGACAAGACGGAATTATGGTTCTGGTTCCTGCCATCTTTGACAAATTTCGGTTCTGACATAAATCGAAATATCAATTCCGATTCTGGTTCTAATTGTTACTTTAATTCCGTCTCAACGCTGGCATTAACTATTACAAAATCTTCATTCATCGTTGTTAAATTTCTAAGCTGATCTTCAGAAACAGTGGACAATGCATAAAAGACGATGTTTTGGATAAGAACCAAAACTCACACTGGCAGCAATGGGCGTGTCTGCAGTGATTCTGGTGGGAACGAGTTCTGCAGGGCTGGGAATGGAGCGGGAAGTGCTCGAGTGCTCTGCCACATCCGTCTGTCTGTCGATCTGCCTGTTCTCCCTCGCAGAAAAATCCTCGCATTCCAAGTCGCAGTGAAGCGGATCCGTGTAAAACTGAAAATTGAAATTTTTCGCCAATGAATTTTCATACATCTCATGAAAAAACCAACTTATTGTTAGTGCAATGGATAAATAAATAGGCTATTTCTTTGTTCAGCATTTTAAGCCTACTATAGAAAATTGTTCAATTGTGATCTCTTGAATATTACTATCTTGTCAGAAGAAGATAGCAATTGAACTGAATCATCCATTTTTTAATTAATTATGTCGAAGAACAAACCATGGCGATTTCATTGCAGGTAGCCGTTTTGACGGTTTCGCTGAGTTTGGCGAAATTGCGGTGCTGAATTCGCTCGATCCACTTGAACATCCGAATCAGCTCGTCGTAGTCGCAGTGCCTCGCATTCTTAACATCTCCAGATCCATAATATTTTCACTTCACAACAAGGATGTCGCCGACATTTTGCATCTCTCCTCTCCTAAGCTCAACTTCAGTGAAGTAGCATTCGTCTCGAGGAGAGAAAAGAGATGACGAAGGAAAGCGAGGGGGTGGTAATCGCAAAGGGAAAAAGGGACGAGGCCGATGCGAAAGCGAATTGCAAAAAGTGCGGCACGTTGTTCTGACACAAAAGTAACACAGCCACCAATAGAAAGGCAAACTCACCACTTGGGCCTCGTTCTCGATTTCATTGATCATTTTGCAGATCACGCCAGCCTCTGCAACACTGTTCGTAAATGATGTCGCAAGGAGTTTTGCGATGATTCAATCTTCGTCAATTAGCTGCTTTCGTTTTATTCATCTAGAAAATTATCCCTTTCAGGGAGATGCCATCATTAAATTGAGTCGAAGCTTTCCTCATCCCATTATGCTGCTCCCTCCTCTAATACTCAAGGATACAGTCCAAGAATGAAGATTTGCCAGAAATTCTTTGCGACCTACTCCCCATATTTTTCGTCTGGCGAAAGTACTACCTAGTTCTGAAGAGATAGAAGAAATGCAGAAACAAGCACAGAAGAGGAAATCGTTTTTTTTCAAATTTGCTGTACAGAATTTCACATGAATAATGCAAAATTGGCTCACCACAAGAAGAGAGTTTGACAGTCGGAGAGTAGTTGAGATTGATGACTTCGAGGAAATATCTGTGGATGTTGACCCAGTTCAACTGCCTCTCTCCATTCCCATTTTGCACATCGCTTTCATCTTCATTCTCGTTCTCATTCGATTCCATCTCCAAATTGTGGTCTCCAGCTAGATCCTCAAATCAATCATATCATTATCCTCAGCAGGAGATTGACTTCCATCGGATAAGGCTCATAATGCAACTATGTTCAAAGGTTGATTCGTCACAAAGTGATTGTAAATTTCCATTTAAAAATAGCAATTATCACTTAACAATAGGGAGGAATCTGAAAGCGAAAATCTATCGGCATATTTTTCTAAAAAGTGTCCGGTTAAAGTTAACTAATTCCATTTTACATTTCATTATTATTGGGGGAACAAGTGTTTAATTATGATTCTTCTGAAAAGTCTCATTAACTTACAATGACTGCGGCGGGCGGTTGAAGAGAAGGGATGAATTTGACGAGTTGCTCGTTGAATTGATCCTCAAATTAGTTTTACTATTTATTTATAAAAAAAAATTTAAGAATTTTCCGATCTCCATATCAACTCGAAAATAACCCATAGATTCATTTTTCGAAATTCCTTAAATCGAGGGTTTTCATGGTAAACACTCACGAGAGTGATGTTTTGCAACTTGATGATGGGGCTGCATATCTCCCTCATCTCCTTCAGCTTATCCAGCATCTTGCACTTCTTCGCAACTTCAGGCATTTCTCGCATCTTCATCACTCGCTTCGTCTTCTTCTGAATTGAGCCAACAGGTCTTTGTCCATCTTTCTGCGACTGAAATTACATATTTAATGGTGCTTTTTGAAAGAAGGAAATCGCTATCGTGAATGCCTCGAAAATCTGCCATAAATCAAAATGCGCTCCAATGCTAACCCAGCTAGTCTGTCTAATCTGAGTAAATAAAACTAAAAATTGGTATAAGTTTGTAGATGTCTAGAAGGAGATTAAATCTACATATGTCCGAGTAAAAGTGTTTGGGAATAACTTAGCCTTTACAAGGGCACGCTCATCCTCAAGTTGTGAGCCTTCCCTTACTATTTTCTCTATTATAATGCAACGCTGTAGCAGGTGTCAGAACGTTTTGTAGGTAGTAATGCCCGTCCAGATAGGTAGATCTCAATGCCTTCTAGACGTCTACAAATATACTAATTTCCTACTCCTATTTTCCTTAGATTAGACAGGGACGAGTGGGGTTAGCATCGGAGAGCATTTAGATTTATGGCAGATTTTAGAGGCACTCACGATAGAACAATAGGAGAATTTGAATTATTTTTAAGATGCGTCGACTTTCATCCCAAAAATCAATATTTGATCTAAAAATAAACTAATTATAGCTGAGTTATTATTTTCGTTTGTTTTTCTTCAGATTTTTGAACAAAAATTACGTCAGAAAATTTTACTTGAAATAGGGAATATTTTTCAGGAGACAAGTTTAAGGAGCCTCATTGTAAATCAGAGAAGAAATGTCTTGGTCGCAGAAAAGTACCTGTTGCTGAGCCATCTCCTTTCCAGCCTTGTGCCTCGCGACTCCATCATCTGCCTGACTGTCGTGATTGCCTCGATTCCCCCGCTTGTCATCAGCCACTCTGGCGATCATCTGCTTTCCCTCGCTGCTCCTCTGCAAGTAAATTGATCGTTTCAATCGTCTTCCATATGCGGGAATTTTAATGATCCTGTCTATCATGAGAATTGCAAGTCAGAAGACAAAATAGTGGAGTGTGAGAATCTGCATTTTCATACCCCTTTCTGCAAAATGTTTCGTTTCGCTAAAGTTCTGGCGCCATGAGAAAGTTTACTGGGAAGTCGATGCGGTTTTTATATGTCTGTCATCCTTCGAATTGAACTGCATCGACTTTTCAGGATTATTCTGATTTCATCGTGAACTTACCTTCTGGTTTCCACCAGATCCCACTAGACGCCCTTGTCTCTGCCCTTCTGCATCGACATTCCCGCCATTCGACAATCCTCCATCCATTCTGCCTCCATTCATTTCCACTTCAGCCAACAGAACCGTTATTTAAGAAGGATGTGGCTGAAATCTAAAGATTTCGCGGTGGAAAATGAGAGTATCAGGCGGAAACGAAAATGATTAACAAGTGTAGAAAATGAAGATCTGGTTCCGATTTAGGGATCACCAGCCAAAATTTTAAACTTGTCGAAATGCAACCAAAGCCCATTCCTGGAACCTTGGATAGGTCGTTCGTCGATACACAGTGAGAAAGACACAAGAATTAGCATAGAGCGAAAAAATCAAAATTCATCTTTGTATTTGCAGACACTTGTTTTCGTCGAAAATAGCGAAAAGATTACGCGAAATGAAGAGAGCAGATAGACAAAGAGAACTGTTCATTTCGATTTCTTGGCCTAAAATCTGCCGAATCTCTTTTCCCGAATGTCTTTGTTTTCTCCATTTTCCGTGCGTGAACTTCATGAATTCTCTCGTTACTTCTCCAAGTAGCACAGAATTACTGACGACGTCAACATTCTTGTGGAACATCGACAATTTTGTCGTTTGAAATTCGGAAACCGCATTTTTCTTCGAACAATTCTGACGTCGCATCTAAAATTCAGAAAATCGTAGATTCTCGTTGAAGACTCGTGTTTCACATATTCGTTCGTTTTTATTGACTTGTTTGTTTCAGAACGCTCATAGCTTCCAAACAAACAGGCAACAACGCCCTGCGCACTTCTGCCGATCTGCCAGCTGAACTGAAGAAGTGAAGAAGATGTCTATTGCATCTGGAGTTGCTGAGATGGCCGCCAGAATGGAGAGGGCTGGCTTCAAGGATGACGAGAAGAAGATGGGAGAGGACAGACTGGGCGGGAAGCTGGATGAAAAGGCTGAGATCGAGGCTGGCAAGGACAAGAAGGGAAACGAGGAGTCCAATTCGGATCGCAAGGTGAGTGCCAAATAGAGAACAAAGTCTAATTTGACAGCAAATTCTCCCATTTTCTTCCACTCTGATTCTGATAGTGAAAATCAGACCTAGGCAGACTTAGTTAAAACAAAAATATGGGAGGGGAGCACGCAAAACAAATTTGCACTATAGAATAGAAACATTGACTCATATGGAGGTGCGCAAGTGCACTGCTCTTTACTGCCAACATCCTTGATCTTAAAAGGAATCTTTGGAAGAAACACTTGGTTTCAGCCTCGTTCCAACTCGCAGCAGGATCCTGCTAAGTCGCGTCTGACTCAAGAAGAACGCGAGAAGGTGGACGAGGAGAGACTGGCGAAGTACATGGAAGAGCAGCAGAAGAAGACTGTGCTGGAGAAGGGCTGCAAGGGCATTGTCAAGTGGTTCTCCATTCGCAACAAGTACGGATTCATCGAGAGGGACGAGAAGGGCAAGGATGATGTTTTCGTGCATCAGGTGAGAGGCAGGAAGTGAATATGTCCTGATGTGTAGGATTGTCTTGTATTGATTTCTTGTCAAAATATAGTAATTTGGAAATATATGATAATTCGAAGAAACAGTATGCAAGTGAGGAGATCGTGTTTCTCGATCCTCTCATAACTCGACGTTCTATTTCTTCCAGTTGCGTATTTCCAGATGGCGATCTCGAACTCGAGCGTGAGGAAGTACTTCTACCGGACTCTGGAGGAAGGCGAGCCTGTCGAGTTCGACATCGTCGAGGGGAAAAAGGGACCGGAAGCGGCCAACGTGACGGGGCCTGAGGGCGGACAGGTTAAGGGAGTCAGGTAGCCCAAATAAAGATTCTGGATGAATCCATTGCTCAAAACCTGGAATGAGTGAATTTCGACACGTGAACACCTTCCTGTTCCAGGAAGAGTTCTTTCAACTTTTTTTCTGATTATTCCTATTCCGACTTCTTTTCGGAAAGTAGTGAGGAGAAAAACGAGTAAAGACGTTCGTGAAGAAGAGGGGGAGTCCACTCATGTCGAAATTCTGATCATAACACTCGCATCGAGAAACATTCACCTCAATTACAGAATCGTCTTCGTGTCTCGTCGCAACTCAAATGGCCGCAGAGTGACTCGTCGCAGGCAGATGTCCAAGAACAAGCAGAGCGAGGGAGAGGATGGAGGTGAGGCTTTTGGAACAGAACCTGGAACATAGAAAAGATGTGAAACTGATAGTGTGGTGCCAATGTTGAGATGATGATCACTTGGATTCTGAAAAATTGACTTTTCTCTATGAATATTCGACTCCGTGTTTCAATAACTTGGTTGATTTTCAGGGAAGAGCGGCAAGGAGGCAGACGCTGGCAAGAAGAAGTCCCGCAACAACCGCCGTAGAGGCAGAAGGAACACGGCAAAGAGTGACACTTCCAATGGAAAGGAAACCAGGGGCAAAGGCACTGGCAAGGTAAAGCAGGACGAGAACAGAGAGAAAGGGGAAGATAAGGTTAGGGAAGGGGTGAGTGAAAAAATAGGAGAGGAAATCGACATTCTGAGCAGTAGCCTAAACTGTTTGAGTTTATTATTTTATCTTCCCGGAATTTCGAACATGCCTGATGAGAATAGTTTGAAGTAGTTGGACATGAATTTGCAGGACAACTCGGCCGCAGTTGCTGTCCACGGCTCCAACACCGTTCAGACCTCGGTCTGAGTCGACTTCCTCCCCTCCTAGTACTTCTCCATTCCTCTTTCCCACCATTTCCATCCGGATACCGCTTCCCTCCTTCTTTTCTCCAGCTCTTCAAAGTCTTTCTTCTCGTTGTTTCTAGTCAGTTATTTGACTTCAACTTATTTTGACTGTAATGTCAAATGATGGAACTTTATGTTTCTCAAAACTTTATCATCTTTCATCTGTTGATTCATTTGTATTTTTGTTTCTATCCTCTCAATTCTTGGCGGATCAGCCAGCTTTCTGCATCAATTTCTTCTTTCTCTTGCTTATCTTCTTGCAGTAATCCGGGTTACTTGGTACTCTTTACCTCAGTTCACTTCGCTGTTTCGTCTTGTTGTGTTTTGTAATTATTGATTTGGCTCAATTGTCTTGAATCTAAATAAATGGTTTGTTGATGAAGTAAAAAATTTCAATTAGTTTTCGTCTGGTCAATTTTCCACTTCAAGAATATCTTCCTTTTCCTAGATCTTTAATTGATAATCTCCTTGTTCATTAATAATTGTGATGCTATTTTGTCAAAAATATCATTTTCTAAGGTGATAATAGTGCTGCAATATACCATTTTTAATCAAAATAGCACCAGAAACTGGGTTTTGATAAACAAGCTAGCGCTCTCTAGCTAACAGTGTAGTGCAATGCTGCTTATCTTCACCCTTTTCATTCTATGTTGCGCCAAACATGTTTGGTGTACGCTTTTATGCTTGAACATTTTCATCACTATTTTTAGCTTTGAAAGTTTGAAATGTTCTAACACTTTTGGATTAAAATTTGTAAATGTTCGCATTGTGCTTCGAATATAATGCATTCGTTTTTTTTTTACTTTTCAAATCACGTTTTAACGATTGATTTCTTTTCAGAGAATGTCTAGCGCCAAACCAATCCTCTACTCGTTTTGGAGAAGTTCGTGCGCCTGGAGAGTCCGAATCGGTAAGCTAAAAATTTGTCATGATTTTGTGAAAGAAATTAAGCCAAATATTCTCAGTGTTAATATTTTCGGTACCAAAAATAGCATCAGTCATTTTCGTACATTTTTGAGATAGCGAGAAAAGAAGTTGACCAGAATGGAAAAGAAAAATTCAATGGGAAAATTTAAGAAATTTTGTTAATATATGATCAAACATTCATTAGTGCCGTTTTCAGCGCTCAACCTAAAAAAGATCGATTACGAATACAGATCTGTGAATGTGCTTTCAAAAGAGGAAAAGGTATACCTTCCCAATCAATTATGCAAAGTCAACTATTTTCGTTTTAGTTTCGTATTTTCTGAGAATAATCTAGTCGGCTCCCTGTATTAGTAATCGCCTGGTAACCGCAATCGCTTGTACTAGTAGCCGACTCTTTTTCTCACTTCTCCCCTCTGCCTATACTCTCTCACTCTAAAACTTGGTTACTAGTACAGTTAGCCATTTTACGTACGAAATGTAACCAAAAATCATAAAATAAGAATTTTGGATTTTTCTGCGGTTAAGTCCGGCAAAGAGACCGCTACCGATATACCCAGGACATGCTGTAACCAGAAAATGATGAACCCGCACATTTGCGCATTTCTCCCTACGGTGAGAATTGATTCTCGTTGACCGTTTTCGGAAAGTATTGTTAGGAAAAAAATTATTCAAAAAATAAGTGCTAAAATAACTTCTTATTGTTAGACCATTCTGTAGCTCCATAGTTGGATCAATTATACAAATAGGCGAAGGATAAAGTGGATGAAGTTTACAAGAACCCACTCTCAATGCATCCACCCTCGAATCATTTGATTTGGATTCAGAATTCCCCTGAATGGATCAAAGTAAACCCATCGAGGAAGGTGCCTGCTTTCGTGGACGGAGATGCAACGATCACGGAGAGTTTGGCAATAATCGAATATCTTGAGGAGAAGTACAAAGACAGAGGGAAGCCACTTCTGCCGAAGAGTTTGACGGAGCGGGCACAGTCGAGAGCTATCGCACTCCATGTGAGTCGTGCGCAATTCAAAACTAAAAAATATGTTATTCTTCGAAATTTTTCAAAATGTTAGAATCAGGGGTATGCGGAATTGGAATTTTGATAAATTAGGAAGCGAAGTTAAAATTCCCCGAGTTTGGGACCGGAATCGGAATCCCGCACATCTGGTTAGAATGATGGAATTTTCAACTTAAAAAAATGAATTATATGAAAGACGAATTTTTTCATGCATCTCTAGAAATATCGTAGCATTTCTGATTACTACATATACTGTTTTTAGATAGCTGCTGGAATTCAGCCTCTACAGAATGTTCGAGTTCTAGGCTATGTGAATGCAAGGGAGCCAGGTTCTGCAAGCGAGGTCTGTATGGTTATTCCTTCTCACATATGCATTGGTGACGATTTGAGTGGGGCCATCATTGGGTGACTGATGGTCTGAAGGAACTCGAGACTCTGGTCGGCAGGTCGGCAGGCAGCTGTGCTGTGGCAAACCAGGTCTCCATTGCCGACCTCTGCATCCCTTCCATTCTAGCCAATGCTAAGCGGTAGGCTGCTTATTTTCCTTCCTACATTAGATTCCGATTTTAAATTTATTTTTGCTAAATTTTATGATGGCGTTCAAGAGTTTTGCGTCAACGACTAACTTTTGCTCTGCTCGATCATGTAGTTCAGCGATTCGCCGGAAAATTTCCTTCCGAGTAGAGGTAGCCTAATTAAAAGTTGGCCAAGTTTCAACTGAATCGACGCTTCTCAAAAATATGACCAAAATAAAATTACTAGGAGTGATAAGACTTTAGCGCCACTGTAGATTTTGAATTTCCCTAACATTTTATTTCTTGCTCGTAACTATGAACTTTTAGATTCAACGTGGATCTTTCCCAATTTCCCCGCCTACTCAAAATCAACGATCATCTATCAAGGATTCCCGAATTTCAAGCGGCCGAACCTGGACGACAGCCCGATGCAGTCCTGCATGCATAATTTCTGGCTGCCATATTCGATGATTTCACTTGTGAGCACGAAATCTGCCTTCATAAATGTTGCCTCACATGCAGTTTGCTTGTGGATATCTCCTCACAGCAGAATTAGTTAGTTAGCAGAGAGAGAGAGAGAAGGGCGGGGCTTATGGAGTTCTTCTAAATGAGCCTTTGTAATGTAAAGGGAAGGGGAAAGGAAAAGGAGAGGGGAAAAGGCGCGAATTGACTGGAAGCAGAGTAGGGAGTGGAAAGGCATTCTGTAGCCGGTCTGCCCTCAGAGATGCAGCTGCTCTATTCCCTCTTCGCCTTTCTATTGGCCCTCATAATTTCTGTTCGAGCACAGGATCAGTTCCCACAGGTAAGAATCATAGTTTCTAATCATCATATCATGAAATAAGAAGTAATCTTAATAATTTACGAGAAGATGATCACCTTTCAATGATTTTCGGACGTATTTTATTTCGATTTTTATTCACTGTTATCATAGCATTCCTCTTATTCCGATTCCGTCATTTTTTTTAGTTTCATCACGTCACTGACGGTAAAATTTCGATATCCTTTCTTATCTATGAGATATGATTTTTCACATTTGCAAGATGATAGCTGATCTTCAAGAACCATATTTCTAGATTTAAATTGGAAAAAATGCTTATAGCTATGGCCGCGAAGCAGGAATTTCAATATTCATAACTTTCCTTTTCATCTCGTCTACAAATTCTTCGACGTTGCTACTCTTCATAAATCATCTTCTTAAGGTAGAAATGTTCTAGGTGCCCCTCAATAAATATCATCTACTTCTTCTTTTGAAGATATCATTCTCGTCTTTCCTGTCTAAATTTATCGTGTCTAATTTGGTCATCCTCTAATTTGCGTGTCAGATGACAATTCATCCTACTTGAAATCAACCAGGAAACTCGGCATCTTCACTTGTCTTATTGCTATCTGCAATTACGAAGTGCACAAAAACAATCCGATGTTTATTCCATTATTTCCTCATAGTTCTGTTCCAAATCATGAATCTCACATCAGACCGCGTCATTCGTATTCGAGGTCTCCAGAATCTAATCCTGTCCTCTGTACATTTCACATTTCAACGTTACAAAATGTGTTTTGCCTGCTTGCGCGTTCATAATCTCTATGTATCACTAATCACTTATCGCCTGAGCACAATATCTCCCTTTTTCATTTACCTGCTCATATCAGCCCTCGTCCAATCACGATTTTCAATTAACTCGCGAATTGCGCAGCAGCGACGGACAATTTGCCTTTCCTATTTCGAGTGGTCGTTTGTGGATTGTGGAAATTGTGTGCGGCTCGGAGTTTTTGCCTGTTGAATGGAATGGGCTGAATGGGGTCTTGGTCGTGAACTCATCAGCCGAGCCGACAAGTCAACCAACCAGTCAGTCAGGCAATTTGTTGCTGATTGAATGGGAGGGGAGATTTCGGGAGATTGCTTTGATTGGAGAATTGTTTGAAAGAAGGACACACAACAAAGGCTGAGGGCTGGGGGATGAATGGAATTGCAACAGGCAGTGGAAGCTGCAGAAAGCAGCGCCAACTGCCAGAAATGAAGAATGAAGGGAAAGGACGGAATTGAGGGAGGACGGGTGGGAATGGCTGGAAGCCGAACAAACAGGGAGAATAAGTCGGCAGAGGGATGATGTCAATTGCTCGTTCCGTCAACACATTCGGCCATTCAGAGCCATTCAGAGCCATTCACAGCACGCTGACGCGCATTTTGACGCAACTTTGCACAGATATAAATGCCATGAATCACATCACAAATTTTTCTTCCTTCTGATATTTAAGGAGAAAGGCTGGTTTAGTGACAGATGACGAGAGAGAGAGAGAGAGAGAGAGAGAGATTATAGAATCACGCTACAGACTGCTATCATATCCTAGCAATACAAATCTCCTTTAGCTCTTTGATAGTCACGTTCTCTTCTTAACTCCACTCCCAGGTTTTATTTGAACATGAATTTGTGTACTTCATTGACACGAGTAATATGATATAGAGAAAAGAACATGCAATTGGGATATGTATCTGATTACATTTGAAGTTCATTTCAGGCCTATGCAGTCTATCCATCCGAATTGCTATGGAAGAGGGACTGGCGAAGTGAAGGTCCCTCAGCCCCGTTCAGAGGACTGCGAGGCAAGCGAGTGCCCTACCAGAGTCTGAAGGGATTGCGGGGTAAACGAGTCTTCGAGGATTGACTCTGCCTTGCCTGACTGATCAGTTCCATCGCCCTTGTCGATTTGCCTAGATCCCGCTATATTCTCTCCAATATCCCCTCATCATCGCTCTCTTCATCTTCAAAATATCAGCCAGTATTTTCTCCACGAGAATAAATTCATTCCTTGTTATATACGTGTGTGTGCATAAAACTGGAAAAATTGCTTGAATTGAGAATATCTTGTTTTGATAAATATTTGATGAGCCTCTTGTAGAAAGGACAATAAATGATCAAATCCAATATCGCAACCTTAATTTATTTACAGACAAACAGAAGGAAAGAAAAAATTTACAAAGTACCAGCCTAAAGATTTCTAACGAAATAATAATTACATACAGAACCCCTTTCTAGAGCCAATTAAATAAATTGAACAAAGATTTTTCTTGAAGTATAGAATTCGTATAATAAATTTGTAAAAAATAAATGATACACAACTTTTGCTTAGCTTTATGAGGCTTGTTGGCGGATCTGAAAATCGGCGATCCTACCCGATCCGATCTGTTTTCGTCTCAATCTGATTCGATACGACGACATCTTCAGGAAACCCATCCAATCCGAAAATTTGCCAAACCGATCCGTCAGAGCGCATCGGATCCAACAAGCCTGATTCATATGAGCCATTATGTGCAGGATCGTGTATTACTCATCTTCCTCAAATTTATATGACAAAGGTAATGCAGGAGCTTCCAAAGAATAAAGATTGATCTTCATCTATCAAATGCTAAATCATAAATTCTAAGAAATTCTTTCTCTTCGCACACTACAAATACTCGACCAAATGAATTAGAAACTGGCTTTGAGAGTTATAGAGGCTTTTCCAGAAACGCTTACTTTTTTCGAGCCTCTCTAAATCTCCTCTTTTCTAATGCTCTTTCTCTTCTCTGCAGATCAAGCGCACAACGCAAAATGCGAGTCTCTTCTCATAGCAGTGTGGTGTAATGGGTAGCGAGTTGGATTTTTGCCCTTTCCAGTAGGGTTATGCGAGATTTTTAAAAAGCGCAGAGAAGCTCGAAAGAAGTCAACGTTTCTGGGAATGCTAGGGGGTATATTTGAATGTTGCATTAAATTGGATAAGTTTGAGAGAAAGAATGTATGAAACTGAATGACTAGGTTGGGGAGGAGAAATGAGAAGGAATGCACGATGACGAGAAGACAAATCACAAAATCATCGGTGAAATAAATAGGTTTGGTTTGATTAGAATTGAATACAATAGGATAGGAGAGGGTAAATTACTTATTGCATAAAGATACACTGTCCAATGCTAGAAGATTGACTGTCGAAGAGGAAGGAGTTGCAGCTGCTGAGTAACACAGCTCACATTCATCCAGAAGGGTGAGGAATTCTTGAGGAGTTGGACCGCCAAGAACCTGGAAACATTTAATAGTGATTATTATTTTTTTTAAATCAGCCTAAACTGAAGAATTTCGGCAAACTTGGATTTTTCGCGACAAATCCAGACAGCCAATAATTTCTTTAAAAGATAGTATTCAACATATCATCGTAAATGAAAACATTTTCGTAGGCGAAATATCTCTAGTCTTATGCCCTTGAATACGTTGAGCTGATTGTTGCACATAATCATTTCACTAGGTCTATCTTTGGTCTAGGGGTGGACTTGGATGCTATTTTTGGTTAGATGAGCACTTGCCTCCCAACTGTTTGATTTCAAAATAATCATAAAAGAAAGCGTTTCTACCACTAACGCATTTATGCAAAGGGACGACTTACTTCTATTAAATAACGTTAGAGAATTCATCAATGATAAACTTTGAAAGAAGTTCATCTTCAAAGGAACAGAAAACTAGTACCTGTCCAGAGTTGACATGTGGTCGATTGCAGGAGTTAGAAATGGATGTTGAAGCAGCTGTGGATTTGATTGGATCGGAGAATGAGGAGGAGGGTTGTAGAGACAGAGGTTGGGGCTGGCAACGAGTCTGATAGTGCTGGTCCAAGGCAGTTGTCAAGTCGAACATCTATGATAACGAAATCATAATCATTAAAAATTACAGGGCGAGCCAAAATCTGTAGCGTTAAAAGATTTTCGAAAAAAATTCGCACGAGATTTGAAGAAAAGGACAAATATCCTTCAAATTTGAATACAAATCGATCCAGAATTTTGTTCACTCTATAAGAGAAGGAAACATGCCTGGACAGTTCCAAATATAGTTCCACAGAAAAGAAATCTCCTCGGTCTGCCTCCCATTCGAGAAGAGCCTTCACATTCGTGCACAGCATAGGCAGAAATCGGAGCACTATCGACCGTTTTTACGGTACAAACTCTAAAGTAAAAAAATAGAATTATATTTTGAGAAACCATTACCTTTCACCGGTAGAAGCAAGTCGAATGAAGACTTGATTGCTGTCAGGAATGACCAACTGCACGAACACTTGCTCACTTTCTTGATCACCAAATGGGCCTATAAGGAAACGTATCATTAAAGAAGAAACACTGAACTATTTCCAACCTGGACAGATGGGTTCTCTTTCGTGGTTTTCTCCCACAACATCGAGAGTCAGCACTTTGAAAGAGGCCAGACTCGTTGACCCAGGCTGAGTGCTAATCATTCCTCGGAATCGAGTTATTGCCCAAGTTCTCACGTGGTTGTATTCAGAGCAAACTGTAATTTTGAAATAATTTTGTCCCCATTAAAAATAAAATACGGGTTTTGGAAGTCCAAGTTTGAAAACGAAAAGTGGTCAACTTTTCAAATGAGAGTTCTATGAACTGAGATAAATTTAAGAGGACTCATCAAAATCGTTACCGCTGATCAGATAATTAGTAGTCAGCGCGACAATCATGATGGACGAATTATGTACAGTGAATGTCTGGAACAATTGAGGCCCGTGCCCGACAGTCTCGGGGTGCTGCACGATCAGACGGACTGTGCCACTCGCTGTTCCATACGCTATTTCTATCCAATTGCCACAGACGTCTGAAGTTAACTTCATTGACTCAGAAATATAATTAGAGCATCATGGAATATTCATTCAGTTCGTGCTATTTTAGGCGAAGGCGCTGACACAAAAGGAATACACTGTATGGACATCTAACGTAAGAAACCGTACGCTAATTACAAAAAAATTAGAAAACGGAAAATTTCATCTTCCCCCGCCTTTGAAAAATAATGTATGGTCGTATGATGCACTACTGTTGGAATTGACATTTCTAAGCATAAATATTTTTAAAATCTTACTGGTCTTTGGAGTGAGATAAACACTGAGAGCAGTGATACATTCCCCATTAGGATCCTTGTAGAGTTCGGTAACGAGCAAATCGTTGTCCTTCATTCGGAGAGGGAATTTCTGCATGTCGATGTAGTACATCGCCCCGTTCACGCAGCCAAGAATCAGGGACGAGCCTGCTGTGTCATAGCACGAAATCGGCATTACATCTAAACACACTCAGACATTATTCTGAAAACGAGCAAGCAATTGCACCTTGAACCTGCCAATTCTGAGAAACAGAGTGCCAAATAATGACTTTTCCTTTGCGACTCAGAGCAACTAGTTGACTGCCAACAAAGAACAGCCTGCTGATTGGGCAATCACAAACGAATGAACCTGAAAACAGTCATGTTGAGGCCAAAGATTGCATAGACCCAATTTCAGTGCAGTTAGACTAAATGGAGAGAACTGTAAAAATATCTAATGAAGTTTGGAGATAACCTTGCTTCAAATTTCACCCCACGCCCTTTTTCATACTTTACTTTCGTATAAAATTCTGTATTCACCACATAAACATAGAAGAATTAAGAAGAAACGGAAGATTTGATCATGAGACAAGAAAATCATCTCTTTTAAAACCAAAAGCTTTCAAGATGAATCTTTCAAATGTTGGAACTAACCCTTCTTTGTCCCATTGTCATCGTCCATCGACCATAGTAAAATTGTTCCATTTGCGAGTGAGACAGCGAGCATTTTATCAGATCCTTGAGGGCCAAATTTGGTGTGCATCGCGACGAGTTGAATTTCTGCATCGACTCGGGGCGTCGTGAAAATAGGATTCCACCCAGCACTTTCTCGCAATCTAATTGATTTCGTGTTATTTTCCGAAGAAAAACCTACTAAATTTCAAATCTACCTGTAAACACAAACATATTCCGAATAAGCGACTGCGATCATGTTGTGATGAGCCTTGATTTGTCGAACACGAAGCATCGGACGATTCGCGTCAAATCGAAGCTGACAAATTTCAGTTTTTGAATCAAAATTAAGAATTTCAATTTACCATTTCTCCGGATCCCTTCTTCATGTGGCCATGAACTTTGGGGGAAAACGGAACTGATGAAGAAGACGATGATTGGCTAGCTAAAATCAAGGGAATATTATTGAAATGAGGTGAAGATCGATCTTTCACTTGTTAAGCTTTCTACCAATGAATAAATAATCTTCATACTTAATTTTAGTGAGTTCTTCCTAATTTCGATTATACTTCGTCTCTTTATATCAGCATGAAAGAAGAAACTATTCGTTAAATTCTGTGGAAGAAATACTCATTTTTAGACATCGGAACAACAATCAAGTTTAAGGCCCGAAGAATTTTGGGAATCGAAATTAGCTACCTAAGAATTTTCGAACCCCGATTCGGAGTTGACCTTCCAAAAACTACGAAATAGAAACAAGAATTGACAAAAAAGACGCTGGAATTAGAATTTCATCTTATCACTGATACAGCCTATTCTTCCAAACTTTGACCAAATATTCGATGAATCCTGAAAATACCTACCTGCTGCTTTATTCTTCGCAGTTTGTGAATCGAAATTGAGCCGAGGAGCAGGAATCATGGCCGTGTAGAGCACGTTTCCGCAGGCGGACTCTTCCAATTCGTCGCAGAGAGAAAGTCGCTTGACGAGTGGACCCAGGCCATAGAACATCGCTTCGTGCTTCAACAGGGCGATAGGGACTCGACTGAAATTAGGGTTTGCATGAAATGCTGATAATTTATCCTTTTTCAAAAGAGTATTGAACAGTGAGTGTTTTCATTAATTTTGGAATAATTTTGAGATATACGAAAATATCCTAATGTAATCGTCGCGACCTGATGAGACCGTATGAGGACAAGGAGAAAATAGGGAAGCGTTCTCAATTCTGCAGTTTTTTTTTTCAAGTTACGATGATTAGATGTTTTCTAGTTAACATCAGGGGTGTTGGGACTCGGCCGAGGCCCATCTTTTCAGACTTACAACATCCCTGGTTAACATTTAATAAAAACAGGATAAAATGAAATCCCAACTCGACACTATGGTGAACAGAATCAGATAAAATTGACCAACCTCAAATCGACTTGCTTCGTCCTTAGCCAGTTCAGAATAACTCGGAACGCATCAGGATCTCGATCGATGAATATCGCGCCTGTTTCTTCGTCCTTCAACGAGGATATCCTGCCGCTCAGCAGACTGGTGAAGAATCTAAAAAAATGAAACCAAGTCACATCAAAACTATTGAAAAAAGACTCACGAATCGGGTACCCAAGTGAGTGTGGACAGACTGGAGGAGAACTTCGTGCCCCCGACATTCAAATGCACGATTTTGTCTGTGGATCGAGTGGCTGCAGATTCGGGTGACATGGACTGAAATTGGAACGAATAAATGAATGAATGAACGGTAATTGAAGAGAACAAGGAAGGGAAAAGCAGCTGTTGTGACGTAGATGTCATATGAAATGGATTAGTGAACATGAATGCGAGGGGCACAACAGATAAGGGCACGAATTCAGCGATGAGCAGGGAAATAATCACGAAAGTGGGCAAATGAGAGAAAATCGAACGAATCGAGGAATATCGGCAAGTGTTCGCAATAAATTCTGCAGCAGTGCTTGCAGCAATTCACAAACCTGCTTTGCATTCTGCATTCCTTCTTTTTCCCTTCTCTCTTTTTCCCTCTTCTTTCACCCCACACCCTCTCAGTGGCCATTTTGTTTATCATCAATATACCGCAGTCACAATTTCAGTCATTCATTCAGCGATTTGCTGTGTGAGTGGGCAGTCAGTGCGGACAGGCAGCAATGCTCAAACGACTCAAGGCACAGGCCTCGCAGATCGCCAGTGAGGTAGGTTGAACAAGATAAAGATCCCGTAAATCAGCTGATTTGTTGGGGTTACCGGATTTTGGTGGTTTTGAAAGAAAGATTGGACCTAGTTTGGAAATTTATCAAAATTCCTATTTTCGAGAAATTTTCACACCTTTAAAATTGCTCAAGTCAGAATTTTCATTTTTTTTCACTTGGTCGGTCTAATTTCAGCTCCCATCAGTATTGAACTCGAATGCGTCTCGCGGTTCTCACGACGACTCTGTCTCGATTACGACAGCAGCAGACGACGAGGTGGAGGGATTCCTCTGTCCAATGTGCATGGCCACTTTCCAATCGCCTGAACAATTATCATCACACTTCGAACAGAATCATTCACAGGTAGACAATTCGTTTTTAAAGTACAAAAATTCAAAACATCAGTATTTTGATTTATCCTTCGACATTTTTTTTTTAGAAAACTGATAAACTTTTATCTTTGCATTATTTTTTTAAAAATATTTTCGCTAAAGCTTTCTAAAAGAATACTCCGACAATCAGAGCAGGTTTTATAAAAATTTATAGTATAGGAAAAATAGATTTAGTCAATTTTTATGAGTTTTCACCGGATAAGGCAAAGAGGGGCACTGTGAACACCTTTCATATGAAATCGAACCAGTCTGAAACTTACCATACATTCATTTCTTACATGGGAAGTGCGTTTGCAATATTTCACTTGAATCTTTTTACTACAAAAGGATGGACTAAAATGGATAATGAAATAGGAATGATTCAACACTTTTGTCCACCTGTTTATCACCGCACTATTCATTCTAACCTTTTCCTAATTTCTGTGGTACATACGAATAATGGCGATAATATTTGCAACAGTTCTAGATTTTTTCAATTTAGGCGATTCCAAACCCGAATTTCGATGCGAATTCTCAGCAACAGAAATCGCCGAGTGGCAGTTCTGTTGACAGTGGCAGAATGACTGCGAATTTCGATGAACAGGAACTCAGAATTCAGCTGAAAGAGGAGAAACAATATGCTGCTAAACTCAAGGCTAGTTGATAATTTTATTTTGTAAAAAGAGAACAGTATTTAGGAAGAGCTAGAGAATCTTCAATCATTTCTTGCACAAAGTTCGGATGTTCCTGAGGGCGAAGTTCCCTATCTTTTGCAACAAATTCAAGTGCTTGAAGCAACGAAAAGCATCTGTAAGCAATTTTATTTTATTTTTTTTTTTCGGAAACGTAGTAAACTCTGAGAAAAGACGTGATTTCAAATTCTGAAACGATAAAAGATACATTATCTTTCATGGGATATTTCCTACACGACGTCAATTCTTTCATAACTAAACTTTCCTATTTATTGAAAATAAACGGAAACATAAATTTTAGTAACGAAAAATCTGTTCGAGTTCGAGAAGACTAGTAGCCAAATGAAGAGACAACTGGAGGGAACATCACAAGAGAAAACCGAACTGACTGGCAGATTGAAGGAATTGACTGCGAAAATACGAGAAATGACGGACGATATGGAGAACTCCAATGTGCGAAAACGGAAAATACTTTGAAAGATTGAAGAGTTTAAGGTTGAGAAGGCAGTTCTGACCAAGGAATTGACAAAGATGAAGGAGGACCTGGGAAAATATGGAAAGGAGATCGAAAAGCTCAGCAAACTGCTCGATCAACGGTATGGTAAACCATGCGTTTGAATTTAAAAAATATTTCACTTCCTTCTTTCAAAAAATGAACGATTATGCTTTGGAAAAAGGAATCCTTGTTGCCATTTTTCTATTTTTTTATCATCGAATCAAAAGATTTTCAGACCAAGTGAAGATGATGTGAAGGTGCTGCGTACAGAGCTTGTGAATGCACAGAAACTGATGGATGAGATTTCGAAAGGGAAGGACGTGGAAATACAGGAGCACATCGATACTATCAGGAAACTGAACATTGAGCGCGAAAAGTGAGCATATTTTTTATTATGAAGTAAAAATAACACTAATTCAGGCTTCACTGCACTATAGAAAATCTGAAAACCCAGATGAATGACGGACAGAAAGCTTTCGGAGAGTAAGATTTTTTTAACTGAAAAGAAAAGTTTTTTTCCTAGACGAATGACAACTCAATCAGCAGAGGCACAAAATGTGTTGGAAGAGAAGCAGAAGGAATGTGAATCTGCGAAGGCGCAGGCTGAAGGGGCTGAGATGAGAATAAAGACCTTGGAAAACACGTAAGTGGTCTTCATTTAGATTTTATTTACAGCTTAAATTCCAATTTAATTGAAAATTTACGCATTTGGGGCTATCTATAATAAGATTATGCTGAGAATTCCGTAATTTTTCTACAAGCCGTCCGGGAACCAAAAGTTACAAACCCTGTATTGAGATTTTCAGTTGCTAACTGATTGTTATGATTTTAGAATTTCTGAAAACGTGTCAGAACTAACTTCATGCAGAGAGAAAATCAAGGAATTGGAGCAGATTCTGCAGCAGGGCGAGCAGAAAATCGAAGACTCGGTCAGAGCCAATCAGGGCAATCAGTCAAAACTCGATGAATTGCAGCAGAAACTTCAGCAGGTTCAGGAATATTTGCCAATTTATTTCTTTTCTTTTGGTTCAGATGATCGAGGAAAAGAAGAAATATGAACAACAGTTGGAGTCGTTTGAAGAGAAGAATAGTGCTCAGAATGACAGCGTCAAAGCTGTAAGTGGATATTTCTAGAGAAAAATAAAATTTAACTTTAGCTGGAGAATTCCAACATGAATCTGACAAGTGAATTATCTTCTCTTTCCGCTCTACTTGAGCAAGAAAGAAGCCTTCTTGCTGAAAAGGTACGGTCTTTCATGTTTAATTTTCGACAACAGCAAATGTCCTAGTAGTGCAACATTGCAACATGAAGAAATAATGTATGAGAGCTCTTCCTTACTTTCTTCCTACCATACACATTATATCATATTGTGATGTTTCCAAATTACTCATTTTTTACTTTATTTTAATTTTCTTCCAGAATGCACAGTTGTCAGCCAAAGACAACGAGCTGCATGAATTAAAGGGAAGATTCTCCGATGGAGAGAAGCAGGTTCAGAGACTGCAGGAACAATTGGTTGGAAAGGAAAAAGATGTAGGGGAGACGGCAAGGGAACTAGAAGAATTGAATGGACAAATTCAGTCTCTCAGGCAGAAGGTAGAAGATTTATTGCAATTATGATGTTTAAAACTCGTAAAAAGATTATATTGCTACCATTTTTAATTGAACTTTTTCCAGATTTCTGAAGGAGAAGGTGGAGCCAAAGAGGCAATCGAGCAATTGAACGCAGAAAAGCAGAAGCTCAGCGAGCAGCTGCAAGAAGCTATTTCTGCTGCCAAACAGCAGGTCTGAATTATTGAAATTATTTTGGATTTTTCATAGTTGACGGTGAGATAAGATGAATTTTGAAACTAAAACCGGAATTACCCTTTGGAAAATTCCTAAAGCAGACTTGGAACGAAGATGACAAAAAGACACCTGAATCAAAGCTACTTCTCATCTCATAACGACACGAATTATAAAGAAAAATTTACAAAGAAACTTTCAGAAGAAGGATTCTGATGCGAAATTGGATGGTGTGGAGAAAGAATTCAGATCAGCTGAGAGGGACCTGAATACAAAACTGACAGAAACGATGGAAGAAAAAGAACAGATACAGAGGAAATTTAGGGAGGCCGAGGATGAAAGCAGGAGGAAGGTGGGAATTTGAAAATTTTTGAATTTTCGATTTTTTTCACTTTTAGACGGAAATGATTGGCGAAATGGAAAGAGACATGCAGGAGGAAAGGGAAAAAGCTGCAGAGAAATTCAGCAAATTGAAGGAAATCATTCAGCTGAAGGAGGCGGGAATTGATGAAATGGAACAGAAAATCGGAAAGGTTAGAAAATTGTTATTGAAAGAAAAGAAAATGATAAGTGAATTCAGATGGCGAGTGAACTCTCGGAAACAGCAAAACTGATTCGAGAAAAGGAGCGACTTTATGAGGAAAGCAAGCAAACCATTGAGGATTCAATTCACAGACTCGAACTAGCTGAGGCTAATGCGGCTGCTTTAGTAAGTATTCTTTAGAAAGGGATTTGCGATTGATGTAAAGATGCTGTATATTGGGTTAAGGAAAAAATCGAGATATATGAAAATATTATTTTGCCGTTGCCATTAATTTGGAATTAGATCCTAGAAAACATGCCAATGTGTTTTTGCAGGAACAAAGCCTGGCTGAATGTGAAAGCAAGAGAGATTTGGCTGTGTCTGCACAGAATGAACTTCTGGCAAAAGTTGCTTCCCTCGAACAAATATGCACAGAAATGAAACGAAAAGATTCCCAGGTTTTATTATAATTTTCTTAAGCCTGTTATTATTCCATTCTATTTCAGTCTGAGTCCCAGTTGCAGGAGAAAATTTTTGAATTGGAAGACCTGAAAAAACAAATCTCTGAAAAGGTTAGAATAAACGTGAAATATTCGAAAAACGCAATTATTTTAGGAAGCCTTCTGGAAAGGAAAGAAGGAAGAGTACGAGAAAATGCTGGAGCAGAATCAGGAAGCTCATGATGAAGTGACACAGTCCTTGGAAGGACAGAAAAGCCAGCTCCAGGTTGCTCAGGCTGAAATTGCTGCACTAAAGGTTGGAATAATTTCTCGATTTTAGTTATTTTGCATTATTTTTCCGCGAAGGTAGCAATGGACGCATCATTTTAACGATAATCTTGTCTTGTCTTCCTTATATCTTGAATATCGTATATTTCTTCATATAGAAAGGAGGAAGATGTCTTGCAGATTTCACTAAGAATTGACACCAATTGAATATTTTCTAGGCGAGGACGGTAGATTGTGAAGCTCAAATGGAGGAGAAAGACGCACAGATTCGGAATGTCGAAAGCGAGATGAAGGAAGAAAGAGTGAAGATCGAAGAAATGGTGAGATCTAGAGGCTTCAACTAAAAGAATTGAAAATGATTGTTTCAGAGGCAAGAGCTTCTTGATCGGGATGGTCAAATTGAGTCAATCAATTCTAATCTGCAGAGGGAGAAGGAAGAACGAGAAGTATTTCGAATAAGTTTATTTTCAAAACGAAAATCACAAACTTTAGGCAGTTATTTCGACTTTATCTGCAAAGGATGAAGCGATAAGTCGCTTGCAGTCAGACATTGCCGAATTACAGGCACAGAGCGAGGAAGTGAAGATGCAAATGAGCGAGAAAGAAAGATCTGCAAACGAAACTGAGCAGGTAAGAATTGGAATTATAAAAAGTTATTCTCGTAATTACCGGTGTTTCTCTCCATCAGGTTCTAAATTTCTCAGAAGTATGAGATGTGTTTTAGCAAGTTCACAATCTACGCGAACTTCAAGCCGAATTGGAAAAGTCCTCTTCACAAAAAGACGATGAAATCTCCACCGTCAAGGAGAATAATGTAAATTTCTAAAGGAAAATTTCATTCTTATGATTTATTAAATCCAGAAAGCCTTATTGGATGAAATAGAGGAGAAGAATTCAGCTGCAGAAGAGCTAAAGAAAACGATTCAACAACTTGAAGAAGAGAAGGCACGACTTCAGCAGGATGTTGAAGCTAAAACCACGGTTAACTTGTTTTATAATTCATGACAACTTTAAATCGTACCGTTTTCAGCTGGAAAAACGATGCAAAGAATTGGAAGCTTTGACTCGCGATTTGAAGCGAGAGCATGACAACCAACTAGCTGAAGTCAAATCTTCGCTTGTAAGGATTTCATCATCTTTCTTTTGTAATTACATTTCTAGGAGATTTTGATGGAGAAGCAGGAGGAAGACAAGAATAAATATGCCGAGAAAGAGGCTGAATTGAGAGGAGAAATACAGCAGATCGAGAGGAAGTTGCAAAGCACTGAATCCGAACTGAGGGCTGCTGGAGACGAGAAGAAGGATTTGCAAAAGACGATCGAAGAATTGGCGCAGAGTAATGCAGGTTTGGTTTTTTCTTTAAACCCCCTTTTCTATTTTTCTTCGTTTTCCTAACTAATGAGAACATTTGACATGATAGCATATATTTTGAAACTTTTGCTTCATTTCCTACTCACTTTCCTTGACATTATTGATAAGGAAATATGTAGTGATTTGTAAAAGATAGCGCGGGAAGTAATAAGCGATTGAGCAAACATCTTATATGGGGGAGTAGATTGTCTGGTCGGCTAATATTTGCCTTATTTGTAAATTATAATCAAAATCATTTCTCATGACTTCTATGCAAATAGATCATCAAACCATGTATTGCAGAATTGCAACAGAATATTGGAGCCTGGGAAGACGAGAAGAACAGTCTCTTACAGAGGTAAGGCGACATTCTCATAAAGAGGAGGGAAAATATGATAGTGGACTTCTATCTTTAAGTTTGAAGAGAGTAGGATATTCTCGTAGAAAGATAGGTTTGCTTTTAAAAGTTCGTTTATTACAGATCTTAAACTTTTCAAAGAAATAACATAGTTGCAAATAATATTGAAAAGAATGATTTTTCAGATGCCTGTCTGTGGAAAGCGATCTCGACTTCGAACGAGAAAGAGCCGGAGAGAACAAGCGTAGATTCGAGGATGCACTCGGGGCTGTGCACGAACTGGGAAGGGCCAATCAGAGTTTGCAGGTATAATTTGACTGTTTGAATCATTTTTCACGGTTTTTTTTTTAAATAAACTTCATCTTAACATATACTTCTTGTAAATAGGTTGGGGACTACGTTATTAGTATGTTGTTCTATGTGATGAACTCATTGAATAGTGTTTGGATAGTTAAGTCTATCCAGCACTACTTTAACCAAAGCTAGTTATTACAAGAGTTAATTCTATTGAAAATGGATGGTTGAGTTTAGAGAAAGGATTTTTATTTATTAAGTTTTAAGTAATAGAGACTTTGTTCCAGATGGACATGTCAAAGTTCGCGAACCGTAAATGGCTAGACGATTCTTCAGCCGTCAACTGCACTGATTGCGGAAAGGTCTTCTCACTCACTGTCAGGTATGCAATTCGAAAAAAAACGCAAATAATTTAGTTCTTGCAAACTAAATTTCATTGTCTCAGAGAAAACGCACTATAGTTTAAAACTAATATTTTTGTGCCATTCTGCGGGCTGTTTAGTGAAGAAAGATTTTTTAGCCATAAAAGTCATGCTCTGTCAAAATAATCGATCGTGATTTATTCTATTCCCCAAGTTTGAATGGAAAAGAGATCTAGAATGGCTAGCAACTCAAAAGTATGCCAAAGCGAATGAAAATCGAATATTTCAAATCAAATAACTAAAGATAAGAGAGAAGATGAGAAAAAATAGAAATAGAGCCAATCGGACAACTATAGAAGCACTAAGAATTAATCTACTTAACGTAGAAAGTTAGCAATTGTAGATAGTCAGAATAATTTTGGAGTTATGTCCAACTTAGGCTTCAATTTTCTCGTTCACGATCAATATTACCCTTTCATCTTTTGGCATAAACTCGAAAGACTGAATTTTTGTTTCATGATTTATTCATTCATTTGAATTTTCAGAAAGCACCACTGCAGGAATTGCGGACTGATTTTCTGCCAAGGCTGCAGCTCGAAGACAGTCCGACTGCCTTCGTTCAAGAACCCGGTCAGGGCCTGCAACAAGTGCTCCGAGGAGGTGCAGAATCGATGAGCACATCACCCAATCACTGCCTTCAGTTTGTGTCAACATCGCCCCATCCACGAAGTAAATCGGTGCTACACATCTACTTTGAATTTCGAGATTTGCACATTTTTATCATTTTCATACTGACTCTGAAATTGCCTAATTTATGAAAGGACCCAACTCCTGTGTGCCATGTCATACTTAATTTTGCTGCATTTTTACTTTCTCCATTTTTAACTTTGTGATATGTGCATATTTAGGAAATTGATTGATTGTGATACATACAAAGACATAATTTATTTTCTACTTCAATGTTTAATCCACGATTTTATGAATATATAAACGATTTGAACGAATAAAGGAACTGTTTTATGATTTCTGTGTTCATGGGAATTTTATAATGTCAAACGTGCTAGCAGCTCTACCATATGTCTTATTTGCCTTATGCTTAACATATTCAACTCAATACATAATAAGCGAAGAACAGCGATAAGAATGTCACTATCATCACCTTCCCATTTAGCAACTTGTTATTATTAGAATTGTTTTTATAATTTCGATATTTTGTACATTTTTATTTTTCACGAAGTTAACTTTACAGTAAAGTGATATTCCTCTCATAATTTCGTCATTACCTTTCTCCCTTCGATATTTGGATTTTCATTTCTCATGTCAATACAAACTTACTGTGCTATGATAAAACGAGAAAAATGAAAAATCGCGAAATATCAAATATCAGGTTACGAAATTTTTCATACGGCATTTTTAAATTCATAAATGAACTTAAAGTTTTTAATACCAAAAATATAAATATCGCTGAGTAGAATGATATCATTTTTTAAGTTCAAGTGACAGAATAGCTAAATAATGCGTAAGAGTTTCTAATTTTTGACTAATCCATAACATAACTACAAAATAGAATGTAAAAATTCGGTAATAATGCTGAAAATTCGAAGTTCTATTACATTCGAAGGAAGTGAAAGTAAATAAGTTGGTCAGCATGGGAGACTCTGATTTAATTCGCCAACATGCTTTTGATTATAAGTTAGATTATTACGAATGAAACTTTAGGAAATCGTAAGAAGAATAAACTAATCTATGAGATGTTAATGCTCAACATTCATAATTCAATATTTCTTTCATTGATTTCTTAATAACTAATAATTTATCGGAAACAATCATGCTAATATATTTCTATTCGCACTTAACACTTGTAACCGGAATTGCAATGGAGCTATATTTAAAAGTGAAATTAATGTGCATTTTCCTCGTGATTATCCTTCTCGCCATTTTTCATCTTGAAATATGATGTTTTTGAAAGAAAAACGTAAACTTTTCTAGCGATTAATTTAGAATTAGTCTGTCTGTGAAATAATTTAACATCATCAAATTAAATCGATTTATTGATATTTATATATAAGTGAATTTAAAGTAAATTTCGTTGAATTAAATAGTTTAGAATAGCCAATTTAAATCACATCTATTAAATAGGCAATCTATATTTAAGTGAATTTTAATGGCTCAAAATTAATCATACCAATATGGTTAAGAACTAAGTAGATAATTGCTTCAATTATACATGCAGCAGTATGACATAATGCACCAAAGCGATGATTATGAACGTAAATCAACTACTCGAACTATTTATGCAAATACCAATCAGAGCTGTACAAACGTTTTTATGTTAAAATGCATTAAGAGGCTAAAAATCAGTCGTCTATATATTTTAATAATTTCATTTTTAGCACATGTTGGATGAAATTTTGCATATCTATTCAAAGAAGAGTTTCGAAATAGATGAACGGATAATTTTTAAAAGAAATTCTAAATTAAATTTAACGCACCGTGAAATTAACACAAAAATATTTATTTTAAACGCGTGTCCATCCTTCTCGAAAAATTGCTTTTAGAATAAATGCTGTTATTTCTTGCATATGCTATTAAAAAAAGTCGTCGAAACTGATTGATGGGTTATTTTTAAGAAAATCTTACGCATTTTAACGGAAATTCACTTTGTACATACCTGAAGAAGATAAATATCAAAGCTAAATATTGATGTTGGTCAAAAAGTCCTTGCCGCGCTTAATTATAAATTTCTCTTAAATTATGAGGTAATTTTAATTCAATCAGATGATACGATGTTTGCTATTGCCTTATATGGTTACAATCTTGCATAAATACATGGAACGACTCTTGAAAAACCTTGAGCATCTTTAATAATCTAAAATTCAGCAAGGACTTTTATCAGCCAATAAATCTAAATTTAATATCCATTTAGTGCAGCCAAGGTTTGAAATAAACTCTCAAAGAAACCTGGATTATTACTCTCGTCCTTTGCTGCTCTCTGTCGTCTTTGTCTTGCTGTATCCGTCTGCATGTCTTCACTCGTTCTCAGACTTCGATGATTTCTGATAGATCTTGACGCAGATTTTATCGTTGCTCCACTGTCATCAAGTCGAACTAAAAATAAATTATTTAGTTCTTCTTACTTTAATTAAACTATTCGAATCAAATTCTCGTATTTAATTTGATATCTTTCAAATATAATGGATAAATTATATCGTTGTTTTTGATTATGGACTGAATTTTAGATGCGTAAATCGCTAATTCGAAATAAGAATAAGAGTTGGAATCAAACTTCTAAAAAGAATAATTTAACAAAAAGAGACTCGTTCAACTCATATTTCCTATTCGAATGTACTGTATAGTTATTGATTTGTTGAATGAATATGCCAACCTCTTTCGCATTTATCCCCTTCATAGGGGTCCATACAGAGGCAGTGCGCCTCACGTATTTTGGGGTAGTCGTTCCAGCAGAGACCCCGGTCGTTGCAGTAATCGAGATCCTTGCATTCGGATTTGTCGAGGAAGTAGATTCTGCTTTGGACTCCAGTCAGTACGATCGACAGATAAATCAAATACCATAATGACGCCATCTTTATTTGATTGCCAAAGCCTGAAAGAATCGAATTGTTGTAAAATGTTAGCAAGTAAAGGGCATAAAAGAGCGAAGTGCGAAGTGAAAGGCTATCCTTTTTGCAAAAACGTCTGTGCTGTTGAAGAGTAAGGAGCCTTCTTTCTGATAAGCATAGACATTTATACACTTTTAAGCAATTGATCATCTTTAGATGCGACGATTCATTATAGACGAAAAAATTATCTCTGAAGCATAGACTCGTTTGAAAAAGAGGTAAATATTAGTGATGCTGACAGTATCCTTATTCCCTGACGTCAGATTCTCAATCCATTTTTTCGAATTCGTCTTCTTGTTAGCTTCAATATTGGGTTTGCTAATGGCTTCTTTCTACCCTTCAATCAATGCTAAATTTTCCATTTTACTTTGGATTAACAACAAGCCATTGTCTCGTTACCTAATAATTGAGTAAAATTCTAACTACCATCATGCCATAGGTATTCATCGATTTCTTAGTTTCGGGAAAAATAGACGAAATTTTATCGGAAGCTTGAGAAGAAGTTATTGACCAATACAATAGTTTGATACACTTTCTAAATTTAGAGACATTACATAATAAATAAGTGCTTTATGCTGCAACATTATCTATAATGTTCAATCGAATTTTCTATCTTCATTCAGATTCACTGTTATTCTTCATAGTTATGCATTCCTTAAATTTTTGAATAGTCTCAAACTCTGTTTTATCATCATTTTAACGATACTTCCGCATCAATTTGAATAATACTTACTTCGAAGATAGATTGATAGTTGTTTCGATAGTGATGATGAGAGAATGACCAGTCGAAATTGGAGAGATGAGAGAAAATGGAAGAATAGCGAATGATGATATTTCGTAAAAAAAAAATCATGAAGCCTGTTGTTGGCATGATTAAATTCCTCAACTCGTTTTGTTGTTGCTTTCGATAATTAAATTTTATAATTATGAAAACGATTTCGTAGCGAACTAAACTATTCAAATGCAATTTCATTCGAAACTACTTGGTCACAGCAATCTTTATATGCTCGCACTTCGGTTGAAAAATGAAGAATGGCAATTATCATAAAATCTGCAAGTTTCAGAGTTCCAAAATGTGAATGGGACGAGTTGAATTCTTCTCTAATGGCATTCGGGGCAGTTATTGCGTACTGCGCAGCGTAGTCATTCATCTTTATCGCCACAATTTCCCCTTTTCCATTTCTTTTCCAAACTTTCCAACTTCAGAATCAGCCATCTTGCAGCCTACTCCTCGTCTTTTTCATTTACTCCTTTCGACCACTCCTCATTTTCCATTTATGTTTGTTTTTCCTTTCATTCTTCTGATTCCTCTGTATCCTTCCATCTCTTCATGAAGGTCATCATCTCCCTGTGCCATAACTGTTCGAATTCAATCAGTTCTTTTTTCTCCTGGCACTCGCTGCACAACCAAAGGACATTATTTTAATTTAAGACGTATCTATCGTTTAGTCATGAGATTTTTCCTGCTTCAATATACGTGTTTCATGCAAATCAACCATTCGTTTGTAATGTCTCGGGGCAGATAAGGAATGATTGATAATGAGATTGGGCAAATTTTGATTTGCAGACGATCGATTGTATCAATTTTATCACTTTTGAGAACTTTCATCACGAACCTTTCCTTTTCCAACTCGTACGTTGCTAGTTCTAAAGTTGTAATTAGATTAACGTTCATTGTGGTTGAACATTTTGCTCAGGAATGTTCGTTCGTTTTCTTTAATTTAGAACAATTGCTATTTTACTTCTATAAATATTTTGTCTTGAATTATAGAACAGAAATCATACGATGATATCAAACTAGCGTTGAACAAGTAGTATAATGAAGATCTGACATATTGAAGATTCGTAGTTGTGACAATCATGCATGCATATGCATGAAAATAAACTTGCTCAATTCAGATAGGAACTTTCCAGTTTATTAATCAGACCATATTGCAGTTGCCAGTCATAATCTACCGTATTGGGCGGAAGAAGACATTTTCGAAATGTCATTACTTCTTTTCCTGTGTCACTATCTGTGGATCGCGTTGTTAGTGCCAGTATTTGGTTGCATCTACAAAGGGAAGAATTACAAAGATAAAGATACTTTTGTGAGTTTCTGTTTTTATTTATTCTTTCATCTTTTACGATCTATAATTCACTTCCTTAATTTATCGTCACATTTTCCTCAATGCCTCCACGTTGTCATTCAAATTAAGGCTATTTCGCCTTAAATTAACAGAACTATAAAGAAATTTCGAAAAGATTTTGGGGTGTGAACAGCACGAAAAAGATTAAATTAGGTAAAGGAAATCCGAAAAGAGTCATGATCAAAAATCAAAAGAAATCTTTTATCGTTGAAAAGTATGTTTTGTTTCTTCCAAATTCAATATCAGTTCAGATTGACAGGTCGACGTTTGTGATCGAATGTCGCATGGCCAAAGACGGTACTTCGTGGTCGACCAAGGTTATCGGCTGTCGAACTGCATTGGGGACGATCATCAAGCCGGGGCAGAAAGTAAATGAGAGAAATACGGTATGCATTGCTGAAATGTAAATATTGGATTGGGGAAAGTTTCGCAATCTGATACAACTTTCGTGGATACGTTTGAAAAAACGTAAAGCAACAAGCGATAGTTGATACATTAATTGTGTTGAATAAACTCTCGAAGCTAAAAATTTCGAAACTTCGAAAAGTTGGCAAATTTCCCTTGAGTTACCACAAAAAAGCTTCGGATGTCACGAAGTTAAAGTTGAGTTGAAAGCTATGAAGTTCTATTGGTGAATTGATGAGCATTTTTCGATGTGAATTTTGCATTGTCAAATGTTTGGTAAATTGTCTTCATTTTTATTCATACCCACATGTAAATACTATCACGCTTGAATCAATTCATTACAATCAAGAAAATTGCAGACTTATGAGTGTGGAAGATTGCCAAATGGATGGCTGGGGATCAAGAAAACCTACTATGATTCGAACGATAAGAACGACGACCTTTGCAATGGGAGAAAACTTGGTTAGCCATTGATGAAAATTGTAGAATGATTAAAAATTATAGGTGAAACGTGGATTGAAAATATCAATTTACGTAAAAAATGCACTGCAAAAGGGATTGTGGTAAATAATTGTCTAACGGATACGGGAATTCCCATCAACCTCAATCAGACGCTCACGTTCAGCAGCGTAAAATACAGGTTCAAAAGTCTAAACAAATTCTGACTCGGTTTTTTAATTCACAGATGCATCGAGAAAAACGGAATTGTTACAATTCAGAGGGAAAGAGTTGGGAAGCAGATCAACTCAGACCATGTCAAAGTGGTAAATGTAAATCAATGAAAGCTAGCGAATTCAAAAATAACTACTTTTCAGACGAAAACTCCTCATTTGACAGAATTGCTGGGTGCAAATTCGAAACGATTGAAGGAAATAAACCGATTCATAACTGAACAACCTGACACGTCCAGCAAAGGGATGCAACAAGTAGCTGCATCGAATATCGTCAACGAAGTTGGAGATGGGTTGGCCTGTGAAGAATTCGGCAAAATATATAAAGTCAATGAAACGTGAGTTTTCAAGCGTGTTTAAAATCAGTAAGTTTTTTTCATTGTGGGTCGTTTTAAAAATTGTTACAATCGACCATTCGGAAATGTCGCAACCTGAAGAGATAGTATGTAAAAGTAAATTTCCCTACTCTTCTTACCTCCTCAACTTATTTCGTCAAGTTGTGACGTTGCGATATTGCAACATTTCCCAATGGCCTACAATCCATGAACCTTTGCAATTCTTAAAATATATTTCAAAAAGTTCAAAATTCCCGAGGGATAGTAAGATTGGCTAGGAAAATGCCGAGGAATAAACAACAATCCTCTTTATATTTCGATTTTTCAATGCTTATGACATGTTGGAGTGCATTTTTAGATTTTTCTAAATTTGTATTTCGATCAAACATTTATTGTAATGAGATAATTCATATCGTCATCATCATATTTAGATGGTCATCAGGCAGGAGTTTCATAAAGAAGTGCAACGATGACGGATCAATAGACATTGTGAATTGCATAGTTGACGAGAATACCTTCGTCGCAATAGGAGATGAAGTCAAGAAAGGAGATACTGTATGAACTTTGATAATATGCATTAGCACATAAAAGTTTGGAGCAAGCATAATATTTGACGCGCTTCATCCATAAACTTTTATTGGAAAGTTTATGATGAACTGAAAGAATTATTGTAATTTTGAATTGATTCGAAGCGTCCTTCAAGTGCTACCCTTTTTATGCATATCAGTTCACCATAAGTGAAAGAAGAAGCACAACAAATACTATGCATTGATCTGGAACTTTGTCCGTCACTACAAGTCTCCCGACATGTTTATGCTTTCAGACGTACAAATGTGGTCGAATGAAGTCAAATCGATTAGCCTATTTGGAGAAACACGTCGACAACTCTCTTAGAAAGATGAAGAGAACTAGGATATGATTATTTATGCAATGACATAATTATTTTCGTAGCAATTAGTGATTGTTTGTTTAATGTATTGTTATATCGAATCTCGTAATGAAGCGCATAATATTTTACATTGGGTGTATAAATCTAAAATCGAATTAATATTTATTATTCTGATTCTTCGTTGGATAGTACAATTATAGCGATTGAATGACGACAATTCAGGCGTAAATAATAATGAAAATAGTGGTGAGGGAGTGCAGTAGAAGGACTCAGCCGCAGAAGATTCAAATCGCAAACGAGCTTTCCTCGAGAACACCACTTAATAATGGAAGAAAATAGTTTGACTTTTCCGAAAAATAATTTCTTATGCATTCATTTGTCACATCCTAATGTACTCTCAGTTGTTAAGGAACGAAAGTTTCAGATAGTGTGACTGATGCATGTAGTCGTTTGATTATTTTTACCTCCTTCAAATCTTTATCGTCTAATTGACAAAATTTGCACAACTAGGAAATTCACGAATAACTAACAATCTCAGAATTGAAGCTCTGAATCCGAAGGGATATCTGGGCAGAGAGGGGAGAAAGTCTTCCAGAACGATGAGCGCCTTGTCGATGTCAGGAAGCTCGGGCGCAGCATCGAATTTGTCCGCAACTCCCGTCAATAGAGAGGTGTCATTTTGTTCCCACTCCTAAATATGATATCTCGATGAAGTCCACCTCCTGTAAAACCAATCCAATCGCATTTTCGACTTTTCGTTTCTTCTTTCCTTTTTCCTTCACAGGGACTGGGCTCTGGCATATTCGCTGGCTATCGGACACTGCATATGAGTCCTGACCAACTTTACGTAACTCACCTTTGTCTACCTGCTTGAATAGATGCAGAAACGAATGTCGACTGAAGCTGCTGAGAGTGAGAAGTAATAGATATTTTGAAAGAGCTAACCAAATAACCTAATCGAGCTATTCTAATATTGCACGCTTTAACAGAATTGTCTGCAATTGATGGAGGGACTGGAACTGATTTTCATATAGATTGTAGTTGTGGCGTTGCAAAGTTGATCTAATCATCATCTCATAGTCAGCGCCTGAACTTCCTCTCCATCTCTTTGGGAGACTCGCCTATCTCCTAATCAGTCTCCCAATTGGCCTCTATTCTTTGCCTTTGCATCTTCAACTTCTTCTTCTTCTTCTTCTCTTCTTCAGAATGCCTTCTTCAATGGTCTCAACTCTCCCGTCCTTCCGTCAAAATGAGCCACCAACAGCCGAAAAAGCTAACGACGAGCGGCGTTCTGGCCTTTCCTCCCTTTCCTCCCCTCTTCCTCTCCATTCTCCTTCCACAATACTCGCATTGCAGTCCCAGCATTTCCTCGACTATTTACCACAAACGCCCCCATGTGACAAATTCTGAAGCATCCCTAATTAGAGCATACGATTTTTTCGGGATTTCGAGATTTCGTCGAATTATACGAAATCCATATCTCATATCAAATCTGCAGAGAATAAACTCTTCTCTTCTATCTATCACGTGCGTATTTTAAGCCCATCTCGTCTCATATCTTTTCTCCTTTGCCCTCCGTCTACTTGAATTTCAGGTCCTTGACGTAAAGCCTCACACCTTTCTACATTCTTTAGAGCTTTAAAACACGTTATTTACAAGAATTCGAAACTTCTTTTGTCGCAAAAAATAGCCAGTCGCAACGTTGATTTTTATGCTATTCACACCGCAATTTTTAAAAATGTCGAAATTCTCACCTTTAAACTTCTCTATAAATGAAAATTAGCCTGGTAAATTTTAGAAACTATCTCACTTATCCGACCTCTTGGAAAAGCCGCAGTACTAAATAAATGAAGTATAAAAATTTGACTGATCAAATGGGACGTCGGATGTTCAGAGGCTAAACTATAAGATGAGGACTTCTTGAAAAGGACACAGATCTCGAAAGATCTACTAGAGTTAGGGACAGGCCATGGTGGGCCGATCATGGTCTCAAAATAATGAGCTCATCTGAGCATACATTTAGAAACCATAATCAGCTTACCATCCCCTATCCCTATTTGAAATTTCGAGGTCTGTGTCTCTTTCAAGCACATGTCCTGATGTCTTATCCAAGAAGCCCCCATCTTATGGCTTAGTCTCTGAATATCCGACGTCCATCTGATCAGTAAAATTTTATATTTCATTTATTTAGTGTTACGACTTTTCCGAATGAATTTCACTATTAAAAATGTGCTGCGCCCTTTCCAATTGCCCATTTGTCCGTTCAATTGTGCAAGAAAATATGATAACTTTATGGCATTGTTAGAGCTTTTGAATTCCCTATGCGCCCATCCGTTTGAAGTCCATTTTTTGGATTTTAAATTAAAGCTTTCCATATGTGAGCAAGGGAAAGGGAAGTTTAGGAATATGCTGATTGAACATTATCAAGTCGATATCAGCTTCATTTATTTGTCCTTCATCTATAAAATAACGGATAAGCTTAACTAATAATTCTCCAGAAAGAATTAACTTTTTTCTTTCAAAAATTCATTATACTTTACCCGTATGTTTTCTCGTGTAGTTTCATTTGTTTGTCTCGATTCTAAATCTTTCATACTTTAAATGTTATATTGTTATCTCGCCAAAAATTCATTGATCTCTTCTTTGAAAAAGTCTAACTTTGTTATCTTAACGTCAAAACCAGAATCGAAGATCAAGGAACATTTTCATATTTTCATATAGCATATGGATAGATAGGTTAGATGGATGAGGACGGCGGGCTGGCGAAGATACTTGTGATACTCGAGTGTGCAATGTTTCAGTTGGGAGAGCGGTTTATCATCCGAACAATCAGCAGGCAACCAATTCGACAGCCCTCCCTGCCTCTTCCAGCTCCTCACATCCACTCCACTCTCAGGAGCACTGCCCCTGGCCTTGGCCCTGGTCGTTTCGCTTCCAGTCTTGATTAATCTCCTCCTCTTCTTCAACTGTTGTGAGAGATGAAACGAGAGCAGTTAATCGACAAAAAGATACTGGCAAAGAGAGAGAGAGAGAGTTGATAGGGAGCTGATGAAAAGAACGAGAGTGGAGGGAAGAAGAGGAATTTGAAGAGTAGCCAGAGCAGCTGCTTGACTGGCGGGCAATATGGAGAAACAGAAGAGGCTCAGGACGTTGAAGATCTCCACAATCGACAAAATGCACGCTTCTTCACTCCTTCACTCCTAGGATCACTCACAATCAGTCGCAGTCACCCAATCACCCAGTCATTCTCTCATTTCGACTACTCACATCACATTTTCCCTCTCTCCTCGTTGATCTCCCTGTTTGTCTGCATCTTCTTTCTCTATATTTATCTCTCATTCGATTTTATGCCACTCTAATCAAGCTAAGGAGCCAAGCCAATGTGTTTATCGTTTATCGATAGTCAATAACATGTGCATTCATCCCCTCGTTCCGCTCAATCGCTTTTTCTCCGAATGACTTCATTCCATCCAGCCTGATTTCCATCGCTAACGACTTTAGAAAGTGCTCTCCCAATTCCACTTTATTCCCTTACACTCCTCTCGTCTCGTATGTCCATGATCACTTTATCACCTTACATCCGTATATTTGCTCTGAAAAGTCCGTGTCAAGATGCGCGACCTATGTATGACAAGAGTTTTCAATAGAGAAGTGGATAAATAAACTTGGCAGACATCTGCGACGAATTGTGTATGTTCGAATTCGCTATATTTCTGCATTGCCTAAATTCCGGTAGGATCAATGTGTCATTTCAGTTCGAAGATGTTGTTCATGAACACTCGGCCTCTGGATGAGTTGAATCAAGTGGAACGACGTCCGAGCAAATCGCCCTCGCAGGCGGCGGCAGAGACGTCCAGCAAGATGCAGATGAAGCGACTGGCCATGTGCCTTCTGCTCTTCTACCTGCTCGTCTCTATCTTCCCCTGGTATACTCATTTATTATTTTGCCACCATTATCGTTATGGAGTGAATTATTACGATTGATTTGCAGAAACTAATTTTAAAAAATAAAACATCGACGGGGGTAATAGGATGCGCGAAATGAATTCTTTAGTAAGAGATTTTGAAAGATAACTTTTAAAAAAAAATAGAAAAACGTAAAAGTTTGAATAATCTCAAAGTGTTGAAATTTATAACTATGATCAGGTCTAAAAACAGTATCCACACACATAGCAAAGTTCGCAAACTACTGTAACGATATTAAATTGCACCTGTATTCAATATTCACTTCTTGAAAAAGCTTGAAATGTATTGGAGCAATTTTTTAATGAAAACTTTTAGAGCAACTTTGGCAATAATATTTTCTCCAAGCAATTTTCTGTAGTTCAGAGCACAAAAAATTGAGAAATTGTGATCTAGTGAGAGATTAGAAGTTTGCGAAACTTTTTCTCTCGAATTTCAACCCCGCATATTTCAAAACACAATTTGAAAGACTATATCCTCTGACCTTATGGTCTACACTATGAATTGCAACTGTTATTATTCTACTTGTGAGTTGTCAAATTCAGCATCATAAACTACCCTGTCTCTCTAATGGCCCTCATCGTTCCTGTAGCTGCGATTATTTTGGCCCTATGCAAAATGAAGGATGGCTCGGGAACCGATACTTGGCCATTCACATTAATCGCCGTAAGTCATTCTCATTTGATTTATCATTGAGAGTTATGAGCATGTTTTTCGTTCAAGAAGACCAGCTAGTCCTTATTTACAAGTGGATGAAGATTTGTGATTTCCGTGATTTTGTCGTCCACAAAATCTTTTATTTTAGGTGTTCGGAATATTGCTGAAGATCGCATCTGTGATTGCGTACATCATGATCTTTCCTTCGAAAACGGATGAAAATTTGAAGGCGCGACAGCAGGGTGAGTGTGAAGGAAGAGGATTATGTTGCTGATTGCAGAGAGGAATTGAGGAAGTGGGAAATTGACGAAAATGTCGAGTGCAAAAGAACACTTGTAATGTTTCTGAAAACACATAATGAAATATGAGAATCTGCGAATTAGTTCTCGCCTTTTGAATAAAAAATTTGAAAGAAAATCATGATAATAGTTTAGGTGGTCGCGATGCGAACAGCTCAAATCTGGCAGCTCACAAGATCTACTTCTTCATCATTTTGCTATTCATCGAACTATTCATTCTTCTAATGGGTCTCTGCCTCAAATGGCATCTCTTGGCTTTCGATAACGACAAAAAATCGAGAAATCATAAGGTAAGACAATCGAAATAAAAATTTAAAAAAGCAATAACAGCGTTGAATAATTTGAAAATAAGTCATTCCACGCTGAATTACATGAATATGCTAATTATTGAGTTAGGTATTTCTTGCCATGATCGATTCTATTATTTCATTAAACTTGTGAGAAATTCATGATTTCAGTCGAATGAAATGCTGAATATTGTTGCCGAACATTTTTTCATCCTTCGCATATTTTATTCCCAATTTAAAAAATATGCCAATCAAAAACTCAAGTATCTGCTAAATAATCCTGATTCGGCAGAAGCTTTCTGATCAGCCTAATATACTGCTAGTTAGAAATTTTTCAAATGGATAATGTAGCCACATTAATTTAGCAGTCTTTTCACAGCGTCCATATAATCTTTACAAAATTTGAAAAGAGTAAAGAATATTTATGAGGTAATATGTCATTTTAGCGACTAGACTCGAGTTGACAATGGACTGATCCGTTCTACCTCCCTCCTGCAGTCCCAGCTGCCCTTTGCTCTGTTGCCATTGCCAATTCACCTCTTCTCATTCTTCATTTCATTTTCATGTATTCGACAAACTTTAGCCCTCCAATGTATAAATACAAAAATGAGCTTCTACCAAAGATGTAATATTATTTTGGAAAAATAAATGCGTTATTTATTCATTAGTTTAGAGTTTCCTTTGATATCAGCTATCTTTTAACAATGAATAAAAACAATATTTTATTGAACATTCGATAAATTAGACAACTTTTCGGAATGCATTTGAATAGATAAAGTAAAGTGAATAAATCAATTTAAGTAAGAAAGAAACTAAGCAGTCGTGAGTTGTATAAACTTTGTCTATACATATAGAATATCATTTCAAATTTTACCATAATTTCATGTCAATCTTGTCTCGCAATGAGAAAATATATCCGAATGCAGTTGCTTCGGGCCATGAGGTGTAACTTTAATAACTTTGACTAATTCTTTCTTAGTCGATGATTTAGTAGTGTTCTTCTAAAATTGTTCCTCTTTCTTTTGCATGCATATGTACATAAACTACCTTGATCAATCCTCTCACTAAGAAAAACAGGGGAATTATTTGGAGGCATGGCCCATATTGGCAACTAATGGCAGCAATAGCCTGAAAGTTATTTTTTTTTTAAATGCCTTCTTGGTAGAAAATTTAATTTATTCTGACGTGAATCCATTTCTTATGTTAGAAAAGTATACTGCTCAAGGTTTATTCAGAAAACAATGCCTAATTTTACAGCTGCTCCTTCTAAGCATATAAGCGAAAGGGGTATTTTGGCTTCTTAAAGCACGATTATCCGAGTTCTATTTTCAAGAATTCAAAGTTACACTCATGCGCCTCCTATCCGACGCAAAAATTATTATCGTTTATGTAAATAATGGCAAGGTCGAAGGATTCACTATTTAGAACGCTCCTTTAGGATTTCTCAGCGCATATTTTCACGATATATATTGGTAGAACAGGCTTTTTTCATTTCTTTTGCTAGTTAATATGAAAGTTGCTATTAATAATGCTTACGATTATATGATATATCAGACTTCTTAACAAAGGTGTATTATCGGTCAAGCATCTATCTAAAATATTCTAGTAAGTTCTCTCAAACTTCCAACTTTGAAGCTATGAAACTAGTTCATTTATTCTATGACTTATAAAAGGGGGCAAAATAGCTTAGGAATTATAAATTTCATTTAAATTGTTTTTGAATGTCATTTCTTACTCGCTGCAACGAATCTCGGCATTTTAAACCAGAGATTGGCTATAAATACAAACGAATGTGTGATTGATGTATTAACAAAGTTTGAGAAATCAATTATTTAAACAGATTCGTCCTCCTAATAGACTCGTTACATATGGAAAAATTATTACAACGAAAACATAATTAATTTTGTACAGGATATGTAAGATATCAAAGTTAAAAAGATTAAGAGAACATCCTACCTACATATTTCTGTTTCTGATTGTCCCAAACAAAGCAAAAACCGTATAGTTGAAAAATATTGAAATCATTTGCTACCACTTCGCATAAGGTCTAAACGTTATAAATATTCATTTTCAACATAATATGGTGCGACATTGACCGGGCTAACTTACATACGCCATTAGACATCGATTTAAGCGTCGTTCAGTATTTCTTGCATTTTGGCTCAGATTGCCATACGAATCAAAACGCCGCTTTAGATAAATAAACGCGGCAATGCTAATTATCGTTTGGACATAACTTGCTATGATCGGAACTATTGTACCGTAAAGATCCTAAAAATTATCTACATAATTGGCATTAATCATTTTTATTTTGATAATATTCGTTTAACTTACAGCCCATTGATAAAGAACCATTTCATATAATTGCATATCAGCAATATCAACAATTTCATAAAAGTTCAACCACTTAATTGCATAATAAATTAGTTCGCCGATACCGCCAAAAATAATATGAAATCCAATCAATGACCAAAATATAATGGCAAATAGCTTAGTTATTTTTTCATCACGGTGACTAAATTGAATAATTTTGTGTCACAACTGACATATGCATGTGGAAGAATTACTGACAGTGAAAATGTTCTGGCTCTATTTATCGTAACTGCAATCGAAACGAATCTTATGGCCATCATTAACCATGTATTTTGAGGAATAATAAATAAATCATACAATAATACCTACAATTTCATTTGTCAGCTGTCAATGCAAGGTTTAAACTATTAGATTTAAGTCAACTTTCTATGTCAAATAACTTTAAAATAAAGTGGTATTTTAGTTATTTGGAAAAGTTGCGACAGAAAAGTAGAGACATTATGGCGAAATAATGTATGGAAAACTACAATAATGCAATCCATACTATTTCACAAAATGTTAACACTTTTCTGTAGCAACGTAGGTGATATTTTAAACGATTCGCTTAAACTAGATAAATATTGATTGACACACGTGGTTAAAATTTTATATTATTTTACCATGGGCATGTTATTAACGTCTTGGCAGCAAAAGTGCAAAGTTTGATCATAGATATTCAACGAATCCTAAAGTATTATCCTGCTTCAATGCATATATTGAAAATTGAATCATAAAAAGATAATAGTATAAAACTTACAGTTATCAATAAACAGATAAAAAGGAGTATATTTAGAATGAGTAAGATGGCTATTAATTTTTCGAGTTGTGAAAAATTTCCACGTTTTCGAAATAACCGATACATCATAAATATGGCGATAAAAATCGGCACTAATAAGATGCTATACAAAATGGTCAGGATTTGAGGCCCTATAGATGAATTTACTTTTTGAAGATAACACCGATATAAAATTATTTAACTAACCTATCATATTAAATTTATCTCCATAACGTATGATAGTTTTCCATGCAATAATTATGCTGTAAAGTAATGAATCTGATGTTAACAGTTCTAAAATAGTAAATCGTTATCGAGGTTTATAAAAAAAGAAACAATGCCGAATAATATGTAAGAATAAGTAAGCTAAAAATTAATTCACCTTCACAAAAGTCAAAATCCTTTGCAAAAGGCGTAGGTTTATCGCACCAAGACATTCGATTCTGCGGATTATTTCTCTAATGATAATAATAAATCTGTAGAATAGCAATTTGAGAAAATGATCCCAATACAGTACGATTTAGAAGGGGTAGCGCTTTCGAAACAAAAATAACAACTTGAAATGGATCGAGTAACAGTGCAAGACGTTGGTTAGGCAATCAGCTTTGTATTTATAGTGCTCGCCTAACTTATAATTTAGTGTAATTTCAATTTCAACACTCCAATTATGCCCGCCCTATGTCTTGCGAAACTGTTGCCTCTACTATATAATTTAGTGAGCATTTTTCAAAGAAGGCCAATTTTCAAATTTGAAACTTATGAATCTCAGGACCGAAAATTTAACTGAAGTGACAGTTCCTCTAACAACTAAAATTAAAATAACAACGTCACAAAGTATCGACACTATCGATATTCGAATTCCTATTGAAAAACGAGTTCAACATTATCAAAAGGAATTCGGCGATCAATACGAAATTCGATATGCAAGATTTCCTGATTAGAAATGTTTTTTTTAATTATCAGGGAGAAAAATTCTTTTCCTTGTCAAACGAATTTTTATTTATCCAATGATTTTTTCATCATCATATCAAAAAGTTTCAGTTTTTACGAGTCGATGAAATTAGATTTCAGCATCCCAACAGAATCCTAGATTTACGCTGAAGAATTGCAAAAGTATGCTGACAATCCGGAGAGTCATTATGTCAACAAACATCCAACGCCAAATATGCAAGATGGAGATATGCAAATTACCGATCCTAAGAGAATTTATGTAAGTTGATTTTTTTAATTCTGTAACTTCGATATTTTTGGAAATCGGTATTTTTTATCGTTAATACGTTATATAACGTCACTTTCCCTTTTCTTCATAATTATATCTTCATTCGACTAAAGATAACGACGACATGTTTGCAAAATGTAAAGAAGATCTTCATTTTTAAATTAGTAGCTACGAAAGGCGAAAGTTTCCGTTTGAAAATTACAGGGGATGAAATCACTAAGAATATCGGACAAACATTCACATCATTCGAGTATCAAAGACACTTTCAAAACATAAGTATCGCCTTCAGATTCGAAGTCATGACTTATTATTGGGGATTAGAAAATGTAAATCTCACCGAGAAATTGCCGATGATCTGCGTCTCTTGTTACACAAGAAAATCGGAAGTTTTACAATGTAAGAAAAAATAATTTTAGCATGAAGTAGAAAACTCCAGGGATTTTCTGTATGTACTATCAGCTCGACAACCCCTAGTCATTTCCTACGATCCGACGAAAATCACGAATCCCGAGAAATTCAACCGACTTGCAAACACCTATGAAGTACGACAAGATGAGGTTGTTTTTGGGGCTATTAAGGGGTATAATTTATATTACATTTCAAATTTGAGATTAAGCTGTAAAAATATTTTAGCCTATCATTGTTTGGTATTTTCCAGTAGCCGTATTTCTTGCTCACTTTTGAGTGGGAGCGAGGTCGCATCTCTTGAGCAAAAAATACGACTATAGGAAATGGAATAAAACTAAAAGAGGGTAAAAAGTACAAGAGGCCCAAAACACTCGAATCTTGACTTCCGCTTTCCTAAAATTAGTCATTTTCGTTCAAAATATTTTTATAAAGTTTTTTTCCGAACCATTTTACGTTTTTCTTCTATCTCGTTTCTAGTGAGTTTTATAAAGTCAGACAGCATTTGGCAAAAATGATTACTACTTTTGCCGATGCTCTGGATTGATTATTTTCTCTTACAAGCGTTAATTCTGACTAAAAATGCTCGTGTTGTTATTTTTCCATTTTCCCAGCATGAATTTCTTTTATTGACTATTTTCTCGTCACTTTTGCCCCCCTTCTCTTTCTCCGCCCATATATTTCTGCGGCTGCTTTGCAGTCGTCAGATTCGGTCATTCTTTTCCAATCTGATGCAATAGAGTGCGTCACCTTCTGGTATTAGCACTCACTCGCATTTCTGTTTTCTACTCTGCAGATTGACCGATTATTTTTGTGCAAAACATATTTTTTCTCGATCGATGTTTTATCGATTGATTGATTGCTACATCCTGCAATAAACTTGTCTATTGATTGTATCAATTTAACACTGCTTCTTCATAACATTTTCACGTGAATTGCCACTCTACCGTATCAATCGTTTTATCGTAAATCATCCCACATATTCTGCCTGCAGTCGGCTATCATTCCCTCCCAATTCCTGCCCATTTCCCTTGCTTCCGTCGATCATATGACCTCTTCTCTGCTCTATTTTTCCTTTCTTCTTTGCATTTTCACATGCAATTTCGTGATATTAGACACATTTATTTAATCCTTTAGCTGCAACAGGTTTTCACTTCATTTTTGATTTAAGTAAGTGAGAAGAAGTAATAACAAAGTCTCCCAAATGTCAGTTACAATTTGTCATCAGAACCGTTTTACTTCATGCCTTTACCCTATCATTCTTATCACAGCTATCATTTGTTATCAGTCAGTCGTTAAACTGCTAGCTTATATCATCATTCGTATTTTGTGTCTTATCCCCGATCGATTATCGATTGCATAGCGTCTGCTAGACTCTATTCCACTATTTACTCATCACTTGTTTACTCACGTCACTTCGTTATTCGTAACTCGCGATTTCGCAATCTCTCATCGTTTTCACTATTCCCTTGTTTCGGGTTCACTCATTTACCGCATTCAGATATCTCATCCTTGGTGCCTCAGTGCCTACCCGCACACAGCTCTCCAGCTTTCTAGCTCTCTCAGCGCGCTCCAAGTTCTCTGAACTTCAACCCTCTTTCAACTTCGTCAAGCAACCTCTGCTGAAACCAAGTCAAGTGAGTCGTTTCTGGCAATTGTTTAAAACTGTCAGTTCAAAAAAATAATTCAATGGCAGTCAATGTTATTATTCCAAATCCGATGCAGCCGTTTCACTGCTGTCAATATTCTTCATTTTTATTTCTTGCAGCTCGAACTGTCAACGCTTCTGATATTGAAGCCTTTTGATATGAATTCGTAAAAAAAATATTCTGCTTCTTTCCTAGAATTTATTTTGAAAATATGGCTCTGATAACTGTAAGAAGCTTCAAATTTTATTTTGACCAGTTAGAAAGGAAATGCTGTCTAAGGGCTACGGTATCTTTAATCAACTGTAATCTAGATACTACCGTACTCCTAGTTTAAAGACTTTACACTGATAGACTTCTTTCTGATATTAGAATCAATCTTTTGAAGTATCGTTTCAGTAATTAGAACTTTCAGAATGTGCTCTCAATTCTTTGCTGAAGAACCACCGGCTCCGTGTTCCCCGTCCGCCCTACCGATCGGCTTGAGCGAGGACTGCCCTGCCGAGTGGGGAGTTTGGCCGCAATCCGACTCTTTCGCTCTCAGCCCTCAGGTATCCAATTGATAATTACAGCAAAAGAAAAGCATTATACATTATTTTGACTACTTCATCGTTATCCAATAAGTTCGTAAAAGTTTTAAAACTAACATCCTCTGAATTAAGATAACTTTCACTAAAATATAAATAGGGAAAGCGCATGTTTATGTTCTTAAATTTCAAAAGCTTATAGATTGATCAAATATACATACACGTTAAAATGAGTATCTTCTTCAAAATGACATCTTATTTTTGTCGCAGGAAATCGAGTCGTCTGTTCGTTTCTCCGATTCGCCCGTTCATCAACGCTCCGCAAAGCCTCACGAATCGAAGTGTGTTTTTAAGTGGGCCTACTCCAGCCAAGCCGCCGTGGCCCAATGCTCCGACCAGTGCCTTCTCGCGGATCAATGCGAAACTACGGTAGGAGTTAATTCATACATGAACAGGCCTGCAAATAAATAACCGCAATCGTGGCTGGCAATTTTTCGAAGAAAAAAAAATTGCAAGTCTGCTCATGAAGATTTGTTTTCTAATTCATAAACGAACATGCCAATGAGATTCGACCCTGAAAAGGACGCCTTGCAATCAGGAATGAGTTGTCCTCGTTTTCTTGGTCCACTTTATTGGCGAAGAAAAAGATATTAGATCTACTTTTATTGAAGCTCAGTCTTTCCATCGCCGAATTCGATTGGCTCACAATATTATTATCTGAAAAATAATTTTGAAAATCATAGCTAAAATAATTAGTTTCAGTGCTTTACCTCAACCGGATGTGGTTCCATGCGTCGCTTTGGATCGAGGTCCTTTAGGTCTTCCTCCTCCTCATCCAATAATGGCGGCTCCATCAGCGGCGGCACGCTCATTAGCGGAGGGCTGCATGGAATCGGGCAGGGAAGAGGGCATAAACAGCAGGTCGGTAGGAGTAAAAAGCAAATTCTTCCAAATCAATGTGTAAAATATCCTAAAACCGCACAAAAGTCTCTCATTTCAGTTTGTCGTGCCCTCACCCGTTCAACAACAGCCAGTTTATGGCTCCTATGGCTATTGAGTCGTCTCCCTGTCTGTCCGAAGAGCCCTCCCCTTCTCCCCCTTCCCAGTTCAACTTCGTCTCGCCCTCCCCTCCCTCCTTCTTCAACAATGACTACAACCTCTCTGCCGTTCCCCTCGACTCATTCCAAGAGCCTTTCCTCCACAACTTCTCGCAGAACTCTCCAGACGACTCCAGCTACAACCATGAACTGTAAGTTTGTTTCCTATTCAAAGTGGCTTATTATTTTCCTTTTTCAGTTTGGACATAAGCAAGCCTCCCTCGTTCTTCGACCACCTGGCGCAGTCCCCCGAGCCATTCGCCTACATCGACAACGTGATCGAAGAGGTGCGCAGCGAGATCCTTTCCGAATCCGGTGGCTCCTCTTCCGAGCCAAGTCCTCTACAAGAAAACGTACAGTCCATTCTATCCTTTCATTTCATTTTTTATTCGCTAAGTGAGAGATTAATGATGCCTGAATTATTCAAAGACTTCTCAAAAACTCGACCCACAGATAGACTCGCAAAGAATAGTCTAGAGAGCGCAAGCGGACTCAAACTTTTGAAGCGACTTTTCGCCGTCACCTATGCATTCCTCGGGACTAAAGCAGTTTCAAGCTGAAATTTCATATGCGAAATCACTTGCGTCCTTTAGAATAGTATGCCATATTGAGAGAGAAGGGCGCGTGTTCTTTCCCTCTTGAAGAGATGCATTATGTTTCGCGGATCTAATCTTGGAGAAGTCTGGTTTCAGAGTCCACATTTCGCTCATAACATATTTTTCGTTCAACTGCCAATCTTTCAATTTCAGCGTCAGTCTCCTGCCCCAGCTTCAGTCCAAGCCGCAATTCCTCTGATCCTGTCTCCCAACCACCCTGTGTCGATCGTGGGCGATGACGGTCAGATGTACAAGGTCGTGCTCGAGCCAATCCACCCCGCCCCCAGCAAGTCCTCTCCCTCTCCAGCCCCTTCCAGCTCATCTGCTTCTTCTTCTTCTTCGTCTGTTCCATCTCCGTCTTTCGCCGCTGTCTCTGCATACTCGAGAAAGAGAAGACCGAAATGCCTCGAGAATGTAAGTCATTCGAAATGAGTTTGAACCTTAATAGAAACCTTCCCAGAAACGTTTACTTTTTTTCGAGTCCCCTCACATAGGAATGTGATGTAGTGGATAGCGAGTTTGATTTTTGCCCTTATCTTGGACGATAAGCTAGAGATTTTTAAAGAGAACGCAGAGAAGCTCGAAAAAGTAAACGTTTCTGAGAAAGCCCCAGGGTACCAAGTGAAGCATACTTGCTCGAATTTGATTTGTTTTTTTTCATTTTGATACTGAATTGCTATTGAAATTTGAACTATCATGATCTAAGTCGGAATCAGAATTCAGAACAAGTGAATATCTTATTGTTTAAGAAAGGTTGAGTAAAGTGGATGAAAATGCGTAATAGCACGTAAACAAAAATCTGCAGAGGGAGGTGCAAGTTATTCCTCGTTTTCAATGAAATTTTTTGCATTACTTTTTTGAAAACAAGTCTGCTTTTTTCACTTTCGTACTTTCGCTTACGCCTTTTTTGCGTTATATTTCATTCACTTTTTACTCCATTTGTATAAAAAGATAAACAATTTTGATGAAAGTGTGAGCACTAATTGACACTCTTTCAGGTTCCCAAGCCGAAACGTGCAGTTGCTGTGTGCCTGGCGAACATGTCCGAGGAGGAAATCGGTGAGAGGAAGAAGCTGCAGAACAGACAGGCCGCGCAGAAGTACAGGGAGAAGATGAAACTCATCAAGGCTGAGGAGGAGCAGGTAAAAACTCATTGATGAATCAAAATAATCAGATATTTAGTTTTAAATAAAAATCGGATTCGAATTTTCATAATCACGTAGATAAAAAAAATGGCTTCGAGAATAATTCTAGTTTGCTCACTTCATTCATTCATCAGTTGAGAAAAAAAACATCTCACTTCATCCATTTCTGAAATGCATTCACCCCTTGTGTAACTAGGTTAAGATAGAGTTGGACACCATGCATGTTGAATTACAGGGCGTGCAAAGAGTCAACCGTCTTTACTTACACAAGTGAGACTGGACAAATCTAAAATCTATAAAGAAATGAAATTGTGCAGATAAATAACATTGGTAGAGGAAAAGGTAGTATTCAAGTAATGATTTATAAAAGAGGATCGAAAGCGACCCAGACTTATTGCACACTCTGTATGCAAACTCATTACTCGATAGATTGATTACTTGGGAGTAATATATGCTTATCCACCCTCATATCCTACTCTAGTTACAGGCTGTGGATAAATGTAAAAGAAAATGGATGAATTGAATGAGTTGTTCTACGAATGATTGAACCAAGTGACGAATTACTTGTTAAAAAAACAAAAATTTTATAAGCATTGGAAAGTTGATCGTTTTTGCTGAAATTATGATACACCATAAACAATCTTATCTTCTGGTATAATTAGATAAAATCTCAAAACTAGTTCAAGAAAATTGAAGGGAAAACTTAATTCATTTCTATTTCAAATAACAATAAATAGTTGATTTTTAGGAATCCGAACAGCTCGAGTCCCGCAATGCCTATCTGAAGGAAGAGGCAGAACGACTGCAGAAGGAGATTGCCGATCTGCGTGCGATCATCTTCTCTAGCATCGGCAAGGCGGAAAATGCGTGAACGACTCACAAGCAGACAATTGGCTGCTCTTCTTGCACGTCCTGCTCATTCCAATTTCCATCCCATAATTATGTTGACATCAGCCCCATTTTTCCTGAAAATAGCACCACCATTTCGTGTGGCTTTAATGAGATCATTATTTCATTCAAGTTTCTTCATTTTTCCAAACACCTTTTCTCCCTTTGACACCATTTCTATCCAAAATCTGCAACAAGATGGATTTGGTTAATTTTAGAAGAGAGCATCGGTGAGTTGGTTAGGAAATCTGCCATGTGCACATACTACGATGAAATTAGCCAAATTTGTGTCTGTGTAGGGGAATGGAAAGGGGAAATGCGATAGAGGGGGACTCGGCGATGCAATCGCATCATTATTCGACGAAGGGTGATTGATGTGATACAGCATTTCTTCTGACTGACTGCTTATTACAGTCGGCTTTCACCGATCACCATTCCTGGAAAGAGTGGAGTGCATCGATGCATTCTACACCGAATTCAAGAGTCCTTGTCTTGTTGCTTTCTGTTTATTCTCGATCCTCCTAATTTTCTTTTCCTTTCCTTTTCCTAGGCTTCAAAAATGTGTAGCTTATTCTCGCATATCCATTTTCATCTCTTCATCATGGCTCTGTAGTCAAATTCTCATTTGTTTTGGAGTTCTCCTTCCACTCATTTAGGAGGCTAAAAATACCACCTCGTCTTCGTTTCTTCAGGCTCTAAAAGTTTTAATTATCCTTCCCCAAACATTTATTTATCATTTACTCATCTATTCTTTATTTTATCCCCACTATCAACGGACAGACATTGGAGACGATTCATCCTTGTTCCATCTTTTTATCTGTAGTTATCGTTCAAATATTCTCATTTAATTATCTCTTCTTTAGTTAGTTTAATCCAGTAATCCCCCAATTTTTCGTAAACTCGTGTAACTTACTCGTTTGTTTCGGTACAAATAAACATAAATCAATTACGTTTAGATTCCTACACATTAGATTTTGGAAATATATCGCTTTCTGTTTCCAATACACTATCCTGCCTCGTGGAAATACCTAAATTGATCGTCACAAGAGAATGTCAGTAAATGCTGTGAATCAATCTTAATCTGATTCCGAATCAGATCTACCTGCCTATTTTCATGTCCATTCAGCCTTCCTCATCGAATTAACAACTCGTATCTCTTCTTCCCCTCTCCCCTTTCCCTGTAATAGCACTCGGTGATGCAACCTGCCTATTCGAGTTTATCTCTACTTCTTTCAGACGGAGACAAAGTGATGCCTCTTCGTTTGCTCCTTTTATTATCCATCTCATCTCCTCAAATTGCGAAATATTGAATTAATTGTTGGCGGGCGATAAAAAGCGTGAAAGACGGAACGCTATCTCATCTTTCTTCTTTTTACTCATTCAGATTCGAGGTACAATCAGTTTTGCAAAATTTATAACTTTCTGGAATTTCCTACCCAAACTTATGACTTTTGATGCAACTAAGATATTCATGTAGGAAAAAAAAACAATAATAATTTTTGACCGAAAAAGCTAACAGAAGTAGCTTGCAAAATGATGAACACGTTTTTTCCAATATAAAACGCCCGCGAGCGCCTGCGAACACGCAATTCCCGACAAAATGTTCCGGTGAATAACCATCTTTACGGGTAGTGCATCGATTCTGATAGTGGTCTTTCGTGAACACCAACTTTCAAGGGGACTTGCTTCTATTTTTGGGTTTCACATAGCCATTTTGTATTCTCTGCTGCATCTTGCAGAGGGGAGAAGGTTGCGGTCCCTAGAGATACTCGAAATATTCTAGACGGCGTAGCATCTTTGTCTGGTTTATTTTCCTAGAGGGGAAATTCCTCCCGTCTGTATTGAAGCATGGGGACGTAATAATATATTTTTACCACGTGAAAAAGAGGGAGTTAAAAAAAATAGCAACTAAAAGGCGCCTAACATCGAAGTACGGTAATTTGGAAATAGTATGGCGCAGGCTCGTCCCGTCCTCGTGCATTGAAACCTGCAAAAGTTTCGCAATCAAAAGGTCTTCGTTAATATGCATGACTGAGTGATTTTTCGAATTTAGATATGGTATTCCGCTCATTTTGAGAAATGAATTGCAGACCGTTGATCATAGACAAGTGTGTCGGGCACCGGAAATGGAATTTCTATAATAGCTATTGTTGTTGTTGGCATCTGTGTTGCTATATATTGATATTTATGCGATGACGACTTACTGTGCAGTTTCATTTCCCTTCCCCATTGTTTGCGTCCTGTAGTCAGCCCTCTGCTTGCGTCGTTGCATCCGTTGTCTCGAACGAACCCGCTTCTCACCCAACTCGTCAAGACAAGCGACAGAGCCACAACAGCCTCCCCTTCCTTGCCTTGCCTCCTTTACTTCAGCATTTCCCATTCCCTTTCCTGTCTTACCTACCCCCTCTTCTCATTTACAGCTGCTCTCTGCAGAATTTATGAGATCTCACTACTTCTCACTCGCTGAAAAAGGTGCAGATTACTTTTATATCATTTCGTACTTTGACAAGTATTTATTGACTTTAGAAAAACGATGAGAACTTATGCTTTGTGCGAAATAGCAGCCGCATTAGATGTCGCAAAAATATCATCATTTTGTGGAATTTTACTAATTTTGACACTAATTGGCCGATCACTCTCGTAACATTTGATTTGTCGAATTTATATTTCATTATCTTCACTGTTGAAATTGGATAATTTACGTCTCATTTTGTGTCTTATTGCGCATTGTTATCGTCTGTGTGGCATTATTGTATATTCCCAGAAGAGATTATGAGAAGAATGAATGAAGGTGGAGATGCTAGACGCAACAAAGTATCGTTCTTTGTTAGATTCAGGTCCATAGTCAAAGGAGATTGATGATTGGATTTTGAACGAATCTGGGAACGAGGGAATGCGTTGAGGGGTTGAGCACAAAGAGAAGGGGTGCTTGTGAGCGAGGGAGGAGAGAAAGGAAGAAGGAGGAGGAGGAGGAGGAGGAGGAGGAGGAAATGCAAGTCACAAATCGAGCCAATTCAGTCCGAATGAGTGTCCCTGTACCTTGCTCTTCTGCAAGCATCCCCATCCTCATATGGCCAATCATCTAATCGCCTTCAAATGTGATGTGAGAGGTGTGATTACATCTCCAAAATAGTCCTTGTTCTTGTGAGTTCTGCAGCTGCTCTGCTCTGCTCCGTCTGTCCTGTCGCATTCCACCCCACCCCCAATCAAATCGTAGTCTTCATTAATGACTTCATTCCCTGTTCCATCGCGTGCATTCGCTCTATTTTCGCATCGTCGAATGTGTCCATTTCACAAATCTCATTTCTTTATTTTCCATTCTCGAATCTGCCAATTTTCCTATTTATCAATGCGTTCCAGAAAATAGAATAGTTAGGTTTTAATAGACATTTATCAGAAATTGGAAAAATGATTTTTTTCACCACATTTTTAAATAAAATATTTTTCATAGGATATTAGATCATTATCGTAATCTTTTCTGATGTCCTTCCGTTAACCGGAAATGTTCCATACATTTACCGAATCTAAAATGTAAGTTTCAGCGTTATCGCCATTTAGACATAATTCAATTAAGTTCAAATCTTTTGCGACGAAACTCCTAAATTATTAATTTCCGTTTCATTTATACTTTCTTCGAATATCTATCACCATCCTGCTTACACACAATTCCTGTCATGATTAATTTCGAGTCATGCTTTATCATTATGTTTGCATTCTGTAATTATCGAATTCGTGAATTTCTCGTCATTCGCGTTTGTTGATGTTTACATTCTAATAATACTTTCCACCTGCAGGTAATATCTACGAATGGCATCTTTCACCGCAGTTCTTCTATCATCAATTGTTGTCATAGTTGTCGGTGAGTTCGTTTCTAACATCAAAATGCGATGAATAAGATGTAGGAAAATTACGTACTTGAGCTGCATATTAATTTGCAATGATTTTTCTTCGATGCTTCTGTTTCTATATTCATTCAGGGGTTGATTAGAGATTCACACCTCCAAGCTAAAGCCTGTTTTGTCTGAGTAGAATCTATGAAAGATATGCGGAAGCGAATAACTTAATGACGTAGAAATTGCATACCCTGAATTCACATTTCAGTATGTAATTGATTAATCTTTTTAAAGTTCATATGACATCTAAATTTAAATGATGATTAATTCATTCAATTAGTACGCCATAATTTAAATATATTGAGAAAAACCTCCAAGAGAAAGAGTTAAAGAGTTCTTAAATTTAGTTCAAAAATCCGAATCAAACCCAGTCGCGATGGAACAACCTGAAGATTCAGCCACATGTTCACCCAGTTATCGACGACAAATGCCCTGCATATGTTGCAAGGTAGCAATAAACTTCGAGATAATTCGACATGAGCATGTTTGCAGAAGGATTGCTGGTATACAATCGCCTCTGCAGCCTCGCATGAACTTGGACATATGCCTGGGGAGGCTGGCGAACAAGAAGCCTTGGCCACATTGCGACTTATCAGGGAATGCATGATTGAAGAATGCAGTGATATTTGTACGAGGTAAGTAATTAAGATTGAAATTTGGCAAAAAAGTCCTAAATAGATTTGAAAGTTCTTCATTAGAATCTCTGCAAATTTCATCTAGGTTTCACGAGAGCAAATAAGAGTAGCTGTGAACATTTTAAGCGTAATCAATTTATCATGCAGATTGCTAGTCAATCTATTTACATTTATATATTTAAAACTTGGCATCTTCTTATACAGTAGCAAACAAAGTATTGGCTTGCCTTAATATACGATTCGATTTTAATCCCGAACTTGAACTTATCCGATTGAGCTGAAACTCGGAACATTAGCATATCTTACATGTATCCTTATGTTTGCAAAGTTCAGCACAATCTGATAAGTGGAGAGCTGAGCGTGCGAACAAAAATCGGTACAGATATGAGAGGCTAACTCAATAATTTTGTCCTCCACTGTATTTCTAGAATCGTACTAGATTTTAGATAATTCGAAAAAGTAACTTGATAATGGTCGATAATAAGAATTAAATTTGTCCCCGAAATTCTAGATTAATGTTATGTATTTAACTCTAAAAGCCTATAGACTCGGAATGAGCATAGATTCATCACTCATCATTCTAAAATTTGTTAATTGGGATTGAGATATTGCAAGAAATGGTACGAAAATACCAAAGCAATCAAAACACTTCTCAATATTTACAATAATTTTCCTCGTTACAGAATGAGACCGATTCTGTTGTGATGATCTGCCTTCCCTCCGTTTCACGATCGAGTCGAGAGTCGTTCATTCAGTCGAAGAGCTATTCGTTGCCTTCTGCCTTCCATTCCTTCTCTTCTCAATTTGCCCTCATCCATTCGTTCATTTCTCTTCCCGATTTAATTGTCTGGTACAAGCATTCAACCATGCACATGCAAAGCAGTATATAAATCGTTAGATTGTTGATTGTTAATGAAGATAATTTTATTGTCGGCTGTAGTACATTTGTCATAATTTCATCGAATCTCATGCAAAATTGCATCTATTATTAATTAATTGCACCATTATTACTAGATAATTGAAAACGAAAATTATTAGCGACAAATCATCGATATTTGATGAGAAATAAATCGAGAGTAGAAGAGCTTCTTTGTTGCATAGAAATACCCATATTTGATGATATTGCATGGCTTGGAATAGTTGATACAGTGCGATTTTATAGAAAATTGAATAATCAATTCAAGAAATCTGGAGCGGATAGGTTTTCCAAAGGAATGCTTTGGATCGAGATTAGAGTGTCGTTGAATTTAGCGTCTTCTGTGTTCGCGTAGAAAGGAGTGAATTGGATGCTTCGATCATTTGGCAGAATGAATGTGTCATTGCTGGTTCTGATTTGTAGTCCTTGTATTCCATACGAATCAAGCAGATCGAATATGAGCTGTCCAATCGTGACGTCGTCTACAGAGGCTGCCTGCACTTGCTCCATCTGCTCCTCTGTCAACTCTCTTTTCATTCTTCTTCTTCGCCTTCTTCTGTAATATATCGGCGATTTCTCCATTTCCATCCAGTTCATCTTGTCCTTTCTGATTCGCCTCATTTTCTTGAATTTGCTGTACTGCGTCTTGGCATGGTTCATTTTATTATAGATGATGTGCCGTGGGCGGAGATAAGGCGATTGCGTGGTGGTTGTTGTTGTTGTTGTCAAATTGTACTGGACGTCGTCAATGCGATTTCTCTGCACAGCTCCATCAACGAGGTGTCGATAAGGCGAAATTTCAGAATACAGCGGGCTGATCGCCTAAATCACACTTCCGTACTTCCAACGAAAAATCGTTGGAAAAAGACACGATACAACCATTTTTGTTGATATGTCGTAGTCATTTTAAAGTTGGTTTAGTATATCGTTTCAAAATATTTTAGTCACAATGAAGAGGGAAAATTCATTGATGAATGAAAGGCAAGATTTGCTAGCTAAAATAATTTCTAAAATTTAGCTGTACTTCATAACAGGGTAAAAAGTTGATTGGAGGGTTGGGAAATAAAAAGAAACCGCTTACCCCAGCCATTTTGACTAATATCTCGTTCAAATTGTGCTCCATCGTGACCAAGTTGTGGCTGAGTTCATCCAGAAATGGAATAGGTGCAATAATTGAAGGGCGTGTTGTAGTCGCTAATCTAGGAGGAGCACGACGAATTTCTGATGGATTATAGTCTGTAAAATGTAATGAACAACTTTAGAAACGGAGTATCTAGTTAGTGTCAATGGCCGACTATTCGAGACTAGGAGTGTACAAAAATCAATTTTTGATTTGCGTTAGTTAATGATATTATGTTACCATTTTTGTACACCCTGCTCGAGACAAAATAACGACGCAAACATTTATTGCACGAGAATTACTGCGCTGTTTGCAACGTACTTTACGAAATCTCATCAATTTAAATGAATAACTTTGACGACTATTTGAGATTACGCAGCGAAACTTGGCATATCCGAATTTCTGTATCGTTTATTCTGTCTCAAATATTCGCCCATAGACAATAAGATCTCACGGTATTTAACGATATCGCCGTCCATTTGAGCTGACTGAATAGAATTTACAAAATGGCGGAATTTTCGTCCAGAGAAAGTTTTCGCTTTTCGATACTGAAAACTAAATACTGTTAACCTAAGAAGCCTAGATGATACAATAGCTGAAAACAAATGGTCAATAATTCCATAAATCAATTGCTTCCCTATGGTTTTATTTTCTCAATATCGTAAACTAAATTTCTCAGAATTTCACTAAACAGACTACTGATTGACTATCATCTTATTTCAACATTAACACATCACTTATTCTCGATTAATTTAGGGAAGTAAATAATAATAATAATCTTCATCCAAATCTCCTTTAGATTTGGGGATAACCCAAACGTAATTTACCTTTATCACATCACCCTTCAGTGATGGGTAAACTCTCTCGGGTTTATGTATTCGCAATTTCCTAATTCGTTTGACCATCCAGACTCTCTTCTTCTGCTTCGATCTCCGACTTCTCGGCCTGTAGATGAGCACCTTGGGCACTTCATTCGCTTCCATTTTCTGCATTGAAATATTATCAGAGCCGAGCATTGTCAAGTCATTGATATCCTTGTCGCGAAATGGGTGGAATGATGGAATAGAAATCGGGCGGAAGGTTATATCGCTGTATGGAGTGGGTCGACGAACTATGGATAGTTTGAATGAAGATGATGAAGGCAAGGATGCTGATAGTAAGGTTACTATGTAAAGTAAGATAATGTAGAGATATAGCATAGTTCAGTGGCTAATCACTCGAGACATTAGTGGAGAATGAATAATTATGGCAAAAATTAAAGGTGAAAGTGACGAAAAAATGGGCGGAGAATTGAAGAGAAAAAAACGGCGAGATCTGCGAGATCGATTAGATTTGATTCAAGCTTTGATGAGTTGTTGATGAACTTCAGCTAGGTTCAAGCTTATTTGACCAATAGTAATCTCAAACTGTTTAGTCTTTACGAAATATTCCCATTATTATTTGTGATTCTTTTCCAGTAAATGCGAGTGATATTTACTACCTTTTTCCCGACTTGCACGTCCTGTGCGAGACGTTTTTGCCTCTTCCGCTAAGCCTCTTCATTCCTCAATCCTTTTTTTTGGATTATTCCACTTTCTCTTCCCGTTCCACTCCCTCATGTAGCAGCGATAACGATCCATCCTCTATCCACTGTCCATTTCTTCTTTGTCTCCTGTCCTTTGCCCCATTCCCACGCCTCGCATTCAGGTTCGTCTCCATTTAAAAAAAATTCTGAATTACAGGATTCACACAACAAGACACTGTCAATATCATATTGAAATGTATACATAAATCGTGAATGTAAATGGTAGCAACGAAATTAATGATAAATGTCACGAAACTCTAAACTACACTACAATCTATAAACCGTTTGACGTTCATACATGTATGAAATGACGAAATAGAATGAGGGGGAACGATAGTTGCGTACAAAAGTGTACCTTTGCGCACAAAATATTTATCTTACAAAAACTCTTATTCGCCGCATTTAGTAACCAATTTATTAGACTTTGTACTACTTTCATAGCCCAATCTTATGGCATTATCTCATCTTTCTACCATTCAACTTGATATTCTCTTTAATTGTCTAAATATTGAATATTTAAGATTGGCTAGGTAGGTTATAGATATGTAGTTTTGTGAAAAATAGTACGACTTGTATTGTTTCGATCAAATTAAGTAGAAATTCATATGTTGAAGAAATAGCGAGAAAAGGCGAGAGACACAGTAAATTGCGTATTACTTTCCATTGTCTCCCCGCTGACTCTTTCTCTGCGCATAGTCGTGACGCGCATTTCTCGCAAGACGCTTTTTAACACACGAACTGTCACTTCATTTGACCGATACAATATAATACTTCGACCATGCTCGAGAAAATGAACCGTCTCGGAACTTTGTTATTTTCCATCCGTAGAGTTTTGCTTTCTATATTCTCTACTTCATCCGTTTATTCATTTACCTATAATTCTTACTTCTGCTCTATCCGTTAATGAATTGGGCCAATTAAGATGCGCTCCTGCTTTCGACGCTTGAATGCATTCAATTTGACGAGTGCTATGGAAACAGATTTAAATTTCTGAAAGAAGATTTGCGGATGCAGATGATACAATTCCTGAATGATACACTACAATTCCCTCCTAGAAATTATTGTCTATCATCGATTTGCTATTGAACCATTCGGAGATGGGCCTTTTGTATTCCACACCCACTTTCTGAAGAGAGTAGAGGAGGGAAGTAGGGGAAAAGAAAAAAATGGATGTGGAATACAGGAGGCCTGAATGTAGTATGAAATTCTAAGATTCATGCATTATTATTTTATCTACCTATTTAAACAAGGTAAATTCCTCAGAACTCCTTCCTGGTGAGAAAATAGACATTTTGTCAACAAATATTTGAGAAATAAAAAATTTTATTCATTAAATGTGCGTAAGGTCTGATGAAAAATATTCTAAGATTTTAAAAAGCACATTTTAATGAGAACATTTTGATGAAACTTCTAGAATACTTCGAAATAGGCCTAATAATGATTTTAAAATAGAAAATCGAAAATCTATCGATAAATTTTAAAATAAAAGCTGAAATCTTTCTCTTCCTCAACGATGGGAAGGTCTTGATGAAAGATTTTCTAAAGTTTGTATAAAAACTTGTCTTGTCGAAAATCGACAATTTTATGGCTATTCTAATTTTTGGAATATAATTGTGCATTATTTTTACCTAAAATTTCTATTTTATGCTAATTTTGAACAGCCTTTTAAACGCGCGTCGTGTTGTACGAGAATCTCATGCGTTGTGCAAAATGCCGTATTGCACGAACGAGTGTTTACAAGGATGCTCATTTCTTTTTCATTTTATTTTAGGTATCATTTAAATTGGAATAAAATGCCAGAAAATTGAGAGTATTTCAACATCATAAGCAGGATTACAGCATTTTGGGTAGGAATAGAATTTTAAACAAGAAACGTTAGAAATTAGTCAAATTATCTGAAATTCAACAAAAAAATGGAGTCCTACATTATTATTTATAGGTCTTTTCTGAATCCGGTATAAAGCATGATCGAAATCGGTTAATGATCAGAATATAGGCACATTAGTCTATTAAAACTAGCTTGTTTTCCGACGAAGTTTCTTCACTCAAATTAATGCTTTGTAAATAGTAGTACTGTTTCAATTACAATTAGTCCGAATTTTCAGATATCCACAAGGTGATTTTAATGGGATAATTAGTGTACATAGACTGTACTCTGACACCAGTAATGTATGAATTTTATCTCACAAGATGAGATGCTACACTTTGATATCAGCTATCTTCTAACAGAATGAATAAGCAATGTTTTATTGAACATTCGACAAATTATACAAATTTTCGGAATGCATTTGAATCGATAAAGTAAAATGAATAAATCAATTCAAGTAAAAAAGCTAAGCAGCCATGAGCTGCATAAACTTTGCCTATACATATATGTAGCAATTTGGCATATTGACTAGAAAGAAGGCTGACATTTTTATTCCGTGTTTTGTGCTTAGATTTGCAGGTGATTTATTTATTTATGATCTAGGTTTATCACAAACATATTTTATGAAATAAGATTTTTAAAGATCATTCATTGAGGTTAAAAATTCGACATTTATTATGCAGTTGCAGCTAGACTTGGATTCGGTGGTGCATGAATCTGATTATTACGATTATTGCGGCTGACTACGGACGCCAAAGGTCTCAGTCTATTGTTCCTTCTGAAATTCATTTCGACTGAATTACGAATTACGCAATTAACATCTAGAAATCAGTCATTTTTTAATATTGTAATTTCATACATTTTCGAGAAATATTGTCTAATGGCTTGGCGTCGTTTCGGACTGGCAATTATAAACGAAAGTGGTACAGTTATGCACGACAAATATACGTCAAATAATCGTGAATATCCCAAAGTATTCTCATATCCTTTTAAAATGTCATTCACGTTTGACTCTTAAAGTTTTGTTTCATTTTGAACATGCTTTTAAATTATTACCATGAGATAAGTAGTATAATACTGAAAAGCTGATCGTTGATATCTAAATTAATTTTATGATTATTTTTGTATACGAAATAATTGTATAATTCTCAAATGTCGTAACTCAAATCACACAATAGAAAAATGAATTTAGTTTTATTGGCAGCAACCCCTATCCACAAAATGAGTGTATACCACTGTACACCAAAGATTTTGGTGCGTAGTGGCCGTTCCCCGTTTATCATCTTCGGATTAAAGTGTTCCTTAAATCTTTCTCACTAATCTCAGTCTCAGTATCATTTCTTCGAAAATATTATAAACACGATGAATCAGAGTTGAATTGATATTTGTAAAAGCTCAATTAAAAAGTTAAGCCTTAAAGGGTATCCCGGATCAGGTTTTGCATCCTGTCCCTGTAATATCTGAGTTTAACAGCCAAAGAGATCAAATAAACCAACTGTTTAATTTTCTTACATACTGCATACATAAAGGTATCATGGTATATAGTATCCTTCGATTATCAGATTTATATTTCGAACTTGACGATAATTTTGTCAAAGCGCGAAACTTGAAATATAGAACAAAGTAGAGAAGCGATCCAAAAAGAGCCAGAATATCCAAAGATGAGGATGATAGCTAAATATGTTGAATTATTATGCGATTTCTAATGCATCAAAAATAAAATAGAATGAAGTAACGTAAGAAAGGATTATCAGTGTCGAACAAAATTATCGGATAATCCTCATTCTGTGTCGACATCAAAATTCCAAAATCTGCACTCTGCACTGATTGAATTAGCTGAATTGGTGAAAACACATATGCACGTGGAAAACATGAAATTGTGCTAAATTTCAGCCAAATCTGAAGAAGTGCAAGTGACTTTTCTAAACATTGACACAGGGATAGAGGATAAGTAACTCGAAACTTTTATCTCCTATTGTATAATAACTAGAGAGGCCAAGTGTTTTTTTTTTCGAAAAACCAACGACGCCACCATTTCGGGAACTATTTATTACCTTATTTAGTATTTCGGTTTCATGAAATTATCAACTAATTAACGATAATTGAAACGGCGGGAAATTTCGTGCGCTATTTCTGTCTCTTGAAAGAAGTAGACTTGGCCTCTCTAATCATAACACTGCACATGGTTAAAGTATTAAAAACGTGATGTTTTCAACTTACAATTAAAATTAGTCCATATTCTGATTTTTTATACCCAAACACAAACATGATTGTAATAATAAAAGGCGCTAAATTGTGAATTATCACAAACAGCATAATGCAATGAATAATCATTTTCAAACTATCCCTGCAATTTTCATTATATTAATAGTGCAAATGGTTTTTCACTTACTTGGTAAGCAGATTTGTTAGTCGTGGTAGTTCATATATGAGCACAAGTCGTTGGATAATAAGGCAGATGCTAAGCAATGCTACGGCTGAACTCACTATCGGAATCAAGAAGAAGAGGCAAATGACGAGATAGGATGTCCATATGATAGTTTGCACCTCAGCATATGTAACTAGCAAATTGGTAACCTGTAATTGATGGAATGATGAAATGACTTTTTGTATATATGACGAAATAATGAAATGAGAAAATGATAGTATGGCGTTTTAAATCGAGAGTATTTATGAAATAGTGTAGGCAATAATCGAACTTCAAACGTTTCCAATTCAAGAACTCATTTCGTCATTTGCGAACTTCTTACCAAAATAATAATTGTACTACTAGGATTGTTCTCACGTAAGTCTAAATTACTTTTCTAAAAATTAGTATACAGTGGTGGTCAAAAGTTTGGAACAATTGTGATTATGAGTGTAGCCTGGTAGGACCAATAATTGTAGATAAATTTGAGTGAAATTGGCAGGAATTCTCAATACACAATGTAACAGAATCGAACTGATTACAATTAATGTTTCTATCCCTAACTCTTTCATCTCTAACTTTGCATGCTCCTCCCCTTGCCATAACAATCCCTTCCCAGTCTTACCTAGAGGATTTCCTCTCTGAACGACACCTAACTGCAAGCTTGCTTTCTCCTCTTCCCCCTCTCACTACACTATTGGACTCACATACTCCATGTTGAGTATTGAACATGGACTCTATCTCGTAATCTCTAAAATCTAAATCATACTAGGAGAATTAATACAATCTTCGGAAGTCAAGGTATTTCTATACCCCAGCGAACAAAAAAGTATTATAACAGAGAAGAATATGTGTGCGAAGTTTCATTCTAATTAATCCGCAACTATGAAATATATCAGTCTGGATTCATAACGATAACTTTTCAAAACTTTCGGTTATCACTTTATAGAGAAATTTTAACGAATGCAAATTACCAAGCAAATAGAAATATAATACAGATATCAAGACTGTGACAGACAGTGATAATAATAATACAGATAATACCACCGGAAAGAAATTTGCCAATCTTCTCATTTGGTAATATATTGGATAATAAGGCGCCTATAATTAATAATTTTACAATATTTTCCAAATATGCCAAATTACCTCCTTTAATTCTAATAACTCGTCGTCGGAAATTTTTAATAATACACTAGGTATAATACTTGAAAAAATAAATATAATGGGGACAATAATCATCACAAAGTAAGAATCATTTAACTGGTCAATGAATTTATCAAAATCTAACGCTGAAAACCATATTTTAATTAAGACCCTACAAAATTTTTCATATGGCGATATTATTATGAAGATTTTTACTCCTTAAATTAATATATCTTACCGGTAAGAATATATTCTGCTGCTTCCATAGGTAAAATTATTGAAAAGTTAGAAAATTTTATAAGTACTAACTAATAGAATCGAAATTTATCGTGCTTTGTCTGATACGTTCTAGAAAAACTTCAAGTTATATACTTCAGCCGACAGGTGAATTAGGACGACATTAACAAAAATATATTTACACCATTCTCTTCGTCTTGATGCAAATAAAATGTCATCGACTTGAAAATTCCATTAATATTTAATGAAGAGATATATTTTATTGCTATAGAATCTGAGGAGGTAGATACTGTATACTATTTGCAACTCGCTTTTGCACGAGCCACACCTCTCCTTCCCTTCATTCTTTTTTTCTTTTCTACCTCTTTCGTCCCTTCAGCGTACCTACTATTTTTGGGGGTCGAGCCTAGGAGAGGAGAGGAGAGTTGCAAAAAGTATGCAGTATCTACTTCCTCACAGTCCATAATATGTATTGAAAATGTTATGTTCTCTAACTTTCGTTTCTCATATAGTAGAGAGCAAATGTTTTCCAGAAGTGAATATTCACCAGATTTTTCATCTAATACTGTCATTGTCAAATATCAAATATATGTTACTTGATAATAAATTTTCAGAAAAACTGAAGATAACAATAACTTTACCCTTTATCAATAAAACTTGTAATGAGTGAAAGGTACGATCTGATTTCCAATTAGTATGCAGTTATTTGGTAGCCATTTGAAATATTCACTCAAGAGAAGTCTATCATTTTTATTGTGTTCTGTGTTTAGATTTACAGACATATTTATTATTTATAGAAGTTTTTCATAGCATATTATGAGCTGATATTTTATGTTCTAAAGATAATTTATACAGGTGCAGAAACGTAAAACAGGGAAATTCAAGAATTGTTTCAAAATAAAAATCGAATGGATTCAACCAACTTTGAGAAACGACAAGAACACAAGATCTTGCATATTAAAAATATTTATTGATCAACCAACCGAGAAGTTTCAAAATACAGGAATAGCGTGAGATTGGTCCTAACGAGGACCTTTGGGATGAATTGAAGTGGAAAAGTCGATCTGCTTGCAGAAGTGAAGAGCTCTACTTGCTGCTGGTGTACTTGGTGATGGCCTTGGTCCCCTCGGACACGGCGTGTTTCGACAGCTCGCCGGGCAGAATGAGACGAACTGCCGTCTGAAAACGGATTAGATAAGGATAGTTCTGATGGACTTGTCGAATAGTTCAATTTTTGTTATATCACATTTTCTAGTATATGGCTAGGGCTAGGCTTTGATTGACTCTATGTTGTTCCAAAATGATCAGTTCATCGAACAGTGTTCGAGTATTTGACAATATAGTCATACCTAGCCTAACCTAGTTACATCGAGTGAGTTATTAAAAAAACCATTTTGAAGAATTTCTCATCATTTTGACAGCTTATTTCAAGATTTTGCACGTGCATCGAAAGATGCGTGAATCATTCATTCCCAAGTTGATTCGACTTGCCTGAATTTCCCTGGACGAGACGGTGGACCGCTTGCTGTAGTGAGCGAGTCGAGAGGCTTCAGAAGCGATGCGCTCGAAGACGTCGTTCACGAAGGAGTTCATGATGGACATCGCCTTGCCAGAGATGCCCGTGTCGGGGTGGACCTGCAATAAACAAATAAAAGTAAGCAGATTTGTCACGATCCGTTTTAGGAAATTTTACAAGGGAATTTAATCTTTCTAGTTCGTTTCAAATCCAATGATTTTTTCTGCTCTATCCCAATTCCGAGTCGCTATTCGCCCCCAAACTTTCTTGACAATTATGGTAACCAAATGAGTTTAAACCTGTTTGAGAACGCGGTAGACGTAGACGGAGTAGGATTCCTTCCTGGAGTGCTTGCGCTTCTTCTTGTCGCCGGCCCTCATCATCTGACTCTCCGACTTCTTGATCTCCTTCTTCGACGCAGAACCGCCTGTGCCAGCCATCTTGGGACGAACCATTGCAACAGAACAGCAAAAGTTGAACGAAGCAGGAAGACAAGAAATTGCAGAAAAATGCAAAGTGGTTGAATGAAAAATGGCAGTGATTATGAATAACGAAATGAGTGGGCGTGGCCGGAGGAGGTACAAAAGGCGGGCGAAAAACAAGTGGTTTCATCATTTTTCGGCTTTCTGCTGATTCGTTCAGTTCTCTGTGTTCCTGCTCCAACCTCCACATCTTCAGCCAACAGCAATGTCTGGACGCAGTAAGTCTTTCAAATTCTCTGCAACGTTTTCTAGATTCTCAATAGTTCACCATGGCTACAACTTGTAAAGATAACCAATTCTTTTCTTGTCCCTGCTACCTTTAGCCTAAATTTTGGTGAATTTTACGAATGAACGTGGTTATCTGATGAAAAATAATGAACCCTTGGTAATTCCGTCAAATAATCTCAATTTCAGCTGGCAAGAGCGGCAAGGTTCGTTCGAAGGGCAAGTCGCGTTCGTCGCGCGCCGGTCTGCAGTTCCCCGTCGGCAGGATCCACCGCAAACTCAGAAAGGGCAACTACGCGCAGAGAGTCGGTGGCGGCACTGCGGTGAGATTTGAATTCTTCTCATCAGCAGTTCAAAAACCCTGAATTCATCTTTCCTCGTGCAGGTCTACCTGGCAGCAGCCCTGGAGTACCTCGCGGCGGAAGTGCTCGAGTTGGCCGGCAACGCGGCTCGCGACAACAAGAAGACTCGCATCAACCCGCGTCACCTGCAGCTCGCCATTCGCAACGACGAGGAGCTCAACAAGCTGCTCAGCGGAGTCACGCTTTCTGAGGGTCAGTTTTGAGATTCACAGTAATCCGGCTTCGACTTCTCCAAACTCGACTCGCAGAGAAAAAGACATGCTCTTTTCTCTCGATATGACACTGGACTGTTTGGAGAAGTCGGATCCCGGCTATTTGAAAACCTAGAAATCATACAGGGTTACAGTATTAAAGGCTGAATTGTTCTAATTGCCAGTTCATTCTTTAAAGATCCAATTTCAGGAGGCGTCCTGCCGAACATCCACGCTGGGCTGCTGCCCAAGAAGACGGGCAAGCACGATAAGACTGCAGTGGCCGAGGAATGAGCGCTGAGGACTGAAACGGACAGTTCAACTTCCTTCCCCTTCTCTCCCTCCAATCTATCCCAACGGTCCTCATTAGGACCAACATTTCTGTAAACTCAATCTCACCTATTTTTGTTGGGTATTCAACTACAGTATGCTTTTGTTATTTTGTTCGATTCAATAAATTTTTCTGGGAAATTTGATGTTCCAAGCTTTCTTGCATGAATCTTTACTGAAGACGTTTGACAACCTTCGAAGTCTTCCAACTGACATGTAAGACGACAGCCTTGTAAAGTTGATGTCTAGTCTAGATCATTTCTATAAACAATTCTTGAGCGACCTCACAAATATGAACATGTTCTTCCAAATAAGTATTTATTTGATCAATTTGCAAAGAATAAATGGCGGTACAGAACAGAATGAAGATGATGGTCCTGAAGAGGACCGTTGGGATGAGTTTGCTTGTGTAGTCGAGTCAGCACGGCAACCTAGTTGCGTTCGCCTCGGATCCTTCTGGCGAGCTGGATGTCCTTGGGCATGATGGTGACTCGCTTGGCGTGGATCGCGCACAGATTGGTGTCCTCGAACAGACCGACCAGGTAGGCTTCGGCAGCCTCCTGCAGGGCGAGCACTGCCGACGACTGGAAGCGGAGATCCGTCTTGAAGTCCTGCGCGATTTCACGGACCAGGCGCTGAAATTTACAGTTAGACGAGAACTTTTGAATTTCGTTTTTTACCTGGAAAGGCAGTTTTCTGAGCAGGAGTTCAGTGGACTTCTGGTAGCGGCGGATCTCGCGCAGAGCCACGGTGCCGGGACGGTAGCGGTGGGGCTTCTTGACTCCGCCAGTGGCCGGTGCGGACTTGCGGGCTGCCTGAAATTTGAAGGAATTATTCTATTGGCCTAAAATTCTCTTTCAATTCCTTCGAAACGCACCTTGGTGGCGAGCTGCTTGCGAGGAGCCTTGCCTCCAGTCGATTTGCGAGCAGTCTGCTTGGTGCGGGCCATCACGGAAACGGAGTTGAGCGCAGAAGGATGAAACGAAGAACTGACGGAATTCGCCGACACTCGGAAAACGAGATGAAGAATGGCGGGAACAGACCGCCTTTATACCGTCTTGGAATGGGCGGGCTTGTTTCACTGACCACTTGCTCTTTTCTGACCCGCCCACTCGAAAACCGTATAAAAGGCAGTCAGCTTCCTCCGTTCTTCATCTCGTTTCTCGAGTGTCAGCGAATTTTCGCCACTTCTGCGTTCAACTTCACGTTCGTCTTCAACCGACAATGTCCGGCCGCGGCAAAGGAGGAAAGGGACTCGGCAAGGGAGGAGCCAAGCGCCATCGCAAAGTGCTCAGAGACAACATCCAGGGCATCACCAAGGCGAGTCGAAAGAATGCTGCAGGAAATTTTAGGATTTGGCCTAATTGCTTGGTTTTCAGCCTGCCATCCGTCGTCTGGCTCGTCGCGGCGGCGTCAAGCGCATCTCCGGACTCATCTACGAGGAAACTCGTGGCGTGCTCAAGGTTGGCTCAAAAATGGTAATTCTCGGTCAAATTCAACAAGTTGCAGATGTTCCTGGAGAACGTGATTCGTGATGCTGTAACGTACTGCGAGCACGCGAAGCGCAAGACGGTCACAGCGATGGACGTGGTCTACGCCCTCAAGCGCCAGGGACGCACTCTGTACGGATTCGGCGGATAAGTCGATTAGCTGAAGAGAAGAGAAGCACTCCAGAAATCTAACCCAACGGTCCTCTTCAGGACCACATCTCACCATATCACTGTCAAATTCTATCTACTTTTTCCACATCCATTTTTCTTCAATAAATGCTATTTTGGAAGACTTCTTGTTTGAAATGAAGATCTCTCGTCTCATCGAGATTCAATACCGCAACCACTTGCTTGATTTGTTTCCTTGAAATAGTTTCTTTTTGAATTCTCAATATCACATCATTTTTTCTCACTTTTCACAATCCAACAGCTCTGGTTTAAAGTGCTGAAAGTGGTTTCTTTGATTTTCACGACCATTTCCCTCTTCTTGACCAAATTCTTGATAGTTGTGTTTCTTTCATGATTTCTGAATCGACCCCAAATTGTAGCAATTCTCCCATTCCTGAATTTGATTCCTCTCGAAGTTCCCCCAAGAATTAATTTCCGTCGTGATGATTTTCTCGTTTTATCGCATTTTTTCCAAACTCCTTTTCAGTGATTTCACCCCAGCACCCAGTTGAAATGGATCAGTTCGTGCCCCCTTCATCTGAGTTCACAGTACCTGTCTCCCATCCCTCCCTGTCCCACTCGCACTCCACCCAGTCACTCCATTCCATTGCCTCGGATCTGTTTGCATCTGGCGGCCCTCCGTCCACTCGCTCGCAGTCGAATGTGGCTGCTGCTGTTGGCTGGGAGAGTTACGTGGCAGAGTTGGGCAAGGACAAGTAGGTTTTCTCCAAATTGAAAAAAATAACCCCGAAGAATTCCTGTAAATTTCATGGGGCTGAAAGTGAAGATTTTTAGACGATTTTATGGCATTTCCATGTCAGATCTTCTTTCCTTACAGAGTCACTCAACTGTCTTCGAATGCCCATCCAGTGGTTCCAATCTCCGTGAAGCCGAAGACGAAGGAGCCCGAGGAGTTCACAGACAACCGCATCTACGTGTCCAACATCCCTTTCTCCTTCAGGGAAATCGACTTGGCCAACATGTTCACTCCGTAAGTTGGAACGATGAAAGAGAATTGGCTAAGAGATATGAATAATTCACTGCAAATACAATTTCTTATGATTTGATTGCAGATACGGACGTGTGGTGAACGTGGAGATCGTGATGAATGAACGCGGTTCGAAGGGATTCGGTTTCGTGACTCTGGACAATCGAGAGGGCTGCGAACGGGCCAGGAGGGAGTTGCATGGCTGCCACGTGCAGGGTAGGATCATTGAGGTGAGGATGCAAGAAGAAAATTAAATGCAGTTTACAACTAATAACATTTGAAAACGCCAATGTGGATCGAGAGGTTTTTGAATGGTCATGGTCTCGAAATGCGATACGATGCTCTTTCTTCATTCTAAGTTATTAGCCCACCATGCCCTTGTTCTGTTTCTATTCATACCACTTTCATTTGCAAATACTGGTTCTTTTTCAAATTTATACCATGTCTTATTCAAGAAGTCTGAGCTGATTAACTTCTATTCTGCAGTCCCGTTCTCTATAATATATTTCAGGTTCGGAAGGCGACTCCATCGCGCCGCAAAGGCATTTCCCCTCAGCACTGGCTCTCTGCAGTCCCCAATGAGGGCAAATTCATCCCTCAGCCATTCTTGGACAGGCATGTTTCTGCCTTCTTTATATCAATGATCTTCCAATATGAATATCTGAATTTTTTCTGAATGTTAATTTATTCATCGCCTTCTTTGAATTCGGAGTGACTTTAGAAGAAAATGAAAGAAAGTTATAATTTCGAAAATCTAATGCGACTTGTTAATTTGCAGATCCAAATCGACCGAACTGCCGGACGTGACTTGGCTGCAGCGGGTCATCTCTCGCGAAGTGGAGCGACAGGCCCAGGAGCAGCAACGCAGAGCCTACGACCACGTCGTCACACAACTCATGGCCGGACTCGTTCGCACTGGGCAAATCCAAGGGGAAATCCCTGGAATGCAGCACAGCGACCTGCACAGTCTGCAGCTGCCTTACACAGGTAGTTGAAGGGAATTTAGTTCGTGAAAATATTGAATGGAAAGAGCTCTAAAGTCATCAAGGCAATCGGAAGAGCATGACGCGTTGGCACTATTCTGGATAGACGGGGAAGTGCTCTTGTTTCTTGTGCATTGAAAGTTGGGCCGTAATATTCAAGTTCCTAGTTCTGAGCATTTTAAATTCCAAATATTTCAAAATCAACTATCTTTTCGATTAAATGATAAGATTCCTCTCATTTGCAGGTCTGACTCCCTCGTCCCCTCTGCGTCGCTCGCCGCCCCGTACAGCGCCCTGCTCTCCCTTCATCCGCTCGGACTACGTCTCCTCGTCCCCTGTCCACCCTGTTCACTCTGCTGCAGTCAGTCATTCTGCCTCGGCCTTCATGTTCCCTCCCCCTCCCCTGTCTGCCCATTCTCAGCAGCCTTGGATGAACCCCGCTCCTCTCCACTCGACTTCTGTCTCCAATCCCTGGCCACAGCCTATGGAATCTGCTCGTTCTGGTCAGTCATTCCTCTTCTCTTCTAGTTCATTCCCCTCCTTCGTTCAGGTCTATCCCGCAGTCACTCTACGCGTCTGCCCGCCGACCTGCCTGCTCTATCCTCAGGCAACCAGCTCCCAGCCAACATCTACGGCAGCATGGGCATTCAGATGGATCGCATGCAGGTTAGCTTTATGAATCTAGGAAAAGATAAGACATGGAATGAATGAAGTATAGCAGAAATGTGAATAGCGCAAGAAGAAAACATTCGTGACGAATTGAAGAGTTGCGTGGCATATTGATAAACGCTTCCAGATTTCGCTCAAACTTTCTTCTTATTCTCGCTATCGATATCAGCTCAACTCATCTCTTCCTTTCAGCCTTCCAACTCGAGCAGCACGTCGTCCATCTTCTCGAACCTGCAGCTGCCCCTATCCTTCGTCCCTTCTCTCGCCACTCCCTCTGCCTCGGGTTCTGAGTCCACCTGCTTCGACTCCAATGGCCTGGACTCCACTCTGCAGCCTCTTCCCTTCTCCCCTTCCCGCTTCCATTCCTCTTCTGATGCCTTCCTCTCCTCTGCATCTCAGTTCGGCCCGATCGGTACGAGGCCTCCCTCTGCCAAGTCCTCTGCATCCACGGACGAGGGAATTCACATGGGGAATGGCGATGGAAACACCACCATGGAGAATGGAAGTGAGTCGTTTTTACAAAAACTGTTGATGATAAAGATCAGATTGTCATTTTTTCGATTTTATATTGGAATCTTTCTAGAATGTTCTCACGTCTAACGAAACCACTTTGTTAAATATGAAACTCTTGCAGAATCGTCCCGAGCCGAGTCGACTCTGTCTGCAGCCGCCGAAGCGACAATTTCGCCAGTGGAGAAGACTGAACAAGGCGAGGAGACATTCGTCATGCAGAACGTGTTGGATGCGCTGCCTGAAATTAGTGGACAGATGCGGGAGGAGACTCACACTGGCGGACAGGAATAAGTCCGATATTCTGCATTCTTCGTGTAAGCTAAGTTATTTTTTGTGCTAGTGAAATTCACTCTTTTCTCTTACTTTACTCCAAACTCTTTCAATTAACCTAACCTTAACCGACTTTCAGTCGACTTTTATCAAAACGTTTAAGTTGTCATGTTTAACCCTTGTTGTTTATTAGGAGAGGGTACGAGTCATCAGACTCTAATCTTGTAGTCTCAATTTTGCATTTTCACTCTTTTTCACTTATTTTTATTCCATTTTAGGTTAGTTTTCCTGTAGTTCATCACTTATTTGATATTGTGTCTACCCTCGGCCTTTTCAAATGCTTCGTGCATTCTCATTCCCCATTTTCTGTCAAATTTAACTCCTTCTTCATTTGTTTTACCTGCTGCTTTATTATTTTAGTCTTGGTGCCTTGTGATTCATATTCATATTCACTCTTCTGGTTTGGGAAACGAACAGATTGATGGTATTGACTTGTCTTTGCTCTCTTCGTCTTTGATATGGTTTAGGTACTCAAATAAAGTATTTGGAAACATTGCTAATTTGGAACTTTGAATGGACTAGTTTAATGCTACCAAGAAAATATCTTTTCTTTTTTCTACAGAAATGCGATGTTTGGATTTCATCAAGATCCACAGCATTCTCAATGCCAGTCGATACAGACTGATATTGGGAATACCGAGATCCTTGTAGAATTTCCATTGTTGCATTTCCGCAAAATTTTGCAAATGCTAAATTCTGAATAGCTTCGAGTTTTCTTCCTGATTTTTTAAAATCAAATAATTGCTGCTTATGATTCAGAAACCACGAAGGAGCATCAATTGGAAGAGGGGAACGCGCAGAGCAGTGGCTGGTTACTGGCTCGTGGCGATCAAATCGAACTGCAGCACAGGTTGGCTATGCAATGTTTTTTCTAATCAATTGTAAAATCATACTTTAATGCCAACCATGATTTTCCTATTCGAATATGTCCACTCTTTTGTGATTTTTTAAAGTGTTTCACATCTTCCTCTTTAGAAATTCATGCATAAATTCCTGTCTCTTTCTGACTTATTCTCAATTTGTTCAAAGTTTCCTTGACTGCGCAATTTGCGGCTAACGTCAATCTTTGTAGGTGAATAACTGCACGAATTTTGAAGAACAATGCATAGATTCTAGTACGGGAAAACTTCTCACATTTCGTGCTTCATAAAATTTGATCCAAAATTCTGTATTTGGACCATGTTATGAAATCGCAAAATTCTTTGATCCATCCATACATCCTGAGGATGCCGTCGTTTTCAAATCATTTTCGAACTTATCACCTCAATCTAGATGCAAAATTTTACTTTGTTTTCTTAACGCATTTTTTCACAATTAATAACTTTTGAATAATCGTTTAGATGATTTTAGAGCCTTCATTGGTTCAAAACTTGTCTCTTGGAAAATCGATCATTTTTGTGAGTTTTATCAACAATTCCATGACGCGACATCTGCTGACTTCTCTCTACCAGTATACATTAGCATATTTGTTGGTGCATCATCATTCTGTCTCCCTCTTTATTCCATCTTCTTTTCTGCCTGAATTACTGTAATCGGATTGTGTTGGTTGTGCAAGCAGTGATAGGAAAGAAGAGCTCCTTTCCCTTTCGAATTCTCTTCTCGTTTCATTGATTCTACTGCATTGCAGGTCTGAATATCAATGATCAGCGAATTTATCACTCGATTGGTGCAGATCTTCTAGCGATGAATTTTCACAATTGTACTTGCTTTTTCATTAAATGAGCGAAACTAGGGTAAAGTTTTTGTTTTCTCTTCTAATTCAATTTTTTACAAGAAGATACATACCAATTTTCTGTAAGGATATCAGTAATCATGCGTGAAACAGATTCGATATTTAAAATATCGAAATCGGAATCTGAGCCAGAATATGTCTACCTAAGAAATTCTCGGAATCTAAATTCACCCTCAATTTTTTTTCGAAACTGGAACCAGAATTTCGTCTCGTTCCCTGGCATGAATCATGAATTTGATTACTTTGTAATTTAATATTTTGACATTTTCAATAGGCGAAGGGAAATCTAAAAATGAAATCTATAAAAGATTACGCATACGCGGCGTTACTATTTCTGCGAATTTTCCCAGCTTTGTTTATTTCCTGTAGCCAATCAATTCCAGTCGATGCAACGGCAAACAACATGTCTCTGCAATCATTTCACGTGTCATGTAAAACCTATAAATGCATCAACTTTCCTAGATCATCACTAGATGATTCATTAAATTCGCTAATTGGAGACAAAGTCTGATATGTCCAGACGGAGTGAAAAGCAGGCAAATCACATACAAATGAATGGAATGAATTGCAATAATTTCCTAGGGACACGGGGCATTCAACTCTGTCAGTTTACATTGTCCTCGCTACTCTATGTCTTGTGCAGTCTATGCTCTTTCTATTCATCTTTCCCCTTACTATTCCGGTTAGCTTTTTTTCTTTTCTAACCTCCACTGTCATTTGATTTGTACTTATCGGTATTTTGAGTGAAGCGAGACTCTTCACAGCTATTTTCTTTTCTCGAACTACTTTCAAATGCGAGTAATTTGCAGTAAGTAAAGGATTTCTTGTAAAGACGCAAGTCTCGCAAAATCGATTAGGTATAAGACATGGTAGGCCTACCTATTTTGCTCTCAAAATGTCCACCTCGATATGCTAGTGGTTTAGAAAGCATGATGGCCCTACCATTCTCTATCCCTATTCCTATTCATCTGGGTTTTTAATTTGTCAGACCTGTGTCTTATTCAAGAAGCCATGCAAAGAAAGGAAGAATAACAGATCTTTAGTAAAAATGAGTGATCTTCACTGTCATGCTAATGACTGAAGCCGTTGTCCTTCATTAGTCTTTCTCATCCCTTTCATGTCTAAATATTCCTGCTCCGAAGACAGTTATAGGTTTATATCGAGTCGCTCTTCTATTGTTGAAACTCTGGAATGCTTTGCATTGATCATTGCGATTTGAGTGAATTGCGTAATTCCCTCTCGTTTTCCCGACCCCTCTCACAGCTCTCCTCCAGGTTTCATCCTCTTTGCCCCCGAATTTCCATTTTCATCGTTCTGTCTTTTCTATAATATTTCTCAGGTCTCATGTCATGTCCTCTTTGCCTGCATTTGCATAGATATTTCGGGCAGAGGGCGTATGAAGAATATAAAGATGTGAAAATAATCTCTCCAGGCAAACCACCACTTTCCTTGTCAGAGACAGTCAGCTCACTCCAATTCTCTGATACGAAGTTACAAAAATCGCATTTTGAACGAATCTTACTGTAACTAACTTCTTTAGAAGTTTTGTTTTCTTTTCAAGTGGCATCTGTTCTATGAAAGAATCTAAAGCATTGTCTGCCTGTAGGCCTCTTCTCTCACATATGTTGCTCTAGCTCGTTCGTCTGCCTATTTTCATTTTTCCACATCTTTTCTTCTCTACTCACTTGGGTCAAGCTTTATTCTTCTGCATTGTCACTAGTGATTCGTAAAGTTCACAATATAGCACTTGACGAGGATCTGTAGATGCACGTTTCTAAACGTTGATCATCTTTCCAACATGCTATTCTTTCAAGTAACGAAATTTTCAATCGAATATTCACTATTTCGAAATTTCGCAACTTCGCCTGCAGTCATTTGATTCTCTCGTTATGGGTTTCTTTTTGGATAGTCTTTAATCTACTTGCTCTGAACTCTGCGTTAATAAGGAGCAGTGTGAGGTTGTGAGATACAAGCCAAAAGAGAAATGCGGCGAGAAAGTCGAATCTGCAAAGCCATAAACAGTCAGCAAATAGCGAGCCGCACTCCTTGATCATCGAATAATTTATGCGATGAATGACGTGATCAGTCAATCGATAAGGCCTGTCTGCGCCTCTCCTTCTCTCACCTCCACTCTCTCATTATCTCCCCATTATCCCCCACTCATCCTGTATCCTGTATTTGTGAGTTGTCCATCTCAGATCGCATCTCGCCTCCTTTCTAAACCACAATATTTCAAACCCAACTTACCTGTCTACCGTAATCCTGACTCTAATGTATTGCTTTGCAGGGACAGGTATCGGTCAGACCGCATACCTCCTGAATCTTCTCGTTCTCCAAAGCTGTCCTCTCCAGAAGCGGTTTATCGTGGAATGAAAAAAGCTCCCAATGTGACTCAGGAAGGCATCTCGAGCGTGGCGGTGGATTCGCCGTTCCGCCACGCGGCACCTGACACTGTTGGAGGGGCTGTGGGAGCTCTCAGCAACAATCACACAGCTAAGGTACGCTTTTCCCGATTATTTTCAATTTCGACAAAATCTCATTCGTTAGCAGTACAATTTATCATTTTATAAATTTGAAGCAAAAATTGAAGTTCGATACTTTATTTTCGCCTTTACCAAATTTTCCTCTCATGTGGACACTTGTGCAATTTCAAAATCTTGCCCTTTCGAAGTTTTCCATAACAAAGGTACGGTCAATCTTTGTACAACCTTCCAAATGTTTCAATTTCAACTAGTTGCGTATTTTCGAACAAAAACAAAACGTTTCCATATTTGGCACATGAACAGCACGAGAAAGGCAGGAATTGTGAAAGAGTAGGGATAAGATTTGGGCAGAAAGGAAAAGGCGTGAGGTGTAAAGATAGAAAAGGAACGCATTTTTATGGCAGAAGACATAGGAAAGGGAACTGTGATGCTATCCTCCATTCCTCTATCATTGCCTGGTTGCGATTCTTTTCTCGTAGTCTCCTGATTTATTCCATTCCTTTTTCAATTTCTTCTCGATTCCAGTCTTCCGTTTTCCGATCAGTATCGCAGTTCCCCGATCATGTACCCAAATTCACCTTGCATCACATCATCGCATCAAAAAGATATCATTCCCCAAGAAAACCTGAAAAAAACTATTTCATTCTTCTTCTGTTTTGTTCGTTTCAGTTTGAACTCGAAGTGATCGTCTAAATTCTCTCGACGAGTCGATTCCATGTCACTCCCAATCATTTCCAGGAGTTATGGCGCTTGTCATCGACGCTAGATTATTTTTAGCCACTACCTTTAGACTTCCAAGAAATAAGCGCGTTTTGGAAGTTTGTCAAACTAATTAGGCGGATACACACGTGCTTGGAAGCACGGGGGAAGTAGGCGAATTTCGAGGGAGTAAAGTCGAGGTTATTTAGGAGAAGGAAAATGACGAGAGACGACAGCGTGAGACTTTTTGGTAGTTTGACAGTGTGGCAGAACCACTGGCGTATCTTTCATAGTATAGGTTCAACTAGCTCAGAACTGAAGACAAATAAGTTACTCAAGTAAAGATACACTACGGAGTTTATCATTTTTCTTTTTGATCCATGATAGACGTGCGCAATTCGAAATTCACACACATCATTTCTAACTTCTTATTTAGTAATTATCATCGAACAGTTTCAGTGCTGTCATCCTTACCCATTTAGAATAAGTTTTGCATCAAAATCGCAAATGCCCATTTCATATGGTTGGTAATAATTTGTTTTGAACTGTGACAAATCAGCTATGGGCAAAGTCTCGAATTGACGAAATGACGAGTCCATAGTTAAAAATGGGATAGAAGATAAGGATAAGAAAGAGTAAAATGGTAGGAAATGCTTTGCCATGTCATCGTTTACCGTCGTATTTCCTCTAATAGAAAGAAGATCTAATCTGAAGTCCAACTTTGAGGGCCCAAAACTCGTAGCTATATAGTAAGAGTTATGCTCTAAAGGGACATTGATATGCGAGATATGGACTCGAAATCTTCTAAAGTTTGTGGCTGGAATTTTGGAATGATACATCCAGTCGAAGCCAAAAAGTACAAAGAAATCTCTATTAGAAAAGATAAGATAGTTGACAATATAACTGATAAAATTTGATAATTCACTTGAATCAGCAGCATCCTTCTCGCTGGAATATCACATGGTTTCCCTGTTTGTGTTTCTGTTTTCATCCTCCTTCTGCCCCCTCGTCGATCTCTCGATTTGCCTATTTCCAATCACTCCCATCATTTGCCAATGAGTTTCATTCAATTCCTTGCCCTTCCCTCGTCATTTCGTTGTTATGTTTAGTCGTCAGCTAACAGCAACCCAGTTATCGTATCATCTTCATTCCATAATTCGATTCAATTCCTCCACTTCTTCAGTCAAATGTCTAATCAATTCTTGATTCTATTATTCCTTACCCTGTGTGAATTTGCATTGCTTCTCGATTTCCAGCTTCTCCTCTCCAATTTCAGTCAGTCAGTTTGAGACATCATTTTGCACTGTCGTCATATCATCTGCCATTTCTCTTCGTACTCATTTTGCACGTGAATTGTCTTATTCTTCCCTTCGATTCCACCCGTCTCATTTCTCAACTCCTTCCATTCTTCCTCTCTTCCCTATTCTCTTTTGCATCAGCTTCACGTATCAAAGCAGTTTTTCTCGAATTGATGAATGGGGCCTGATAGGTTATCATAAGCAGTGTCAGGCAATAGGTCATTGTGTCAAAGTGGACTACCTGCTGGCTTTAGGTCAACACCTTCTTCTTCTTTTTCTTCCTGTCCGTTCACTTTGCAGCTATGTTCTCTTTCTGCCAAATCGAATCCAATCGATACTGTGATCGAGTGATTTAGTGCTAAGTGATATGACAGGGAATCAAGTTTATCGAAGTCGAGTCATTCCCATTCTCAGTTGATCTGTTTGTCTGCTTCTCTGCCTGTCTTTCCTCGCCACCCTTCCTCCGTCCTTCTTCTATTCATCTGTAATTGACACGGTTCCCCCTGCACTCGCATTTTCAGTGCATTCTTCCACTTCTCCATTTTTCTGCGTTACATTTTCGATTCGACATTGTTTTTCTTCTTATTAATCGATTCTCATTGTTTACTTGTCAGTGTATCCGACGGCCTTCTGCTTCACAACCTCATACTGTAATCGCCCTCTGTGTCTCTGCCCCTCACTCTTCCATTCGATTCTACAGCAACAGACCAGAAGCAGGCAGTTAAACATGCAGATTCGTCTGCATTGATTACTCCCTTCCTTTTGGATTAATCGCCAATTCGGATTTCTATATTCACTAAAGAGTTGATAAGTTGTACTGCTACGAATGAGACTGAAAAGACAGCAAACTGAGGTGTGTATGACATTGAATGGTGAAGAGGACATTTTCAAAAGTGCTATTTTTAATATCGAATTCAGTGGTATTCGAAGTTTTGAAAAATTCCGGAGTCGGGTCGGAATTAGCTTTTTTACGACTATGAGTCGAAATATTAGCTTGAAAAGTATATAAAATATTTAAAGTTTTCCATTTTGATGGCTTAAAAAACCAACGATGCATCATGAATAACGAATACTCCATTTCTTGCATTTTTAAAGAAAAATAATAACTTTGTGACTTTTAAGATAAAAATCCGCAAAATTCCGACCAAAATGAACCGAAATTTCGAGGTTAAAGATCCCTCGAAGTTGAAATTTTCGGAGTCCGAGTCGGAATTCTGAACAGCTCTATTAATTCGTTTTTGACATTGCGTTAATTCTAAAAATGCTTTCTCATAGTCAATTTTGACGTAGACGTTTACAAGAAGGTAGCTTCCGTTTCCATTTATCTGGTCAAGGTCACCTTCAGCAGAATTCCCCGAAGAAATGATACGTCTTCTTGTAAGACGTCGAAATTTTCTTGGAAATGTCTTCTTCATCATTTTAGGAAAATGAATGAATTGCATTATTCCACTCTCGACAGCGTGGATTTTTGCATATCACTGTAACGTCAAAATCTGCTTATGTAAATTTTGAGAGAAAACTTCGACAGAAGAGTTTTCATCTTTTCTCTAATCGCAATGGCAAACATCTAGCTCCACTTTGTCTCGAATCAACGATAAAAAGAACCCTAGATCAGGGATGCACGGCGACTTTGATTTAACATTTTTCGGAGTAGAAGTCCAAGTTACTAAAAATCCATTGGAGTCGGAGTCAATTTCGTGCACTCCTGTCCTAGATTATCGTATAGAAAAATTGAAAGTAGCAATTTTAATAGATGCAATTCATCAAAAGTAGACTAAACGAAGTACGATTCAAATTGAATTCTTACGGTTAAAATAAAACTAACTTGCCATAATTATTTACGATGTTTCAGGATGGAGCGAAGGAGTTCGGCGTCTCTCTGTCGCATCTGCGCGGGCTCATGGAGGCTCGAGGGGCCGAAGCTATCGTCAGAGTCAGTCCTAGTCTATGTTCATATTCAAATTCAATGCATAAATCCATCCATCATCCCTTTTCTTCATTTCGCCAACATGCTCACGTGCGCCGATTTTTGGGGCGTGTTCGTAGTTTCTCAACGCGACAAAAGAAAAATAGAACATAAATCAAATCAAAAGTGTAAACGCCAAAATTTTAGAATATTTTGCGAATATGTATTTTGAGCCGCACGCAAACTTATTATAGTTAAAGACCACTCTATTGAGAAAGTAGAGAATGCACAACGTTAGAATATGAAAAGTGCTGCGTAATTTTTAAATTATCATAAATAACCTCTCGAATTCATTTTAATGTAGTCAAATCTATAGCTAGGTATATCCTAGCTCTTGTACACGAAATTTTGGATCACTGATCTATTTCAATCCTTTATCTTTGGGGAAATAAGTTCACTTTTAATTATTTCACATGATAATATTTTGGAGCATCGATTGCGAGATATTTATGTCATCATCTTGCTATATTTAGCTAATATTAGAGGCAATGATGGTGGGAAAATCGAAATCTTCAATAACAAATTGGCTAATCGATCCAACTTGCTTATCTTCTTCTCTTTCTTGAGTACCTATTTGCTAGAAAGGAGTAATCGTTTGTTATTGTTTGACAAAATGACTTTTTTCCGATGCGCTACGCATTGCCTCTTGCCTGGCTGAAGAGTCACGTCTTCTTACTCTCGTTTCATCTTGCATCAAAATGATAACCTCTCACGAAAGAATGATTGAAAAGAGGCAAGAGGCGATAGAACGATGACGAAACAGAGAGGCGGGGTGAGAGTGGGAGAAGAGAGGATTCAAAATAATGGAAATCACGAGGATTTCGGGAATGGTTCAAAACTTACAGTAGTGAGCAAAAATTTCGAAACGCATAACCGTTTGAATATGCTCATTTCGTACGCCTGAAGTGATTCTATAAGGCTCAAATTTATCTAAAGTATAAAATTCCTGAAGCCAGCAAGTATACTGAATTTCAGCCGGATTATGTCATGTTAAATCAGTAATGAGACATGCATCCTAAATATTGCATTTTCAAATTCGCTTGCCACTGTAAATATCGTATTTTCTCTGATAATGAGTCCTCAGATTATCTATTTTATCGATCATGAGAAAAATTGCCAGAATTACTATTTCTGATTTTTAAACTTAACAAAATCTTAATTTCTCATGATCTTACAGTAGAAATTTCACCCTAAAATGGTTCTTTTCATAGTGCCGATATTTTGTGACGGGGGGAATTTCTATTGAAAAAAATTGACATGCAATCGAGCAAATAGAAATACAACATGTTCAGTTATCGAACGAGCACGATGGTGTGGAAGGGCTGTGCAACAAGCTGAAGACAGACCCTGTGAGGGGACTGCCCAACAGTGCGGCAGAACTCGACAAAAGACGAAAGATATTCGGAGCCAACACGATTCCCCCTGCAAAGAGCAAGTCATTCATTCGACTCGTCTTCGATGCCTGCAGGGTTCGTTCAGATTTCAAACAATCCAATATTCATTAAAAACTTACCAATTTCAATAGTTTTTTAAAAGATGTTTTCTTCTTCGATTACCTTAAAACGATATTCTATAATTCCAAAAGACAAGATTATAGTTAACTCATTGTAAAGAGAATCATGTCTTTTTTCGGAATGATTGAAATATTCTAGTAGCTGCTTTCTTTATTAATTATGCGCATTGAAAACTACGAAAAAACGACAATAATATCGAGAATAGGAAATCATTTCAGGACCCGACCCTAATTATTCTGCTGATTTCCGGTTTCGTCAACTTGGCTCTGTCGTTCTACGAACCCGAACAGGAAGTGGACTCTGGCGATGAAGACAACAGTCCTTTGGCCAGTGCTTCTAACCTCACTGCCACTATTGCCTCCGTACTCGTTTCCAACCTCACTGGTATGCAATAATTGAAGCATTAAGTATCTTTCCTTCCGAAAACATTCGATTCATCAAAATCATACTTGTTGGCGAGTCGGATAATTTGCGATTTTATCCGTCGTTATATCATTTTTCTTATCCATTCCGAAATTTAGCGATTCGATTTGTCAAATCGGACTAGCAAGCCTGCTCAAGAATTAATAATTCTGATAGCCTATCATATTACTGTCAAGTAAACGTGTTTGCAGATTCCCTGAACTCGACCCTGACAACAACGGCAGCGCATGCGACAGAAGGCCACGGGACTGCGTGGATCGAGGGAGTCGCCATTCTCCTCTGCGTCATTGTCGTCGTTCTCGTCACTGCAAGTATGTTGCATTTCCATTTCACGGGATTTCTAAAAGCTATCAATTCTTAAGCTAACAAATTTTATTTCATTTTGATAGATTTTCACGAACTTTTAGAGAGATTTTAAAGTTGATGCTAGATTTCTATAGATAAATCTCGATGCTCTATTTCGAAAATTCATATTAGATGAGGAATTTTGCGTAAAATTGCCTGGGAAACTTTAGCACACACAGTAGTATTGTAAAGTGTGATAATTTAGTGTCTTTATTAGTTCCAACAAGTTAAAGTCAAGTGATAGCTAAATTTTTTCAGTCAACGACTATTCTAAGGAACGTCAATTTCGCAGTCTTCAGGTCAGTTTATTCAACTTCATTTCTGAAAAATATCAATAATTTTTCAAACTGAACAAACGATAGAAATGACCTTCTTTCCTGTCCATCTGTTCATTATCGTCGCGGTTTTGTGAGAAAATCAAAGTTCAGAAAGCAAACATGCATCGCGTAGTGTACAGCATCTGAAAAGATGAACATGATATGATTCTTGAAACTTCTTCTAAAATAGACGGCTTTGGAATGAAGTTGAAGAATAATTAAAATGTTCAGGAGAAAATCGAAACAGGCCAGAAATTCTCGGTGATTCGCGACGGAGAGGCGATTGACGTGCCCGTGGCGGACCTCGTGGTCGGAGACGTCGCCAGAGTGAAGTACGGGGATTTGCTGCCTGCTGATGGATTCCTTTTGCAGAGCAATGATTTGAAGGTTGGGACAGTTTCCATTTGAAGAGTGGTGGTGTGACGAAGTGTGCAATGAAGGTGTGATTTTTGTCAAATGACCAAGTGTTTCTTTGAAGGAATGAGCTATGCTCTATCATTTGGCATAAAGTCACCTCGTCATTACACACTCGATTCACACCGTCGTTCCATCAAATATTAGGTGTCGTAAGTTAGACATGATTGTGATGATGAAATTATTGAGAAAATTGCATAAGGTTGAAATTGTAGTGCCTGTAGGATTTTTGAAATTTGATTAAGCAAATTCAACCTGTAAATATGATGAATTTTAATAATTCAGATAGACGAATCTTCTCTGACAGGAGAATCAGATCACATAAAGAAGTCTGTTGAGTCGGATCCCGTTCTTCTTTCTGGTAAATGATTTTTTTTTATAAACTCAAATGATCATTCTTCCAATTTCAGGTACATACGCAATGGAAGGCTCAGGGAAGTTCGTGATCAGTGCAGTAGGAGTTAACTCGCAGACGGGAATAATCATGACTCTGTTGGGAGCCGGCAAATCGGGGGTTGACGGCGATGACGATTCGTCTTCTTCTTGTAAGTCGCTCAACAATTTATAGTGTGGGTTTAGGAAGATTTGTAACATTTTGGAAAATAAAATAGCGTAAATTGAAAGTCTCTTCATCCTTGTTACAAATCTACCGACGCCACTAAAATTGTCGTTTGAACATGCGAAGTTACCAAAATGATGATTTAATTTGGCGTAATGACGTAGCGAAAAATGAAGAAATGTCTAAATGGCGAAGCGATTTGAAATGGGTAGGAATTGTATGAGGGTAGAAAATATTTTATCATTTCGCGTTTCACTATTACGTCATTACGCTATCGAAATTGTTGCTTCAAATTTACCGTGTACTATTTTGTTAAACTCCTTAAACTGAACCTACATTTAAATTGGAAATACCTCGAATTTCGATGCGCGATTTGCAGCGTCCTCGTCCTCTTCCACAAGCACCTCGTCCTCCTCGCAGTCCTCTTTCGGCAGCCACTCATCATCCAAATCGTCCAAGTCCTCTGATGACGACGACGGACTCTCTGCCAAATCTGTCCTCCAGTCCAAGCTTTCCAAACTAGCTCTCCAGATCATCTATTGCGGTTAGTTTTGCTTAAAATAATCCATATGTTTGTAAAAATGATTTTAGGAACGACCGTCGCAACAATAGCCCTAATCGTTCTTGTGACTCGCTTCTGCATTGGAAATTACGTCATGGACAAGAATCCCTTCAAGTTGACTGACATTCAGGTTTGAAATGCTAATTTTTCATTGGAAAATTCTATCACACGTTTGTTATTAGATTATTCGTTAAGATTTAATTTTTTGAAAGTAGAAATATATGTATCTTCCCTCTTACATTTGTGATCAGGTTCTTGGAAATAGCATTGAAATTAGAAGATGCACATTTCGAAGGCTCCATGAGTCTGTTGGATGGATCAACAGATAATATGTAGACTCTTAATGAAGGATTTTTAGCAATAAGTCGAAAAATATTCATTGTAAGAAGAAAATTTCAGATGTTCGTGAAATTCTTCATAATTGCTGTCACAATTCTGGTGATTTCCATTCCCGAAGGACTGCCTCTGGCCATTGCTCTCGCACTCACCTATTCTGTCAAGAAGGTTAGCTCTGTTCGATGACATAATTAATGATGACATAAATGCAGATGATGTTCGATAACAATCTGGTGCGTCACTTGGATGCCTGCGAGACAATGGGAAATGCAACCTCGATTTGCTCCGACAAAACTGGAACTCTCACCACCAACAGAATGACTTGCGTGCAGTCATACATCAACGGTTAGTAAGAATTCTGAAGATTAAAAGAATATTATTATCCCTATCAAAACTATCTGCTTTTCTGTATTTTTGAAGACACGTTATAAAAAAAACATTCTACTTGGAATGAAATAGTAGGGAGAAAAATTGTTTATTCATGAAATTTTCTTTTGAATTTCAGGCCATCATTACATCGGAGAACAGAGTCAGCCCTCAGCCAGATCTCTGCCGGGAAACACGGGAGAGTTGCTCATGCAGGCCATCTCCATCAACAGGTTTATTTATTCGAACTCTATCTTTGTTTTGCTGCTAGGAAAATCTTGTAAAACAGGAATAGTATGTGGCAAAAGAACTCGCATTTTTTGCAACAATTTATTCTTAGTAGTCTCCTTTTTGTAATAGTTAATTGTTTTCAGCCAGTACAATTCGATGATCGTAGAACCAACAAAGCAAGGAGAGCAGCCTCAGCAGCTGGGCAACAAGACGGAGTGCGGACTGCTTGGGTTCGTGCAGAAACTGGGCGGGGATTATGCGGATTACAGGCGGAAACATCCCGAAGAAACACTCTTTAAGGTTGGAAGAGGAGTGATGAAATAGTAAAGGAGACGATGAGATTTGCAGGTCTACACATTCAACTCTTCCCGCAAGTGCATGATGACTGTCATCAATCTGGAAGAGAATGGACAGAACATCGGATACAGGGTCATGTGCAAGGGAGCTAGTGAAATCGTCTGTGGGAGGTGGGAGTTTGTTTGTTGAAGATGTCATCTCTCTGAAACATATTCTCTGATATTGTCATGAGATCAATTGAGAAAATAACTCACAAGAATTTCTGGTGCATAGAATTTAACGCAGTCTTCAAATAACTTGGCGATATTTCAGTGATTCAAAACGATTTCGACGATAAACTAAAAATTACGCAATGCATAATTTGATTTTTCTAGCTTCTGCATCGTTTATTTGATATGAATATCGACGATTGCATTGCATATAAATTTTTAAATCATCCTCTTGCATTCTCTTTTCTAACCTTGATTATGGCTTTTTCTAAAGTTCATCAAATATAGGACTAGGGAATTGAGGTTGGAAATGGCCTACTCGATCAGCTGATCATTTTTATATCAGATTATTTGGTGATTCAATCTTTGACGATCTGACGAACTTTAGAAAAAGCCCTTCATTGTCTAATGAAGGACATAGATTTTATGCAATGTATTCATCATCAATGGCGAGGTAAAAATAGAGATCGAAGTCTATTTTCAAAATGTGATAATCATTTCGCTCCTGGTAGTCGTCACTAACTTTACTGGAATTATGTATCTTAACAGGTTTCATGATTTATACTTAGATGCTCGCACCTCATCGGTTCCGACGGCAAGCCGCACCCATTCACTCCGGAAAGACTGAAGGAAATCACTGCAACAGTGATTCACGAAATGGCCGACAGCGGGCTGCGCACAATCTGCATTGCCTACAAGGACTATGTGAAGGAGTCTGCCAGAAAGGCTAATGACACCACTGAGGTATGTGTGCGGGAAGAAACTAAATATATGTAAATACAATATTGCCAAAGCGATAAAATATGAAGAGAAAAAAGAAGCATTAAAGAAAGCCTTTTGTTAACAGAGTTGTCACGAATTGAATATAAAAAAAATTGGAAATCGAATCGGTTTAACAAAAAAAACAATTTTCATTCAAAATAATAAAATCGAAACAGAAATGACTTCGATCCTCCAAAAATCAAGAAGCTTTGTCATTTTGAAGTCTAAGTCGAGAATCTTCGCGACAACCCTTTTGGTCGCAATGTACTCACTTTTGGTAGCATTGTATTCGTATCCTGCGTTCGAAAATGAACACTGAAAAAATGATGAATTGCAGATTCAATTCAAAGAGGACAGCGAAATTGACTGGGACGACGAGGAGCTCATGAGCAGAAACTTCACTGCCATTGCCATCTGCGGTATTCAGGTACTATTTTAGAGAAATTTTTTCTTGGAATAAGTGAACGGTTATTGTTATTCCAACGAATTCGAATTTCTTCGTTTGCTGCATAATTTTTTCCACCTTTGTCAGAGAGTTGTTGTCTATGTTGATTTTCTGCGTTCAAACTCGTTAGATAGCAGGCTTTAAATAATCATTTGAGGATTTGAGTTTCTCACTTTCTATCAACTTGTTCTACTTTTCTGCTTTCAGGATCCGGTCCGTCCCGAAGTGCCCGAGGCGATAGAGAGGTGCAAGCGGGCAGGCATCACAGTCAGAATGGTGACTGGCGATAACATCAACACGGCCAGAGCCATCGCCATGTCCTGCAGAATTCTCGAACCGGGAGAGGACTTCTTGGCCCTCGAGGGGAAGGAATTCAACGAGAGGTTGGAAACGAAGAATGACTTCCTCAAAATGAAGAGTAATAATTTGCAGAATTCGAGATGCAAACGGAAAAGTCTCGCAGGCAAAGCTGGACGAAATCTGGCCGCGATTGCGAGTGCTGGCTCGCGCTCAGCCTGCGGACAAATACACGCTCGTCAAGGGCATCATCGGAAGCAAGGCCACCCCACAAAGGTTCGTTATTTCAAATTTTGAGATGCTAAATCATGATGTGTGACAAAATTTGAAAAGAGCAAAGTACAATCACACGAATTTCATCATTCACGGCCTGACGAGCTCTATACTTTGTAAAATGAGGGGAAGCAGAGAGCGTATGTGAAAATTAGAGAAGAAAACAGTCCTTTTTTATCTCGACACACAAGACGCTCTCAAAGAATAACACTCGTCATTCCATGCCTTTCAATATCTTTCCATTTTTCAGGGAAATAGTTGCTGTGACCGGAGACGGAACCAATGACGGACCGGCTCTGAAGAAGGCTGATGTCGGATTCGCTATGGTAAGGAATTATTCAAGTATCCAAGTGTTTTTGTAAAAATTAAGAAAAGATTAGTTATTCATCTTGAAGAAAAATGATGCACATTTGCAAGCAAAAAATCACTGTTCCAGAAACTCGTCAAGATATTGTGTAATTCCATTATTTTCAGGGAATTGCCGGAACTGATGTTGCAAAAGAGGCTTCGGACATTATACTGACGGACGACAATTTCACTTCGATCGTTAAGGTCTGCAAGTAGTATCCTCTTTCCTTCTCAACTCGTCACATTGCAGGCAGTGATGTGGGGCAGAAATGTGTACGACTCCATCTCGAAATTCCTGCAATTCCAACTGACCGTCAATGTCGTTGCAGTCATCACTGCATTCATTGGCGCTGTTTCCGTCTCAGATTCTCCACTTAAGGTAGGAAGGGAGTCATCTCATTCGAATAAGCTTGAGTGGATTATGCACGTTTCTGGAATTCGAAAACTTGATTATTTCCAAAATTCTCGCCACTCAATCCCGATCTCTAATACCTTCTCTAGTTGTCACCTTCTTTTCTGGAAATAGCGTTAGCTAATGATAAATAGTGAAATAATGTGTAATACCAGAAGCCGTTTTAATCCTCCATAACTACTGAAAATGAAAGAATCTAATTTATTTTGTTTTCCCGAAAAGCAACTCTGATATATTCAGGCAGTTCACATGCTGTGGATCAATCTGATCATGGACACCCTTGCCTCTCTGGCCCTGGCGACTGAAGCCCCCACTGATGAGTTGCTCAACAGGAAACCATATGGACGGTAAACTTATTCTTTGAGTTCATTCGATCTTCCAACAACAAAACAAATTTGCAGGAAGAAATCCCTGATTTCCCGCACAATGGTGAAGAACATTCTCTGCCACGCCATCTACCAACTCGCCATCATCTTCACTCTCTTCTATTATGGTAAATTTGGCTTGCGTTATTGTTACTGTATTCTAATTATCGTTCCTAAGACGATGAATTGAAGGGATAATGCTATCAGAAAGATGCACATACATACGGCAAAACAAAGCTAATACTTCAGAACTGCGCTCCGTTTATGAGATTTTGGGAAAATAAGGATAACTCTCAACGAAACCTTTTTTCCCATATTTTTTACTCTTTAAATTTTCGTTTATCTTTCCGAAAAATTAGTCTTGCCAGTCCGTGCACGTCAATTAGCCTTTGATCAAAAATCAGTTTATATAGCTTTATAGGGAATACATTCATTACTATCTATCATTTTCATTTATCAATATATGCTTTCCAGGTGACAAGATCTTCGGCATCAAGTCAGGTCTGTACGCGCCCCTGTTCGCCCCGCCCTCGCAACACTTCACAATCGTCTTTAATGCATTCGTCATGATGACTCTCTTCAACGAGTTCAACTCCAGGAAAGTGCATGGAGAGAGAAACGTCTTCAAGGTTTGCTTGAAAATCCATCAAAAAGTCGATGACGATTCATCTTGCAGGGTCTGGCCAAGAATCACGTGTTCTGCGTGATTTGGGTGTCGACGTTCGTGGCTCAGATTCTGATCGTCCAATTCGGCGGGGCCTGGTTCTCCACTCATCCACTCACTCCAGTACAGGTATGATATTATTCATTCGGACGATAAACTGACCACACTTTTGAATGATGATGCAATATTTCAAATAGATAGAATGTTTGCTACATTTGCTCTCAGGAAAGGTTGCGCATGAAAGTTTAGAGCAGTATGTGATATTTCCTGTGCGTCGTTCATCGATTTTTACCTAACCTGTCAGCGCAGAACTTGCAGAATTTGTTGGACTCATTGAATCGCAATAATCTCGCAAGTTTTATCCAAATCGGTTGAACCTAAGTTGATAAAAAAGAAGCACATGAAATATTATGCATATTTCCAAACTTGTGCGCCACTTCACATAACAAAATTTGATGAAAGCTATCTTCTAATTATATTCGATGCTAAATGCCAGTTCAAAGAAGTATCTAAAGTTCATTCCAAATTGCGTCAGAAATTATTGGATGTTTTCTTTCAGTTCTTCGTCTGCCTCGCTCTCGGCATATCGACTCTCTTGTGGGGTCAGATTGTCGCCACAATTCCCAGCAAGAAATTGCCCAAGGGATGGAAGGTCGGACGAGGAGAGGTTTGTTTCGAAAGTCGAGCGATTATGCGGGAATTCGAATTCGTTGCAGGTTGCCCCATCGAAGATCCACATCAATGGCGACTACAACGTGAATCCCCGTTCTCGCGCTCTGACTGTGAGGAGAACTGGCAAGAGCCTGTGGGTCAGAGGCATGTTCCTTCTCGGAACTCATGTGAGATTTTTATTTATGATTTAAGATTAAAATGATTGTTAACAGCAGATTTCAAAATCATTTCGCTCTAGTCACTGGAAAATGATGATAAACTCATAATTTTTTATCTTTGTGTGATACTTTTGAAATATTGTCGGCTCATGTCAAATTCAATGTCGTAATTATCAACCTAGATAATGACAAGTTTTTAGGTTTTTTTCTACGATTTCGTATTCATACAAGTAATTTCCTATCTTTTCCATTTACAGTTGCGAGTGCTTCGTGCGTTCCAAGTGAAGGACAAGAACTTCGGAAAGACGGCACCGAAAATGACTGCAGAGGCCGCAGAGAGATGGAGGTCCAGCTACAGGAAGTACAGACATCAGAAGCATCAGGAAAAGAGTACGACAACATATACGATAGCGAACAAAAGTTTGGGGTCAACATTCAATTGTCGCATGATACGCGAACACATTTCTGTGAACGAATAATCCGGGCATTTAAACGATATCCGAAATACTCGAATGTTAACAAATCTTCTGTTTCATGAAGATCCCTTCATGATAAATTGTCTTACACTACATTTAAAAAATCATTTTTTATTCCGATATTCACTCGTTACTATGAATGAAATGATGAAAAGGAAGAATAAATTTTCAGAGGCAGCTGCAGAACGGGCTGAGAGTGTGGAGAGGGTGAAATTGCCGCCTGAAATCAAGGAGAAGAGGAAGACTTTCAAACAGATCAAGCAAGTTGCCAGAGGCAAGAGCGTCGACAAAGAGGTAGGGACGATTTGATTATTTACTAAAGAATAGGAGCATGTCAGTTTTTTAATGTTCATGCACTTGATGAAAACTTATTGGAAGCGTGCGAAGAGTGCAATGTTCGCAAGCTAAATGAAAATTCACGACACCAAAGCTGAGAGCTAGAAACCAGGAAAAAGAAAAGGAGCGATGAGGACGAACGGAGAATCAGTGTCACAAAAATTGACACACACCAGGGACGGGCAAAGATTTGACTTTAAAAATTTTAAAGACCAAAACAAAGCGGTCTCTACCTGATGCATACTTATTTTTCTTACGAACACTTCATTCAATGCATACCCCCTTCAATAGTGCTGATGATAATGAAACTTATCTTATGAGTTTTCGAGAAAATAGTATTGCTATTGGAAACTTGGCAAATTCATTTGTGAAAGTAATACTTGTTCTAATTCTGATCAGAATATTTGAAAGTCAAGTCAATTTCGAGTTTCTTTGAAATGATATTCTCAAAAAGCAAAACGAAATAAGGCACGCTTCTGATTCTTCTTTTATGCACCTTTACAGAATTTGAATTCAACTATTATTCAACGTTACGTTTTCAGGAAAGACGAAGCAAGAAGAAGAGAAAGGATGATGAGCAGGAGCAGAAGCACGAGGCCATCAATATGGACGACATCGAACTGTCCTAGGTCTAGGTCTGACCACTGCCGCTCGGCCAGAGCACAGCACATTCCTGTCAATTCTTGTCAAATCGTCACCAACACTACACTTCCATGACATTCCATTGATTTTAGACGTAGATTCAGTAGATTCTCTTGCATCATAATGAACATGGTTTCCAAAATGAGAACATTACCTGCTCGTTATGCTGCAATTATTTGGTGTAGAGAAGCACCTTTTCGAGATTTCTTTAATCACCAGCAACCAGGTCAAATGCGGTTCCTTGTTTCACTTTTCAGTATCAGCCTGCCTTGTTTCGCAACATTCGTTGTCAGTTTTGCATCTTGCCAAATTGCCAATTCCCTTCCAAATACTCCAGATTATGGTTTATGTTCGCCAATTCAATCCTTCCCACTAATCTCATGCATTAAATAGTCAGAATTGCCCAATTCCTTTGTTGCAAATTTGCATATTCATTCTTTTTCTCGTTCACTTACTTTGTATTTCGAGGATGAATGATAACTGATCAATTATCAAATGACATGTACTTTCATATCGTTCCTCCTAAATTTCCTAACCCTTATTTATGAATTCTAATTTGGTTTAATTCGGGCCCTCTTTGTATGAGTCTTGTCGTGTATGCATATTTCTACGCCTTACTTTCCTTTTCTTTATTTTACATAGAAAAACTACAGTTGGCTTTTTCTAAGACGACGCTCCAGACTAAACGCGTTTCTTGAGCGATACATTTCACTTACATTGCATATATTCTCGAGTATTTTGTACGATACCAATAAAATATCGGAATTTGTTTTCAGAGCATTGAAGAAATTGTAAAAATGGCTAAAACACCAATACATTTATTGATTCCCAAGTATTCTCACATTCTATATCCAGTCGTCTTGAAGATTTCTTGAAAGACATCTACACCAACATGGAAGAAACTAGTCGCTTTCAGAAGTGTACATCTCTTTCAAATTCTAAATCAGACCCAAAATAAAATACTTTGACAAGGAAAGAACGTCCAAGTGAGTGACTAGTTTCCGAAGACAAATCGAGTAGATTTGCTACTATCTGATGCACAAAATGATAGAAGTGGTTGAGCAAAAATAAAAGAAATAAAATGAATGAATACCTGAGTCGAGTATAAGTGATAAGGATGAGAAGAGGGATTAGGAAAGGAAGAAGCATTTGTTGTGGGAAATGGCCAGCAGTACGCGTGAGGACTGAACTTCGGACGAGGAATATGGTGGTAGCTGGAAAGTGAAAGATAAATATGGAATGAAAATCGATAGGTTTCAGTCAAACTATCAATTTTCAAATGTGATAAAGATCAGTTCAACTCCACATAAAAATTTAGCTTCAACTTTATATTGTAGTGGCAATTTTATCCACTTCTCGCGATTCGGCTACAAGTATTTTCCATGTATAAATACAATACTTTCATAGTTTTAGTTTTGAAGCAAGTATTTTAATTCCAAACTCTATATCCCTCTTCCTTTTTCCCCATTTGGAGAGGAATGTATTCACTCGTTAGAGAAAAGTTACTAATAACCTCTTACTCCATGCTTCATAATCCATCTAAAATTATCTACCTTGAGGTAGTTGAGACAAGTCATGGCAGAAGGCAGTTCGCTGTCATCGGCCGAGGATTTCCTGGCCACGGTCAGAGGGGGCGACAGAGCTGAGAATCCACCCACTGGCAGTCTGAACAGTTATGAATAAAAAATATGTTCAAAGCTCAATATTATTAAATTGAAGGAAAGAATCGATTCAAACCTGGGGGATCCAGTGACGAACTGGACGAAGCTGCGCTGCTGCTCTCTGTCGAAGGAACTCAGCTGCGAAACCAGCCACTTGATTTGAGGAGAATCGTGCGTGTAACTGAAAGTAGATTGATTGTCAGAGGAAAAGCATGCTCATTGCAAATGAGTTGACATAGGCTTTAGTTTGTTGTTAAAAATACAATTTCAAAGATAAACTATTGGATTTACGTCGTAAAGAATCTAGGTTATGCACTGACCCGTGATCAGGCTTGATGGCCTGTGCGATGGCAATCGGGTTCCAGTTCTTCTGGCTGCTTTGACTCGACCCACAGCCACAGAACAACTCGTCCAGTTCTGCAGGCACGAAGATGCAGAGCAGAGACGGGTCGAGTAGCTGCGAGAAGCCGCTGCGCAGAGCGTGGAACTGAGCCGACACTCCTCCCGACAGCAGCCAGAATGAGACTAGCTGGAAATGGAGAAAATTTGAGAAGGTAAAACGACAAACTAGATGACAGACTAACAAAGTCTATCCTTCTTCACACGACTCTCTTCGCTCTTTCATCCTTCTCTATCTACCTCTAATTAGACTCCATTTCTGTCACTTTGAGTTCTCAAATAAAGCATCAAGAGTCCAACCTGAATGAACTGTTTGACGTTGTGCTTGGTGACCTGCTTGCAACTGCCGTCCTGTAGTAACTCAAAGGACTCCTCTCCCGGCAGAGTGAACGAGGTCTCCAAATGAAGGAAGTCCTCTTCGGAGGTGAGGGACAGGTTGTGCAGAGAAGTGAACAGATGAGGGTCCAACTGATGGAGCAGAGACAGATGGGCAGAGGTAGAGACGCAGGGGAAAGGGGAGGGGGAGGAAAGAAAGTGGAGGAGGACGGGGGAAAGAGGCAGGTCGAAGAGGCGAGAATCAGACAGGGATTGGGCCAGAAGACGACCGAGCAGCCGGAAGTGCAACAGGAGAGAGGGCGATGGGGCTGAAGAAGGGAGGAGGGCGCGTGGGAACAGACCGAATGGGCAACGAATGTACTCGGTCGATGTGCCGTCTGCAAGACTATAAAATAAAGGAAAATAAAACAAAAGCTCTACCTGCATCCTCTTCCTTCGTGGTTTCCTTTCCATACCACATGGCGAGGTCAGCCTTCTGGAATTCCCTGCTGATGACCGTGTAGAATTCGAGTGTCGGTCCAAATCCGCTGCCTGCCTCGCCTGAGAAACTCACTTCCAGCAGAGCTCTGCAACTATTCTATTTTGATTGGAAAATGAACGAGATCTTATTCTTCTACCAATCGTCGAGTACATGAATTTGGACATGAATGAAAAATTGCATTCAATCTATCATCTCTAATCGTCGTATGTTGATATTTACACTCTTCCAACATCAAATCCACCCACCTGTCTCCCAAATTGGCATTGACAGCCTTCAAGGTGCTCTGAACGAGGGCATCTCTCTGCACCTCGACTTTCCTCCTCTCGATTCTGTGCGCGACTCGCCCATTTGGCTCTGCACTCCCTGCACTCTCCCTCTGGTCAGATTCGCTCTGTCGGACGAAATTGTAAACAGCTCTGTCTCTGCCCAGACACACCAAGCATAGGTACGAACGACGCAGCGAGAAGGGGAACGCGAAAGGACTGAAATGAGAAACCCACCTTATATAGGATTATTGGGAGACGACCCCAACAGTTTCTTAACACATCACAGCTGGAAAATGACAACGATACTGTAGTATCTAGTGACAGTAAACCTTTGAAATTGATGAAGAAAGACTGACACAAAATTGACGAGTTCCTTGGTCCAATGAGGGAACTGCTGTGCGGCCACAGAAATGAAGTCCGACAACTGGCGAGTCACTTTCGAGGAGAGCTTCGCCGAAGTGAACACGCTGGAAAGGAGACAATTCTTAGAAATAATGGATAGTGGATAACAAGAATTTAGAGCAGAAAATTATTTCTGAAATGAGGAGTGAAAGAATTCTTCAAAATGCAATGGCACTGAAAATCGCCTTTGATTCGCAATTCTTCTTCACGATACTTACTTTGCTGGAAGGATTGGGTCGAAAGTGGTCGGCAGATTTGGGTGGTCTTCGAAGAGACAGAACCAGTGTTGATTGAGGCCGAACAGAATGCGCAGCAGCTGGAGAGCGGACAGACTCGGGTCTGAGAGCAGCGAATCGGGGAGAGGAGATAAGGAGCACAGGAACGGGGGCAGCGGGCTGGATGGGGGAGGGAGCAGGCCTTCTGAAATTGAAGAGAATTGGATGGAGTATTTTCATAGGAGTATTCTTGACAATATTTTCTCGCATTGTTTCGTTAGTGTAATAAGAAAAGGGCAAAATCTCTTCAAACCTTTCCAGATTTTGTCATTGGTGGCCTTGTCGCACTCCATTGCAGTGTCCTTCAACAGAACTTTAGGATTGACAGAGAACGGTGTCTGTGTCTGTTCGAACGGAGGCACGGAGCGATAGAAGAGCTGATGCGAGCGGAGAAGCAAGAAGGTTCCCAGGGGCTGGCCGGGGGGCGGCTGCACATGCGCGACAAGAGCCTGGAAGACAAAGATATCGTTGGAGTTTCTTGTGGAAGTCCTATTTTGAGAACATAACTGAAAATATCATAAGTGACTGATTTGTAACTCGAATCACCCACCTGCAGAACACTCCAATCGCTGGGCAGAGGCGTGTTGTCAATCATAATCTGCACTCCGACATTCCTCCTTCTGTGTCGCTCCTCCACTCCAACTGCTGCCTGCTCTGCCTGACCCTCCACCTGAGTAATTCCCTTTTGGCAGAGGAATCTCTCGATCGAGTGCACTGAGGCCAGTCCATCTATCTGCAAAGTAGTCCATTCCATAATCAGTATCTTTCACAACTAAATGCAACACCGAACCCCGGTGGATTTGAAGAGCCTCTCGTGATTTCTGCCAACTTTTCCTTTCCGTAAAATCAAACATTTTTAAAAATTAATTTTAGAGATCACGAAAGCCCAAATTGAAGACATCATCTTTGACAACTACAAAATCCACTAATCAAGGAGAATTCCCCACCTTTATGGAGCTGCTTCCTTCTCTGCGATATTCCTGCAGGTCCTTGCAGTCCGGGTGACGACGTAGTGTCAACTGAAAATGGGTGGATTCTTATTAAAGATCTTGCATGAAATGGATGTAGAAATAGAAATTGTGCACAAGAGCAAATTCGATTTCATTAACAACGACGAGTAGTCAGCAATTTCCACCTTGATCTGGTTAGTCTGAATGTGTCTGATGGCCTGTGTCCCTCTCAGAATCTCGTTTCCACCTCCACCTGACGCAATGCCTCCGTTGTCGTGCAACTGCAAATCATGCATTCACATTTCATCAGCAATGAAAAGATTCTACGTTCTTTTCGTTTTATTTTACTCAGACATGTTTTTGATTTCGTCAGTTCATTATTTCACTCCCACCCAACCTTGACTTGAAACTGCTCGAGCTGTGCGATCGCCGCCAGCACTTTGGAAATGAGCGAAGAAAACACAGCAAACGAGTCGTCCGAAGTGGAAGGGGAAAGGCTGTCCGGCTGGAAGGAAAGAAGATGAATTGGATATGAGTGAAAGAATGAACGAACCGTCAAGTGCAAGAAGACTTGTGCGAATCTGCGCAGTCTGTCGAGTCTCTGCGGCAGAATTTGTTCGTCCTCCGAAGTGAGGTATTCGAGCAGAGCGGTCAGCAGACCGGAGTGCGCCAATTCGAACGCAGAGACGGAATCCTGCAAATATGATTTCACAATTAGAGATTTTATTACAACCAAAGATGAACGAAGTGCCGCCTTATTTTCGTGAAGTTTATGATCAAATACGAAACATTAGGTGCTAGAATATTTTTCATTGCTGTTGGAAAAAAAACACAGAAAAAGCAAAGACATTGCTATCGAAGTTCTTGTTGGAATTTTAGATAGAAAATTGAATATGGAAGTTTTCATGTTATTGACTCTGTTCTATTCAAAGATCTGAAGTCCAACCTGTTTGAGAGTGTTGTAGAGCTGCAGAATCGGATCGATCCCTTTGTCCTCATTTCTGCTGCTCAATTCCTTTGCGATCTGGCTCAGAGCTTCCAGCACAGATCCGTTCTCTTCCTCCTTGAAATGCTGCTGCATGATTTGCTCGGCTAAAATCAATTTGACGAATCAAGAAAAAGACAAGGAATGAATGAAGAAGACGAGCCCTGTTCCCGAATCCAGACTTTGATTCTGCCGATGTTGCGAATGGACAGGGCAGTGGACGCATTTTCTGCAGAGGACATTGGCGCGAACGACGAGAACCGAGAGGGCAGGCCTGAGGTCGTTGCTGAAATGAGGAAGAATTGCATGTGACTGAATTCTCGACATTGGAAATTTCAAAGAATTTCGAATGTAGATGGGAAATAACCAACCAATTTGATCCAGGATGTTTCTGACAATGAGATTGGGATTGGAATCAGACTCGGGAATGGTCGAGTTCCTCTGCTGGTTGACTGGTTGTGCAGGGGTTGCAGAGGAAGAGGGAAAAAGAGGAGAGGACGGAGCAGAACTGAATGAGGGACCTGGCTGATTGGGTGATTGCTGCGGAGCAGAGAGAGACGAAGGGCCTGGTTCTGTTGCGGTCTGCGATGTGCCTGTAGAGACAGTGGCAGAGCGAGAAGACAGGGGAGTCGAGGACAATTTCAGACGAGACACCTTACTGCTCGCTGTGCTGCTGTTGCTGCTCTTTGATGAATTCGAACTGTAAAGGGTTAAATTAAAAAATGTCGAGAAATTATCGCTTATGAGAAGATGAGAAAAGTTGATGATGAAAGAATTCCATCGCTTTTCTTCATCTTCCAAAGAATAAGGCTTGTAAGGCCGTTCAAGTTGCGATAACCTTCCCACCTCTCCGGACTGCTCCTCTTCCTTGTCCTGGCAGCAATCGGCTCGTCTTCCCCACTCCCACTTCCCGTTCCATTTCCAGCTTCTTCCACTGCCTTTTCCAGTTTCTTCTTCGATTTCTTCGTTCGACTCTTCTCCTGCAAACCAAATGAATGTTTTTAGTGCTTCCTGTAAGTTAAATTTTGGAAAATTCTGAACCACAATTCCGAGTATAAATGAATCATTTACTTAGGCTCTTAAAATAAGCCAGAGGGATAAGTGCAGTAAACAATCTCGAAATTTTACAATTGTATCAACGTATGTCTCTCTTGCCATTTTAAGAACCTATTCTTCAAAAAAACAATAATCCACTGCCAACCTGTTTGATGTCTTCTACAGACGAACTCGACTGGTTTTTGCACTTGATCTCCTCCTTCAGGACTGCAGCCAATTTTCCAATTTCGTGAGTCACCCCCTCCTTTCGCAGCAAAGGGCCATATACAGATGGCAATTTCTGCAACAAATATTATCGTGGACAAGATTGAAAGGTCCTTTCGTCCGTCTTTTCAACTTAAGATTCAGTTTCTATTTTATTGTTCTATGCCAAACTAGAAAATAACCCGTTCCAATAAATCTCATTTCAAATTTGAGGAAGTAGATTCGACTATCTTCAACATACAGATATCTTGATCTTGATCATCACTGATCTTCTCACATAATGAAAGACTTGCCTCGAGGAGAATGCGGACGAGCTGCAGAGCGGCAGAGATGAGACTGACATTGTCGTCGATGGACGAGGAAAATGCAGAGGCGACGAGCAAAGACAGGGGAATGGAGCTGAGGAGGGAATGCAGGGAAGAGGCTGAAGAGGAGAAGATGAAGCGGGACAGACAACGAAGGCACTCGAGACGAAGAGACAGAGAGGAGGATTGCAGAGCCAGTTGCGTGAGGGGCGACAGCAGGCAGGACAGCACTGACTCCTGCAGGGATGGGGATGAGCGCAGTAGAATGAGACGGTCGTCTTCGGCTGCAGAGGCTGAAATAGGTGGTGTTCAGATGAATCGAGAATATTTCGAGTGTTGCGTCTTTGCAAAAACCACACCAGTTCAAAATAGAATGAGTTCCTATCATACCGTCATTCCTGCTGATCTCCCTCCTGATCTGCCTGATTTTGCCGCTGGTCGCATTCATCTGCGTCATCGCGTCCAAATTCAAGAAGTACACGTTTTCCCCCATCTCCAGCACAATTCTATTCGCCCCGGCTGTCTGCAACAAATGGAATGTCTCTCAGTCAGCAAGTGCAGGCAACAGACCTTTCCCCTCTCAAGACTGGGAATGGCCTCGGATCTGAACGGATTCCACTGCTGGCTGTCGTCCTTCCAGAACCAGACGACAGGAGGAGAGGATTTGAGCTGTGCGAAGGCGAGTTCATCGATTTGGAAAATGTCCGAGGAGGGCAGGTTGGGCGACAATTCGCTGCAAGGGAAGAAAGTGGAGATTTTGAATGTGAAGATAATAACCATTAACAGGCTAAAAAGAAACATTCTTCCCCCGTTTGTTCGGAACAGGAGGGAACGTAGTTTCCATTTTTGGGAATAATGCTCATAAGTTTACGTTTTTGGAAAAGTGAAGAAAAACTCACGCAGCCAAGGCAACCAAATCCTCGAGTTGTTCGACAGGTCGCTCTGCCAACTCTTCTGTACTTTTATCTGTGTTCAATTCTTCCTTCCCGGAAGGATTCTTCACCAGCAGCGTCTTCAGAGTCGTCTGCAATATATCAGCGATTGGATGTGTAGAATGAGCATTTTCATATAGTTGGAAACGAGTCTGTTCGCATGCTTCTTCCTAGACACACCTATCTTTTCTATGAAATCATAATTTATCAAGTTTCCTCTTTCTGTAACAACTCACATGATAGTCCAACAGGATGAGTGCAGCAGCCAAATCAGGACAGGAACGAGCCATGGAATGGACCATTCGAAGGAGACTGAAGAAGATTGGAGCTGGCAAGTGGTTGCTGCTCTGGTGGGTCGACAGAAGTTGCTGCACGATCACGAGCAGTCTGGAATTAATGAGTTGAGCTATTTAGAAATGCCCCTGTACACAATTTCATCGCTTCTTCAATTTCAAATACTACCTGTGATTCTTCCCAGCAATTTCCCTGAGTTTCTGCGGATCGTATTTGACATTTTCGACGAGCCGCGAGAAGAACTGGCAGATGGACTCCAGGCACTTTCCGTCTTCTGCAAGGACATTGAATGATGAATGCAGACGGAAGGGAGGGAGGAAGGACTAACCACAGAAAAGGCGTTCAGAGAGCTGAGGGAGCTGCTGCTTGACGAGGTGGAAGTGGAGAGGAGAAAGGAAGGCAGCACAGTTGGCGGCCAGACGGAAGGCCAGACGCTGTGAGGACAGAGGGAAGAAGTCGATATGCTCGATGCACGCGGAGATGCCGTCCTGAAAAGGGAGTAGATTGAATGAATGAATGAGGAGAGAAATGCTTTTTTATTACACACACAAGTATCAAGCGGAAATGACTGACATTGATCATGATGGCCTTCGCGTGGTTTCTTCTGGACAGGTCTTCGAGAGTGACGAGGGCCTGCTCTGCAATGTCGATGCACTCGATGCTCCTCATCTGCAAGTGCAATGCATTATCAATTATCAATGGTCAATGGTCAATGGTCAATGACATAGAAGAGAACAGACCTTGTGGAGAAGAATGGGCGTGGCCTGGACGACGACCGAATGGGCACGCGGGAAGGCCTCCAGCAGATTGCGCAGACAACGCGCCGCCACCAGCATCAGCTCGAAGTTGTGCTCTTTCTGCAGCATTCTCACTAGGGCATCAGTCATCTCTCTGAAAAATCGATTGAATTCTGTCTCAGACTGGAATTCATATGAAAGCACTAGATTTCTTTTCAAGAATTATTCTCGAAACTTGCAAACTTCTTGTATTATCATCGACTGTTAGGTAGAAACAAGTGAAGATACTGCTTCCAGCAAGTTTTGAATCAGTTTGAAATGCCTAACCTGACAGGCAAATGTGGCGGAAGCGTGTCCTCATTGGCCATGAGCAGAACGGCGGCCAATTGGTCTGCAGCCTTTGTCTGTCTCTGCTCATTAGCGCTCTGCAGTCCTTCGACCATTCCCATCAGATTCTCATCTACAACATCACCAATCAGCACTCCATTGTCTGGTACATTCCATCATCCACTTTCTGCACAAACGTCAGATATTTTGTGCCAAAAGAGCATGCAATATACAAACAAGTGTTTAGTGGTTGTGAAATACGGTAAACTCCTTCATCGGCATGTCTATCCTCGCCCACTCACCCAGACGGATCCTGTGTCTCTCCGAGGGCGCTTCCTCCCTCTCGACTTCGTGCATCGACTCGTCGTCTCCCTCTCCTTCAGTGTCCTCAGTGTCCCCGTCCATTTCTCGGTTCATGTCCTCGTCTTCTTCAGTTTCCCCTTCCAAATCTGTCTCGTTTTCATCGTCCATCTGCGAGTCTTCCGAGTCAGGATCGGGTGGCGGATTTGAAGTGTCTGACATTTTTGGGCTGAAAGGTGGATTTTTGGGATTTCGAATCAGTTTCAAGGAAAAAAGAACAAATTTCGAATGGAACAATACTACAAGATGTTCTAGAAAATGCAGACTCAGCAGTCGACCAAAGTGATATCAGAAATTCAGGAAAATCCAGAAACAATTGACACGAAACGTGAGAAATGAAAACCGTCACTGGCAGAAATGACATGAAACATTTCGCATTGCTGCATTTTGTCAAATGGTTGCGTATTCATTTCTCCTCGTTTATTTTTGTTTTTTCATGATTTCTAAACAAGTAACATTTGTGGAAATGGGTAAGTCCGTCATTTTGAGATCCTACTCGCCTGAATTGGACACGTTTTACGAGCTCTGAAAGTTTTTGAAACAAGGGCAGTTTCTGATCTTGCATAACTCGATTCAGTTTTCAGGATTGCTATGAATTTTATCTTACAAGACAAGGTGCTACACTTTGATATCAGCTATCTTCGAACAGAATGAATAAGCAATATTTTTATTGAACATTCGACAAATTAGACGGGCGGCGTAGCGCAGTGGCTGTGTGTTACTGCCTACAGCTAGGGCTCAAATTCGCCCCCATCTCAATCCGAACCAAGGGGTTCAAGAAATGTTGTTGGTAGTGGATAAAACCACGAGAAATTACTCTAAGAAATCCCTCAGCTGTTGCACACAACAAGTATGTTCTCGGGTCGGGCCACTAGTCCTGTGTGGCTAGGATAGGCCGACTGTCTCATTACGGGCAGAGGGTAGCCGGCCTCGATCCTAGTGGGGAATAATAAGGCTAGGAAATTTTTTTTGCAATTATGATCGTTTTTTCGAATAAGAAAATTAGTTTCGAAGTCTGGTGAGTTTCACCTTAAATTTCGGATTCGTAAGCCTTCAACTAAGGCTCCCTGTGTTTCTTTTCTCACATTGACAGAACACGGAGTTGGCTGCTAAAATGTTTATTATTTGTCGTTCATTTAGACGAACATATCTAGTGAGTTATTGTCTACTCAAATTTGGGTCAGTGATGGCAGTCATAAAACGTGAAGTTGGGCAGTTAGACGGTACGGTTAGTGATCTGAAAAAAAAAAACGATTTTTCCCGTTATAACCTCGCTTTCTTACCAGCATATCGGATTTAGATCGTTTGACGGAAGGTTCTCTTCTCCAGAGACACACATCGTCGAGCAGCATTTCATACAGCACGAACTGCGTCGGGACATGAGTCAGATTCTGAGGAGTTTTCTTTCGCAAATGCAATGTTAGCTTTGGAATTTTAGTTTGTATTCAGCATTTGCGAAAGTTTTCATGCTTTCATCGATGCATTTGATACCTCGAGAGTGATGTTGTTTGTCATTTCCCAGGGGGTTCCGTTGATTTCCGCTCTGATCTGCAGCTTGTGTCTGTCATCTGAGATGAGTTGATTCGCGCGGTTTGGGCTGAATTATAGCTTGACTGACTAGGATTTGGACGGAGCGGAGGTGGAGAGATGGCTGTTGCAGTCGAGAGATTCGAGTTGCTTCTGACTGTAGGGGACTGGACCAGCACTGTCGAATGAGCGTCGAACGGGTTGGTGACCGCGGGCAGCGAGCGGGGTCTCCAAGCAAATTGGCGAGGCTGCAGAAAGAGCGGATTAGATAGTCTTCGAGCAAATCGAACGAACCGATGAATGATTCCAGTTACTTGGGATGCGTCTGGAGTGGCCTGCAGAAGTCGCGTAGTAGGAAGCAGACGATGAGTCGGCAATACGAGCAGATTGCATGGTGCGCATCGCATTCATCGAGGGCATCTGATCGGATTGCACACTCTCGACTGAAATTTAGTTGCATCACTGTTTGATAGTTGTTGAACATACAGAGCGGAGGAGTGAATGTCCGCAGTTGCTGAGTACTGGCAATCGATCCTTCCGTGCTGGATTCCGGCGGCGGCAGAGCAAATGCTTCTTGTCCAATGCTGAACATGATCAGCGATTACTTCGTTTCACTCATTCTGCTCACGATGATTCAGCAGAGGGATAGACGATACTGCCGTTCGGAAGACTCTAAAATTTCTCCATTGAGAGGCTTAGTTTCGATCTCACAAGTCCTTTCATCATCAACTCACCCATGCCTCCTGCGCCTGTCTCAATGCAGTGCCTCCATTGCGATTCACGATGCCATAGTTTCTCTGCATCTCTCCCTCTGCTCCTGCCAAGTCGAACAGCCGCATTCCGCCAGGCAAGTGCAATCGTGCACAGATGTCCTTCACAAAGCACACCGCAGGTCCTTCCAGGTCGACCTTCTCTTTAAAGAAGACGGGTTTGAACGGATCATTGATCTTCTCGTCCGAAATCCTCGGATTTTTGTGCCTGCAATATCTGCATTGTTTTTGGCTCTGTCTCCAATGAACCATCTGGTAGGTGGTCTGACGACGTTCTGGATTGACAAATCATCGAAATGGAGTTCGGTCGATTCGCCCACTATCAGCATGTCGTCTTGAATCTTCACGATCAGTTCGTCCGTCAGATTGATGCTATGCCTACTGAAAATTGACGTGTTTTTTTTCAAGAAAGCTGATATAATCTCGACAAACTATTTTAGTAAGTGAATCTTATATAGACGTAATATCTTACACTCCATCAATGAGCGCAGAATGCTCGATGGTTGGCATTCTATAGAAGACCTCCTCCTTTGCGAACTTCGAAGCGATGCGATTCAGATCCGCCTTCTGCAATATAAAGTCAGTCTTGACCAATTAGGATTTTCCATTTTTATTTTCAAAATTCTGATTCATTCTTAACCTACCGTTAGCTTGATAACCCTGAGGAAGATGATGCCGTCTTCGAAGTCTTCCGCCATGATGTTCCCATGAGCCAAATCCTCGAGTTCCACGGTAGGGCAGTTGCGCATAGCTTCCACTTCCTAATTCAACTAGTTTTATAGTCTGTTTGTGATTTGTGATGATGAATGGCTCGCCTTTTGGAAATGCAGATTGTTCTTTCTGGCAGACATGACGGTGAAGACACTGAGAAGGAGGACTGACTTGCCATCAGGATGAACGCGCAACTGCTGCAGGGAAATGGACGAGAATGGGCGGAATAGGCGTGTCGCAATAGACTGGGAAGTGACTCCAGAACGGGGAATAGAGGCCGAGGCCGAAGCAGAGGCGGCAGAATCAGAAGGGTTGGAGAGGTGCATGCGATTGAAGGGCAGAGTCAACCCCGTCGCAGAACAACGATTAGGCTGACATGAAGATCGATTAGCTTTCTGCTGAATAACAAGCTGGAATGTCTTGGCTAGTAGTCAATTTTTCTGCTGAACCTTTTCTTTTAGAACTATTGCGGCTAAATTTTGAGTTCTATGGAATAACAGTGGCCGTTAATATCTTGAATTTGAAGTTGAAAGATCCAGATTTTCTTCGGCACGATTTTTACCTTTTTCCGAGTGCCATTAAACTAACCCTGTTATAGGAAGAATTCGAACGTGCAGATGCCGGATTGAAGGTCCAAGGACGAACGGTCATAGACGACGAGCCGATGCGGTGAGCGGGTGTAGAAAAGGCGCGTCCATTTGCAGAAGAAGAGCGGTGCCTGAAATTAGCGAATTAAATTCGAAATTACGTCAATTGAAATGCTATCTTGGTGAAGATTTAGAGATTCTGAATTCAAAAATTCGATTCCGGACTTCGATAGTGGATAGATATTAGTACTATCCTCCCAAATTAATATTGGAGGTCGTCTTATGGTTTCCTGCATTTGCCACCAGTTAGTTGGTCGGTCACCTTATTCATTTCATTTTGTAACAATTTTCTAGGTTAAGATGTAGAGAAAAGGGAAAGACCAGTGACTGATACAAATGGTAATAGTTATCAGATTATCAAAAATGCAAAAGACCGCTCCATTTACTAATGGTTCGTTCGCTTGAACGAAAAGCTGCGTCGCGATTATACGATTTTCTCCTGCGAAAATGATTCATTTTCAATTTTGGCAGTAGACAATAGAGCAGATGCGCACGAACAAGAGAAACTATCGTTTGTGAGTTGAACGAATTCACATCCGATTACGCCTCTCAAAGTCGATGAATAATTAGGAATAGTCAAGCATTCTTCCTCGCGCTATGAGAAGATGAAGTGGAAAGGGCCGAGAAGGACTGCTCTCTGGACGATGGCTGGTACGAACTGTAACTGCCCTCAGTCGATCCGCTACGCGTGCTCTAAAAATATGATTTTTCTACGGTATTTTTGTAGTCTTCTTTGGCAGTTTCCCTTTTCTAGTTTATTGTTGATCAACGTAATGCCACTGGGAGTGTGCTGTCTTCACATTCAGATACGGTAGCTAACAAATAGCTTGTTGCAGTAAGTTATGGCACATTTTCAATGGGAAGCATGATGAGTCTTCAATTCTTTATTTCCATCCAACAGCTTACAATTTCGGACGGAAGCGAGTATTGGCTGCTGCTGCTGCTGCTATTGAAGGCCGCTCCTTCGGAACTAGCACTGGACACGGGAGAAGTCGGCGACACACGCAGGGCTCGACTAAAAACTCAATCGTTCGCTTGTTCATTATTCTCTGCTTCATTTTTCTGCTTCTTTCACTTTTCTGCCAAACTCACAGCCTTTGTGCACTCGATCGACGAGACTGTCTTGGCATGAAGTTGATGGGCAGTTGAATTGGAGCTGCTAGTCAGAAGAGGGCAAGAATTGATAATGAAGATCTCTGAGTGACTGGTTGTTTCCATAGGCGAAATTTGGAGCGTGATAACATGCTAAATTTGTATAGGTTTCAAAGAATTCTAATAGATACAAGATGAGCCAGATTTACTCCGATGAAGTGGCATCGTTCCTCGATTGCAAACTTCGTCATTATTCCCTTGTCTTTCAAGTTGACTGGGCGCGGGTAAACCAATGATGGAGTCATGCATCTGGCTCATGAAAATGCACGAATTGATGAAGATCTTAATATGTTGGACGATAAGATGATGTAGATCACCTTGTTGCAGGTTCCGAAATGAATGCCGACAAGGGATGTCTCAAGCCGGGTTCAACGAACAAGCACAAAATGAAGATCGACGACACGAAACCGGTGCCTGAGCGGAAAGCAACTGCATTTGCACCTGCTGAACCGACTACAGTACGAACATTTGCGTCAGCAAAGTTGTTGTTGTTGCAACTTTGGTTTCTCGTTTCTGGATCCACGAACGGCTAGGAAGGCTCACTCACTGATTGTTCCACAAATTTGAGAGGGAAGCCCAATGGGCACTTCCATACGTTTGTGAATCCATACATCGGTGATATCAACATTTGAAATAGCAGCATGAAAAAATTTCGATAGAACTCGACAATTCGTCCTTTTCAGAGCACTATGCCAGCCCCACCTCCTGCAAACTTTCAGCTCAAGGACGAAGTGGAGCTACTGCGAGAAGGAACGAAGAATGTTCATGGAGAGACGGTGAAGTCGCAGGCAGCCGGAAGCCAACAGCAGGCTGCAAAGACGCCCGCCAACAAGGACGACAAAATGACGAATATCGAAATATGAAGCACGTCCTCAAGATCCGTACAGATACACAGATTCACCAAACACTTCATTCTGTGCAATAAATCGATTGATTCGGACCTGATTTAGCATTTTAAAGTTGACCTTCATCCTTGGATCACGATGATATTCTTTTAAACTTCTGCAACGGAACACAACGAACATTCCTCATCAAAAACTCTTATTTGTCCTTGAAATTTTCTAAACTTACATGAAAATGGTTGATTTATTCGGCAAATTTCAAGTTGTCAATGGGGGCTGCTCGTTGAAGAATCAAAGCGGCGAAATGACGTTGGTCAGTCATTTGTCAATTACAGTTGCTGTGATTCATCAAATACACTCTTTCTTCTACTTCATGCAATTCTTTTTTTTCTGATCAATTGTCGATTTTCCTAAGCAACACGAGATGATGACCCACGAGAACTCAGAACCCGTTTTCGATTTCTCGATTTCAGTCTCTTTCCTTCCCTATCTCTGTCATTCTCTCGTTCTCCCTATCTATCATCATCTTCTCCAACCGTTTCTTTACCTCTGCCTTTCCAAGTCTCTGTATCTGCCTGTCTGTTCGTTCGACAACCACATCAGCCCCATTCTACATCAAATTTCAGGTTCTTTGCATCTCGCACTCCCAGTCTGCATTCTAAGTTTGTCTTCCGTTTTTCAATCGATTTTCTACTGCCGAAGGTCAACGTATTTGGCCGTAAACGAGCCTAGAGGTATGATTTGCAATACTTTCATCGTTATCTTTTTTTTTTTTTCGAATTGTCGCAATGTGTGACATGCTAGAAGGAAAGAAATAATAACATGCACTCTCATCATCTGGCGCCAAAATTCATGTTGCGCTAACTTGAGGAGTAATGATCGGTCTCCTGTGATCTCCTCGCCACCCATCCACTCGAAGGTTGGGTATTGAGTGGGTGGCGATCACAAAAGGCCACAATGGTGTCGTCTATAAGAGTTCCATTTCAGATGTCAGTGGTAATGAGTGAAATGGACATGGAGTCCTCCTCCGCCTTCTCCCCTTCAGAACCGGATATCGACTCTGCGTTTGTTTCCAAACACAATCAGTCTGCCGAGATCTATCAGGTGAAATTCAAGCGAGCTGCAATGTGAAGATCAAGCTTTTTAGTCATTTAAAGACGACGTGGATGCTCTATTAGCAGGAAAAATCGCAGCTCACGATCAATCCGCTTTTATTCAGGTATGTCGACTTTTTTTCTTTTGAAATGTTTGCCTTCATATTTTTCTATACAATTACTGCATTTTTATGAATGAAATGCGATATTTCCATGAATTTCCTTCGTTTTCATTTTACTTTTTGATTTAACAAGGAATTAGAACTGTGTGAAACACATTCTGTTTGAACTTCTTGATAGGTACTTGGATTTGCCACATGCCGATCGTGCACTACGATCTAGGATTTGGCTTTAGACTTTCTTCCTTAAGAGCTTTATTGTTGCAGCAAATAATAGCTGTGTTAACGCTCGATTAAATGTATGCTAACGTTTCATTTGTTGAAATTCGCAAATGAAGGAAAGAATCATACTTCAGTGCCAAATTTTTGAAGCAGGATGCACGATCGGCGTTTTTAACCAAATACTCCTTCCTTTATCACCATATTCGAATTCGTTTTCCGTCATGTGTTGAGCAGGATTTAAAATTTACTTTTGTAGAGCGTTTATGAACATTTATTCCCCGATTCTAGAGAATCCTGCACAAATCAGAATCACTGCTGATTGCATTCGAAGATGAGAAGCAGCATTTGATGGGCGATGTCCTGCTTGCTTGGGCCATCAAACAGCAAAGAGTAGGAGTTTTCATTCATTTCATCCTCTGATTTTCTCCCTCAGGCCAGCATTGGCACTCTATGGACCCAACAATTGCATTACAAGCAACTAGATACAATTCATTTACAGTAAGATAGCTTCATCTTCATTTTAAAAATTTCATTCATTTAGGTTCGAGTATTTTGGTGAGCTTTTGCAACAGACATTGTCTGGTCTGAACTATCTCAAACAATACTTTCCCAATTCCGGATTTGATGAGGTAATAATGTTGCAGAATTTGATGTTCTTAACAAAATTAGCTCATTTTAGATGCATTCGAAGCTAGTCTCCCTCGTGCACTATTTCCTGTACTATTCAATCATCGTCAGTCGTCAGCCTCCTTCTGTAGTCGTCAAATGTGGAGAGGCAGAGAATCATAGACGAAGCAGATTCTGGTTCAACACGGAGATTCGGTAGACTTTAACTAATTTTAAGTGGTATAATTTTTTCTTTAATCGAACCTTCTATCGCTGCGAATATTTTGTTTCATTTTTACATCTTTGCATTAGAGAAATGACAAATAAATGACGTAATAATTGAAGAATAGTTTTGAACCCATTCTTTGCAATAGTCAGTTTCAATGAATCAAGTTTGTTTTCGATTTTACTTGAAAATAATAAGGAAGAAAACTTGTAGAGTACTGGGTGGAAGCGCTTTTGGTCTGGACAATTTGGGCGAAGGAGTTCAGGTTCAGTGCTATTTAATTACTGATGAAACTGCCAAACAACTGCTCAACAATGCATATCTCGAAATGTAAGTGATTTTTTGAATTATCGGTATTTGAAGAATTGATTATTTTAGTTTTGAGTCGGAAGAGTTTGCAATCGAGCCACCTACAGGTACTTTTCAGAAGAAGGACACGAGAGGATTGAGGGCTAAATTCGACGACATGGTGAGTTTTTGAAACATTTTTCTGTGGCATTTACCATAATTAGTTTCTTATAGAGAGTCGCGAAAAAGGCACAATTGCGACGAGATTCTGTTGCTACGAAGCGATATTGTCTCTGCTATTCCATTCGATTGACAACTAACTGTGGCATCGAGTTGGTTGGGAAGAAAGTAGGAATTCAATCATTCATTTCTTCTCTTTCAAAGAAATGACATTAGGTTTCTCTCCCTTTTGCTGTATTGGTTGGTCCAAAGTCAGACGTGGAGGCCAAACTGTTTCTGGAGAGATCGTTCGCAGATTTAGTGCGTCATCCTCTGTCCGATATTCCGACATTCGTCTCCTCTGCAGAAATGGCCGACGCACTCGAAATGAAATTCCAGGTGAAGCATTAGATTTTAGCTATTCTTTTTATTTTATACCATTTTCACCTAAAATAAATTACCTCAAGATAGTGCTAAGAGCGCCGAAATTTCTGATCAGGAAATTGCAATTGCATCATCATGAGTGAGTGTAAATTGAAAAGAATCGATTTTAAAAATTTTAAAACTTATTTTATAATTTTGCTTCCTGCTTCCGAAATCGGAAAATGGGTTTCCGTCCAGCACTGACTATCAGTAATGGCCATTCATTAAATATCAGAATTTTTCATTCCAAACCTTCGATAATAACAAAGATAAATTTCAGGCAATTGTGGAAACTCCGCAGAAGAATTCGGATGGCCCCTCGATCGTGCAGCCTCGAATGTTCACCATGAATGCGAAGCAGCACTTGATCAATAGACTCAAACCGAATCAACAAGGATTTATTCAGCTTGACAACTTTATGAAGGTCTGTCTTTTTGCTTACAACTTTCCAGAAAAGTAATAGTGTTTCTGTTTTAGACGCCAGTAGCAGAAGAGTATCAGTTGAAGAAATCATCGACAACAGACGGAGAGTGGAAACTCGTGCCTTTCTATGAATGGTTCCTTAAATTGGCTGAGGTCGTTAACAAATACCTCTACTCGATGTGGTACGACGGTCTGATCTTCGGGTTTTGCAGCAAGGAGGATGCGGAAAATCTGCTTCGATCGATTCCTCGATCAGTGTTGCTCGTCAGATTCAGCGATATCGAATATGCAAAGATCAAAATATCAGTGAAGGACAGAAATGGGGGTAGGTATTTCGAGTTTCTATCTTTAAAATGAATCGGGAATCATAATTTCGTACAATTTAATTTTATTGAGTTTTTCACTAAATTATTTTTCTCTTCACGACTTTATTTATTTTCTATCTTATTATTAGTTCAACTTTTGATGATATGATAGCATGATATAAGATAAAGTGCACTTGGCTTACTTGGTAGGATTTTCTTTTTCAAAAAATTGAAATTCCTGAATTTATATTTCGTTAATTACATTAAGTTCTTTGATTCTTCTATTAGTCTTCTTTACGTGAATTATGTTATTTCCATTAGCCACTGAATTATTTCTGAAGTGCGAATATTTGAATCTACCAAAAACTGGATTTATGCAGTAACTAGCTTAAAAGTTCTAATAATGAATTGGATTTAGAAATCCGCCATCACTGGTACGAACATACAGATCTGAATGCACGGTCACTGTCATCTGAATTGCTGGCCAACCAACGATTCGCTCAAATCGACCTTATTTATCCAGATATCGATTTGGAGGTATGATCTTGCAGCATTTCATAGATTTTTTATACCTACAAGAGCTAAGAACTGAACTTTATTATTCGTACTAATTTTAAATATTGCAAGCTTTGCGAAATATCAATTATCAGTAAGAATAATTAAGTCATCAAAGTATTAATCTTCTCATAGTATTATTCTGATTTGAATTATTTTTCATGAGTATCGTTGATTATGCTGCAAAATAGCTACATGTTGACAATCACAGTCAACAGTAAATTTTCTATTTACAGGTGGCATTGGGCGGTCGCGAGAAGCCTCGCATCCGAGTGCCTCGCAATCTGGAAGACGAGATTTACTTCGATAATCAGGCTGCTGCCACATCGTTCTGATAGATTGCTGCTTATCATTGTCAACGTTTCTGCAGACTGCGTTCAAGGATCTCGATTGATTGTTGTTGTTTAGCTGGTTGCAAGCCTTCACCCATCCTCAAACACAGTTACCTATTCACTTACACTTGCAACCCTTTCATCAAGAGGACTGTGAGGCATTTCGCCCCCAAAGCCTCATGCTTAACTTCTTCATGTCATTTCTAATGATGCCAATATTCCAACTAGTTTTTTTCTGCAGATCAAAGGTTGATATTTGGGAAATTCACTATTTCTGCTTCGTGACTTGATGAAACAACATTTAGAAAAATAAGTTGGAAAGACGTTCTCTCTCTTTGTATAGTTTTTTTTTTCAAGTTACGAGATTATGCATCTAGCAAATTATCCAAAGTCTTCGTTTTGACTTCTCCAATCGACCGTAAATGCACCTTTCCGACTGAAAGTCACAATGCATTCTATAATACTGTATGTATTCATTCGTCTGTTTGTCTGGCACTACTATTATGATGTGAGACATTTCACAATGATACTTTGCACTAGAATCAGCATTTGTAAATTGCTGTTGTTTGACAATAAAATAATGCGTGCATAATAATAGTTGAATTGGAGGTGTTGATATGCGCAAAATGGAGTGGACAATAAGGGAAAATGGGGGGTGATGGAATGCAGAACGCTTGTCCTCATTCGGTGACTGAGTGACAGCAATGCGATATCCTCCGTCTTATATCCGTTCTAATCGTTTCCACTGCCTCATTCTCATTGTATGCCCTGATCTGCCCTTGTAATGCTTGTCTCTGTCATGCAGTCATTCTGTCTAGATATCCCTTCCCTTCCCTTTCCCTTCTACAGATCCCCTTCTCTTCGCTTCTTCACACTTTCTCCTCTCCTCTCTCCTTTCTCCTTCTCTTCGTTTCCTCGCGTCCTTCATTCGTTCCACCCCCTACCTCATCCCTCCCTCTATTTTGTCGTCCCTTCACTTGTAGCTGCCAGCCAGTCTGTCTCAATCCATTGGCAGCATCGATTTCATTCTCCCATTCATTCATTCACTCACTCACTGACTCATCAGTTCCAATCGATATTCAAATCCTCCAGTTCCCATTCAGAATGCCTAATTCCATCCAGTTTCCCCTCCTTCTGCTGCTGTCTTTAGTCCCAGTCATTCTCTGTCAGGAATCCATTGTGCCTGCAATCAGAGTCGTTCGACTGCAAATCGACTACGAAAATGCGGACATCAGCTCTGTGCAGAAGATTAACAAGTAGAATACCCCTTTCAGAGGCTTCAAACATTATTGATATTTAAAATACATGATGAGTAATTCATAAATTCATACATAATTAGCAACGTTGAAATTCGTCGTGTAATTTTGCTAAAGTTTCACCATTGACAATTATCACTTGACAGTGACGGAGCGATGCAATGTGTAATGACGGGGTCATTTGTACCATTTGACTTTGCGATTTCTGTTCTAATGACAGCTTTTCTCTTGTTTTCAAGAAAGGCTAAATCACTTTACAAAATTTACTCCGTCAAATGGTAAAAACCACTTCGCCATTCAGTCAAATGAAAACTTTATTCACAATTTTATGATGAGGATCAGCTCTATTACGAATGATTATGAATGAATTAGCAATTTCGACCCAAAAATAGTTCATTATAGATAAATTGACATTACCTACCAAGATATTTCGAAATCAAAAGTTAATATTTGATCCATCTCATATCCATTTCATTTCAATGCATTAACAACTTTTTATCTTGCAAAATAACACAATGATTTAGATGGAATTCGATCATGCGGAATTCAGTGATGGCATCGCTGAGGTTCATCAACAAACACTGGCTGATTTGTGGAGAAGAAGAGGATGAAAAGTATCAATTGAAGGAGCATAATGAAATTATTTTTTTCCTTTCTTCTAGATCCCCTACAGATTGTGGCAAGGCACAAGTAACCGGCGATATTGTGAATGACCATCATTATCAAATCAACGTGACTTTCATCTCAGGACGGTTCGTCCATTTTATGTCATTTTGGCTCTCCTTGGGAGTGTCGGAGTTGAAATTTTGAGAAATTCTTAATCAGAATCGGAATTCCGTATACTCTTGATTCTCAATTATGCTGGATGATTCAGAGATCCGGTGAAGAATGCAAAGGTCGAGGCGACTTCCACTGTTTTCGCGGTTTCTCAGATCGGATTGAAAGGAGGAATTTTCCAATACACTAATGCTCTTAAGGTATACTTTGATATGTTATTCGTAATTCTTTGATTTAATATAATTCTCAATTAGCTAAATTTTCTAAATGAAAACTGCGAGGGCTCGGACTAAAACTGACCGTCCCACCTCGATGATTTTACTATTCTTCATCGCCACCTATCTTAGCCGATTTTTCGTTTTAAAAACGGAAAAAGGCTGCCAGTGAAAAGTAGTATTCCCACCGCGATGAGATGGTGAATTTTAGTCCTAACCACTCTGAGAATAGCCTCATCACACAATTTGGAATCTTTGAGACTTCTTGGATTGAAAATTTTTGCCCCATTGGCAAAATATAAAAATATCTTATTCAATATATCCTATTCACCTTGCGAGAAATCAATGTGACGGCACGACATTTCTACAAGATTTTAATCAAATCTCAACACCTTTCTATAGACAAATGCCAACAATTCCTAGAGTCCGTGCTTCATATTGTAGAAAAAGCATTCCATACATATCGTGTTTTCAAAACTGCCATCAGTCTATTTTTTCATCATGATATGATATAATTTGAGAAGAACAGCAGAGAACTCGAGATCTTTTATAATTCTCGCTTATTTTATATGCGCCTTCATGAAGACTATGATTTTAGGTCCTCGGCAAGCCGTCAGGAACCTTGAAATTCGACGAGGCGTTCTTCTGTTATCGAGGACAAAGCCTGGTTGAAGGAGATAAATGCCGTAAGCTGTTTGTGGGAAGGAGACTGAGGGATTCGGAATGGCCTGCGAATGACATGGACGAAGAGAGAACGCGGAATGTAGAGCACAATCCGATCAGACTCGGCACTCTCATTGCGTTGTGATTGTGAAGGAGACAGCAAGAAACTCATGACACTCTAACTGCCTGATTGACTGTTTGTACATAGTGATTAATGATTAGGATCTAATGAAGCGTAACTGAATCAGGGAGGTATGAATTACAACTTATTCACATTATCGTTGAGTAGAGAAGTTCGGCTAGTTTGAAGGTCATTATTTTACTCAAAACATTAGACTTCGGAATGATAACGATGTTCCCCAATTAATTCCACGATATTTCCTAACTTCAAGACATACAACATAGAAAATTTAACGCTCAAGAAAGTTTCGTTACTTTTCTTCTTAATTCAGTTTTTTTTTTTTTTTTTTTAATTTTAGTCTGTCAAAATTTTTATTTAGCATGTTAGATAAGAGTAAACGAAGAGCTTTCATACTCAACGATGATCGATTTTTATTTATTTTCATTTCTGATTCAGTTATGCGATTACAATATTTATTGTCATTTGTTGTTGTGTCTTTCGACTTGACAGGCGAATTGGTAGATTGACTTGAATTGCAACTACTTGAACTTCTAAGAGAAATTTATTTTTTACTAGCACAGAAAACCCGTTCGTCTGTCGATTGATCTCGAGAAAGACTCGATGATAAATAATTCTAATTTCGACTTTGTAATTTTTGCGCAAAGAAGAACACGGATTAGGGATAACTTTAGACGAAGAAGTTATTGTTTTCTTCGTACACTAGTTTTCTAAATCGTTTGAAAGTATCACACAAAGACCATAGCAGGATGCATGCAGATTACTTCGAGATCGTGTAATGATCGTATCTTTCAATCCAGCCTTCCAACAAGTAAGACATCGAATGCAATTCAGATCTGTGCAAAGCTGGAGAGAGATTCGATGATCGAAGGAATGGATGCATGAAATGTGACAAGGGCACATATCAGGACAAGCAGGGAGCGTTCGAATGCAAGAAGTGTGCAGAGGGACAGACGACTGTTTCTACGGGAAGTCCTCTGGCCAGAGACTGCATTCGTAAGTTTGATTGCTGACAAGGGAATGCACAGATACGAACTCATAGATTTTGATGAAACTTTCCAAATACGGGTTTTCATGGACGAGAATCACAATGAAAACGTCAACATCGGCAAAATAGGAACCTGAAACCAGGGCATTTTAAGCTGTTTTTCATTCGTATTTTGTGTGAGAGATGATCACATTCGCTCATCAAAAATGTATGCAGATTTGCAAATTCACAAACAGGTGAAGAAAATAGGATTTTCATCAATTTTTGCTTCCAAGTCCTCATTTTGTACTGTTTACTGAATCATCGTGATCTCCTTCATTGAAACCCCCTATTTGGAAAATTTCATCAAGATCTGTGAGCTCCTATGTTGGCTACTCTCTTGTGAGTATTATTTAGAAGATTGTTTAGTGAAGATCGAGTTTTGTACAATGGATTATTATTCAAATTGCTGATTTTACTATTTTTTCATGAATCGACCAGGATAAACTTGAAGAGTTATCTCGATTCCATCGTTAAGCATAAGTTTAAAATGTCAAAATGGTCGATTCGATTCAGATGACCTATTTTGGTGAAACAATTCGCAAATAATCATCGGATTTTTATGCACCACTATATTAGGTCTTCTTTTATTTAAATAGAGCTTTTAGAAAACTGTCCACCCGGAAGCTATTTCGACTTTTCAACACGTCGGTGTGAATTATGTGGAATCACTTCATACCAGGATGAATTCGGAACAACTGGGTAGAGAATTTAGTTCAGCATTGCGAAATTATTCTATTCTCATAGTTGCAAAGCATGCCCTCCATTTACTGTGACACGAGTCATGAATTCGACTTCGATCGAGGAATGCGTCGGTAACTACGATGATCTTCTTAAATTTTAAATCAACTTCTTTCAACATTATCAGAGCGATGCCCCGCGGGCTATCAGCGAGACTCGACAGGCACTCGCTGTCTGCCCTGCCCTATCGGCACATTCAAAACTGCAGATCTGCCTCTGTGCGTCACCTGTCCGAGGGGATTGTCCACGCTATCAGTCGGAGCTAAAAATTCATCCTTGTGCTCGATAAGTAAGATGATGAAGTGATTGGGTTAATATTTGCGCAACTGTCGATACAAACCGTTTCTGACAAATTTCAAATGTAAATTTCAGCTTGAACTTTAAAAATCTTAATTCATTAACGGTCTGATTAAATTGTACATACATTTTAAATTACTGAAAAGATTAAAAACTAAGGAATCCTTGAAATAGCTAAATTAGATGCACTTAAATAAGTCGAGTGTCGAGGTCAATAAGTTAGCGAGCGCTTGACTTCGACTTCGCGCCTAAATTGAAATTCATCTTCGGCTTTTAAGTGAAGTCACAATCCACTCGATGTTGAAGATCTCGACAAAATAGCGATTTTATGGGAAAGAACAAACTTCTCGAGATATTTGCTTGCAGAAATGTGTTTGCCTGGCACCTTTCTCAATATCACAACTCTGGAATGTGAGCAGTGTGAATTTGGACTGTACTCATCGGAATACAACGGCAGAATTTGCAAGGCATGTCCTGTGAATACGACTACTTATCAGAAAGGTTTCTAACAGTTCTAGAAATTAGGAAAATGCATTAAAACTACAGGTTCGAATAGCATAACTCAATGCGAGTCGACAGACCAATGTCGAGCAAAGACCCATAGATGTCATTGGCTGGCTGCATGCTTCGATCTTCCTGACGAAGAGCATAAGCGACGATATTTTTGTAAATGTCGACCAGGCTATATCGGAAACGGGTTTCATTGTGCAGGTAGGTCAATTAATGTTGGACGATCTCGGATTTTGGATTGAGATGGAATGCAATATTGATTTCGAAATTATGGTCCAGTTCTGTTCTCATTTAAAAATAGAAGCCATTTCGACTCAAATTCTAAAAATTGTACTAGGTCCTATCGTTGGTTTTAAATATTATCTTCAGATGCATGCGATAACTTCTGCATGAATGGTGGTTCGTGCGTGAAGATCGGCAATGGAGATGCTCGATGTCTTTGCACAAAAGAATTCAAGGGAATTCGATGCAATACTCAAGTACCGAGTGGTGTTATTAGTGGCATTTAACTTGAAGCTGAGAAAAGTGCGACTTTTTGAATATTCCATGACTCCGTAGATCCCGTAGGTAAAAAATTTGCACTATGGTTGGGGTTAGGGAGTAGTAGGCTAAGTTTGATATCAAAATATGTAATTTGGTGCCAAATATACCCTACCACACTCTAACTCTACCTTATCTATATCCATTTTACCCGTTTTGAAATTTTTTTTACTTAAGGAGTATTCAAACTAAGAGACCTAAGGGGTTATGGGATATTCAACAGGTCGAAAAATCTTATTAATTAGGTCTTAAAATTTATAGGCAAGTTTATCTTTGATTCTTGGTTGTGACATTTTGTATTCGTTTGTTTTTTGCTCTTGCTTTTCTTATCGATAAATCAAACAGTATCATTTGTTGCTCATCTGATTTGAGATGACGAAAATGATGCAGCTGCGTTGTTTCGTTACTTATCATTCGCCCATGCATATCAGTGTCACTGTCATTCATCCACTATTATCGCTTCTCCACATATTTATTCATGCATTCCTGACCTAGAATATCATTTGCATTTGTATTTACATGATCTTCTTCCTGTCAAACGTTACACTCTTCACAGCCCTAATGCGCTCTGTTTCACTCATATTCTGCCTAGTTTTGCTAGATCTACTGTTGTTTTCAATAGCAGCTCCAGTAAGTGCTATTCATTGTAGTTATTTTGTAAGAATCGAGTTTGAAATATAGATTTGCGAAAGCTAGTTTTTCAATATATTGCTTCTTACAATCTAAATGTTATTCATTCTCAGATTTAGTAAACTCATTATTCAGGCAGCATCTCTTGACAATCGGAAATTCTATCGAGTTCAGGTTCACTTTTTACATTCCTAAACTAATGATTCCCTGCTAATTTTGTCTTTCAGATGACTGGTAATAATCTCTTTCAAGATTTTTTGATATTTTTCTCGAATAGTGATCCATTTTTCGGCTGATAAATTTAGGATCTAAAATTTTGTATAATAACATGTAATAATGTTTGTATAAAATTGTTCAATTTATAAGTGAGTTCAAATTTTTTACCCTAAAATATCTCGACATTAACAAGCGAAACACAAGTAAAACAAGAGAATTTAAAGATGCGATGACTCAACTTACTGAACTTTTTTCTCAGAACGTCAAAAACTGAAGAAGCTGCTGGGAAAATAAACAGGCAGAGCGTTAAAATGCAATGGCAAACAGATTAGAGAAGGCAAAAAATGAGAGGTCAGTTGGAGAAGGAAGGACTGGGTTGTGGATCAGACAGACAATACAACGGAATAACGTAAAATTTCGAAATTCTTTCAATTTATGATTCGGAAGATAGATGCAGAAGTTTGGTGATCGATAGAATTTCATAATATCATCATCAAACCGAAATAGAGTTCGATAATGCGCAGAATTTATAGAGTTACTTAAATCAATCTGAGCTCAAGACCTATCCATATTTACTCGAAAAAGGTGGAAAGAATTAACAAATGTAAACTGCAGTAGACAATGAATGACTTTTACTCGAACCACTAATCCACTTGAAGCAGTGAACCTACAAATGTGCAAACATTCCATGAAACGAATGGTCTATCATCAGAACTAGGTAGACTTTTAGCTTGAATGGGAAATCTTCAGGGAGCAAATAGGTAAAAACACATTCTATAGAAAAGTTACACATAATATGAGGTATGCAGCAGGATTTTAACGCAAAATTTTGCTTGAGTGGAGCTCGCTGCAGGAATCTTGCCAAATCATTATTTTGATCTATCACTTTATTCTAGTGATTTCGAAAGTTATTATTATTCACAAGAAAAGTTAAAATTTGAGATCTTTATAAACAGAAGATTAAAGTCATTCATTTCTCAAATGATTTGAAGTCATTATTCTGAAAAGTGCACAAGTTAAGGGCCTCGATATGTAATTTACTCGATCATGAAATTTAATCTAATCAGAAGGTTATACGAATAGCTGATATCGGCTGAAAATATGGCAAAATTTTATTCAGCACTTAGGTTATATTTGGTTACATGATAATTTTGGGCAGTTTGGAAGTGTCACCATGACGCAACATAGAGAGGTGTGTAGGACTAGGAAAGGGTTTCGAATGGCTTTAAATTTACATGCGATATTTTCAAGATGCCCTGACTTCGTAATGATACAGTCTTCAATCAAGCATCAACCAGTCTATCATATTTCTGTCCGAACCTCCAATTTCTCATCCTTCCTCTGCAAATACTCGTACAGACTTTCCTAAACTCTTTTCTGTCTTGCAAACCGTTTTTCTTTACTTCTTTTCCTCGTATATAAGCGAAAAGATGTGGGGAGTGGCACTGATCAGCTCACTGTCTTAGATCCAATAAATGCGGTCGCTTAGGTAAAAATTAATTTTTCTTTCAAATTTTCAAATTTATTTAGTCTCCTTCTGCTTCTGCTCTGCTTAACAGCTATCAATGCATATTATGTAAGTCTGCGAAATACTGTAACTTCATATTATGTTGACTTTTTAGACCTACTACATTTACTATCCATCATCGTCCTCGGGAAACACGAATTACTACTATCCAAATACATACAGTTATAATTCACGCCCAGGAAACACTCTGAATTACAATGGACAGACATATTATTACGACGGAGGTGAGTTCATTTTTCATGGAAACTAATAAGAAACACCGATATGAGAAATAGAGCTGTGTTCTATTATACTTGCTGATACTCTAGATGACAATATGAGTTCTGGATTATGATATGTCATATTTTACGTTGTAAAACCTTTAAAATTTAGTGACCAATTCAAACGGGCATAACTATTATTATTACTCGCCGAGTTCGTCGAGCTGTTGTGGAACAAAATACAATTCACCGTATACAATTTACTATCTGAATGGAAAGAAGAAATGAGTCGATCTTTCTCTGGAATCTAAGAATTAACTTTGTTGAACCTGCATTTTATTTTGGCACTGCCAATAATAATAATATTGATAGATAGGGTCCTCAAGTAGATACGCCAAACATTGGCTTGTGGTAGAATTTTTGTACAGATATTATAGAAGATGTGAATAACACTTCTGTGAGGAACAAATAAATTTTTTGTTTAATTAGTCGGAAAAATTCAAAAACTTCAACCCACAAAATGAACACATTTTCGCAGACGAAATATTGCTTGTGCGTAGTTGTGTATATAGCTATTTTCTCTTGATTTTTTGCACAAAACCATTTTATCAGGTTTATCGTCAATCTAGACTAGGTCTTTTGAGACATTTTGGGTTCGAAGGGTATTTTTTCCAAAAATTTGATTCTAAACTACCGCGTTTTTACCACAAGCGCATTTTTGCAAGGAGGCGGAACTTGGGGACTCTAGTTGATAGATTTTCGAAATAAAGTTAAAATTAATTATGAAAAATTATATGGACGAACTTGATCAATCCTTGATATAATTGAACTCCAACTTTTCCAAAATATCGATGATGAATTTCTTTCAATTTTCAAAATCGCAATAATAAAAAACCTGAATCGAACATCCCTTTGTTAGTCGTTCAAAATTACGCCTCTTCATAATCAAGAGAAAAAGAAAATTTTCTCCAGAAATGTGAAAAGAAATGATAACGTAGCAAGTGATTAGAAGGAGCGAGAAATAAAATATAAAGTGAGAAGAAAAAAATAAAGAATAAAAGATAGAACGAGGGATGAGAAACAAAGTACAATCTGATCTGAAAAGGGATGTAAAGATCAAATGAAAGAGTGGGAAAAGATAAAGATAAGAGCATTTGCATTTCTTCGCTTTTCTTCGATTCTTCGACTGCGAACTGCACGTTCATAATCTGGACCCTCATTTCTCATTGTCAGTCAGTTTAGTCTCATCTTCCCATCCAGTCTCCTGCTTTTCGCGTGCATTTGACGTGCAACTTGAAAATATTTCATTTAGACTTCTTTTATTAACTCCTTCACCTCATGAACTTCATGTATTGATTTATCTTCCTACAAAAACTGCAATACTAACAAATGCGTTATGATTATCCCAATTTCCGCACTTCTATTGTATCAAAAGTTCCCCCATTTCTCGCTGAGCCCTCAATTCCCCCTGTCAAAGCTCAAAGCACTCATCGAACGAGTAAGCGCTAAAAATAAATCAGCCACTGGCTAGTCGAGAAGGAGATGAAAATAGATGAGCCCGTTTTATATTCCGGAAGTCTGCATCGAGTTCTGGCGAGAAAAACGAACGTTTTTCGACAATTATATTTCACTCTCCCTTTTCCTGCTTTGTGAATATCTGCCACTCTCGAATATTGCACGTATTGCATATCTTATCAGATCACATTCGCACTCCAGTTGAGGACGATGCGAGTGTGAAAATGAGAGCAGAGAGGGCCTGCAGCAATCCTTCTCTCCTTGTTCATCCTTTGACCACTCTCTCTTTTTATCAATCTTCTTTTCGGTTTCTTTCCACACAATTTTTTCGTCACCAAATTTAGGCTCCCTGTATTAGGCACCGACTCTTTTCTTATTCCCCCTCCTTGCCTACATTCTCTCACTCTAAATCCGGTACCTAATACAGGGAGCCCCAAATTTGAATACATTTCATCTTCTCTTTTGACTCGATTGGCTATTTGGAAACCACGAGACACGAGACGCAAGACATAGGCGAAATAGTGTAGGATTAGGGTAGGGGTATGAGGCGATAGACTTTCTTTTTTCCACGCTATGTCTCTTAGTCTCGCGGTTTCCAAATTATCACTCGATTCTTCCATTTCATCTTCTCATTCATTAACACTCGTTCAGCCTCCGCCTCCCATTCGATGCTCCTGCGAATTTGTCGTCAATTTCCTCCTACCATTCGCAGTTTCTCCTCGTCTCTGCCTGCCTCTTCGTCCTTCAATGCCCCGATTCCACTCGCCCGTCCTTCTGTCCAACTGAATCAGCAGATCCCCGTCTACAACGACAACATTCTCGCTACCTACGTTTGGTGAGTACTTTGAAAACTAAACTTTCTTTGGTCATTCCCTGAAGGATGACTTTATATGTCTGCTATTCTCTTCATCTTATTCTTGATTAAAGGATCGATGGAACGGGTGAGCATTTGCGTGAGAAGACGAGGACACTCAAAGGCAAGGGCAAATTCAACGAGCCCAAAGGTTGGCACTTTGATCTCTTTGAACCTTGCATTTTTCTCTATTCCATAAGAATTTGCTCGAAAAGAGTTAAAAGTTTGAAGAAAGATATTTTATGACCAGGTCATCTGTGTTTTGCCGCCTTTTATGATCTAGCCTAGTATATTTAACATGTGCCAAGTCTAAGCAAAGCAGATCTATTAAATTGGTGAAATATCCATGGAAAGCGATATTATTTCTTGTCGCTAATGCTGGTGATTATTGACATTATTTGAATTTGTTGCAGATTTTCCGAACTGGGCATTCGATGGCTCGTCGACAGGCCAGGCCTCGAAAGGCAGCAACTCTGACATGCAACTCGTTGTGAGTGAATAGTTCCTCTTTCCAATCACATTTCTTCTTCCATAGATTAGAATAGACTCTTCTTTGTTTCCTAATTTGAGGGGAAAGAAGATTTAAACTCGGCACAAAAAACTTCCAAAGTCTCGTTCCTCTGTTCCAATTGACTCCTTCCTCCTTTTTTCTTTTTGCTATTCCCTCCTTCTCTGCACGTGCATCTGCCATGTTCCTCCATGCTGCTTTCTCTTATCAATTTCTACTCTCTAATTCCAATACTTCCCAATTTCAGCCAGCAGTGGTTTATCCCGATCCTCTGTTAGGCTCTGACCACAGACTCGTCCTCTGTGAAGTGCTCGATGTCGATCTCAAGCCGGCTGGTAATTATATTAGAGTTTATGAACTTCAAGAAACATGAATATAGAATATTGAAAGTAAGCATTTTCTATGGTTTTTTTTGAAAATTTCTTGTAGACAATAAAATAGTTACCTTTGAAAACTTGGGAATATCGAGTTTTCGGGATGGATTACAATTATTCGCAATCAATACATTCAGATTTTTCAAATCATTCAGCTTACCCCACTAACTAGGCAAGAGATTTACAATTTAAAAATTTCAGCCAACAATCATCGGAAATCATGCGAAGAAGCGATGAGAAAGATTAAAGATCACGATCCTTGGTTCGGCATGGAACAGGTAGGATACTTTGCGAGACATTTTGTTTATGAATCTTCTTTTTCTTACAGTGGCATGCGAACGTTTGGGACTAGAAGTTATTTTTAAAATTAAGTATAAAATCATTTCATGAGGTAACCTTCTGAAATTTGAAAATTTTTTTAAATCTACGAGTCCTTTGCATGCTTGCTAATTTCCAGAATTATTCGTAAATGAAGGCTTGATTCACCTTGCATGTTAAAAATAGCGTCTGGTTCCAAACTTTTAGTCGCTATTGTATCTTTCAGTCGATAGATTATTTGGAAGAAAATAATAAACAAAAATCCTAACTAAAGATTCGAATTAGATAACAAATTTCCACGAATTTCAGGAATATTTGCTGACTGATCGAACAGGAAGGCCTTTGGGCTGGCCGGAAAATGGGTTCCCATTGCCACAAGGTACTTGTTTTTCTGTTGTATTGAAATTTGGGATTTGTTGAAAACCACGAGACATAAGTAAAACGAGGTCGGAAAGTACGGAAATATTCATTATTTCATACTATTTCACCAAGCTTTCTTTCCACGTCATACCTTCGGCGTGATTTCTTAATTTTTTTCGTAATTTGACATGCCATTTCAGGTCATTATTACTGTGGTATTGGCGGAGACCGGGTCTTTGGCCGAGAATTGGTGAACGAGCATTACCGCGCCTGTCTCGCAGCAGGACTGCAGATTTTCGGAATCAATGCTGGTAGGGTTGGATTGTTTATAGTTTGATGCTTCCATTGTAAATCACGTAAATTCATATCTTCCATAATTGATCTATGGCGTGCTAATTTTACACAACACGATAGATCGATACAATTTCATTTTCTTAGCAGGGGTTGTACGAGCATTTTTTCTTGTTGAAAAAACGTAAGACGAAACGATTCCCCATTTTGACATAGCGCGAAACGTAACGTAACGTTTCGCACAACCCTGTTTCTTAGGTTTAAAAAATGAAAGGAACACCACTAAGTTTTGGTTATGATTGTGTTTATTTTCAGAAGTGACCCCGGGCCAATGGGAGTTCCAAATCGGCAACTGTCTGGGAATATCGATGGGAGATCAGCTGTGGATGGCTCGCTACCTTCTCTACAGGGTCGCTGAGATGTTCGGCGTTGCCGTCACGCTGCACCCCAAACCCGCTGTAAGTGATCATTTAAATTTGTTAAATTGATGCGATAATGTTTCAATATTTCATTTTCCGACAATCGATAATTTCACGAAGAAATTAGAAATAACAAAAAACGTTTGTCATAGAAGTAATAGCTTTGCAAAATTACTCAAACTCGGAATCATTAATCGTGCAAATGTTTGCAGATAACATCCGGCGATTGGAACGGTGCAGGTAAAAGAATTACAGAATATGCAACCCTCACCAAATTGTATAATTTTGGTCTCAAATTATTTCTCATGGCTATTTTCTAAATTCCGGTGGAAAAAACAAGGGAAGGAGATGAGCGCAGGGGAAAATGATGTTAATCGGAGAAAATAGTCACTGATATTTAGTAAACAGCCTTTTGTGAGGTTTGCATATTCTGTAAATTATACCGTCCAGGCTGCCACTGCAACTTCTCCACGAAGCAGATGCGCGAAGAGGGGGGCATCAAATACATTGAAATGGCCATCGAGAATCTGTCGAAGACACACACGGAGGCCATCAGGATGAGTGACGTCCACGGGGGAAATGACAATAAGCTCAGGTATAGTCATTTCGCATTATTCTTCTGAGATTGCTAGCAGGTTCAGTGTTGTCTGTTTTCCGTGCAGTGACCGTTCTCAAAAATTGTTTAACTCTGAAAATTTTTAATACATCACCAAGGAGCATAGACTTTTAATACTCATTTCTGTCATTTTCACATCTTCATTTTGTGGGAACAGCCGAATTCTTCCGATCTGTTCGATAGAGGAATTAAATTCTGTTGCCGAAATGAATCTGACTGCCCAAAGAGTGGAATTGTGGAAATGGCATATGCTTGTCTTCACAAAGAAATCTCGCGGTTTCACTCGTATTTCTTGACGAAAACTGGCACACAAGCTAATTCGACGACGCTAGGAACGATTCCGAAGTCAAAAATAGCATAAAAATCAAGATCGGTAAACCTACCTAAAATCGGTAACCATTTTTGACTTCGGAATCGTTCTTAGCGCCGTCGAATTGACTTGTGTGTAAGTTTTCGTCCAGATATACGAGTGACACTTCGCGAGGTTTCTTTGTCAGTTTATGCATTTTGATGATGTAGTAGTTTTAAGAGCAGTGACTTCGTGGGAATAGACAATATTTTGATCAGTTACTCTCATTAAAAACGATCAAAGATTTTCAAGTGCATAATGCGAGAAGTTTATGAAATGTTACATGCCATCTTTTCTTGAGAAATTCTTTAAAAAGCGTCAAAATCTGTTCTACATTACCTGTTCTTCATTCAAATCATTCATATTTTGTTGCAGATTGAGTGGGAAACACGAGACGTCTTCGATCGACAAATTCACATGGGGCGTGGCAGATCGAAGTGCTTCTATCCGCATTACGAGGGGAGTCAGTCTCGCTAAGAAAGGTTACTAATTCATTCTTTTATCAAATTTTACACCATCATTTTGCAGGCTACTTGGAAGACAGGCGTCCATCGTCGAACTGCGATCCATATCAGGTAGAATTCTTGACTATTTTATCATGATGTCTAAAATTTTACTTATTCTTATGTTTTTTTTTGCATTTCAAGCTATTTTTATATTATTTCTGTAGAAAGTGCGCACGCACTTCGAGAAATATGCAATGATAAGATTAACAGCTAAATTTTGAAGACATCGTATTTCATTAAATTCCTGCTATCAAATTTGGTAAAAATTCGTCTAACAAGAGACGTGGTGCACAAGTCGGAAATCACAGATCCCGACGAACTTTTCAAATAGGGAATGACGATGGTGAAATCAGAAGTGCTAAATAGGACACTAGAAATTAGTGAAAATCGTCAATTGTTCATTTATATTATTTACAAATTTGCAAAATTAGCTTACATTTTGAAAGCGGACTATTTCAACTGTAGATATCAAATTTGTACCAATGAAGTTAACAACAAATTGAAGGCAAAACAATGTTTGAATGATGTTTCTAATCCTGCATAAGGTGTTGGTGAACTTATTCAATTAAGTGGATTTTCAGGTGACCCGCATTTTAGCAGAGTCGATCACTTGGAAGCCCTGATCCGCCTCTTACTCTGTCTGCCTGTCTGCATCACTCTCCAAACACTCACCATTCATCTACTCGTTCACTTGCCATTTCTCTGCAGGGTTCAACTATCTTATATCATTCACATCGATTTACTCACTCAGCACATCAAGACATCGAATTGAGAAAATAATCTAAACAGTTTTGACTACCATTTTTATGAACACTCCAGATCCTTTTGTGATTCAGAGACGATAGCATTTTTATGTAAATGGACTATACGATAAATATTTTATCCTAAACAAACAACTCTTTCAGATTAGATTAGATAAGGAATGAGGGCTCGACGATTTTTGGGGTAGTTGGGGAATTTCTTGAGATAGTCCTTGTGGTGGTGAAATGCACGGGGGCCGAGATTCGATGCGGAGAAAAAGAACAGGGCGAATCCGGCGAGTGTTCGGGTGAACAGGAAATAACCGAACCATTCAACAATTTCCCCGAAGAAATTCGCACCGGAAACATATTCGAACATTCCTCCTAAAATTCTTGAACTCGTTTGTTTTCTGAAGAAGTCGCTCGCCTCTAGGAATTTTATGTTCGATTTCTCCAGGTTTTCGTAAATTCCGTAACAAATAATCCGAGTGAATATTTATCGTGGCTCCAAGTAAGAATATCGCCAGTGCTAGAAGTGTCGAAAATTTCAAGAAAAATCCTAAAAACTGCTAACCGAATAACGAGAATGGGTCGGTCAGTTTGGCAGTTGTGAACCTTCCCACATGTGCAGCTCCTTGTGCATAGCCACTCAGACTGCAGAGAATGAAGGCGCACGCGAAATAGAACAGGGGCTGATTCTGGCTGAATCGACCGTACAATGGGAAGATTAGACATCTGAATTACTTGCTGAAACTTTTTAAAAATATTGTCTTCATTGAACATTTTCCTTTTGTTGGTTTGGAAATTTCGAACCTACCTATTGACATAATGCACCCCTACGAGAAATGTCGCCACTCTTCCAATGCCTGTTTCTGCCTCGAGACAAAACCACAATGGGAATATCAATGAGAGGATTTCCTGCACAATCCACGCAAATCGCGCTGGAACTGCCAACTGAATGACTGAAGTTGAGCGTTCTATGATCTTCTTTCGCAGATTTTTTTAATGTACAAAATCTTTCATAACAACTTCTGTAAGTCTCGGGTGTCAAATCTTACTTTGGTCTTATTTTCATATCTGCCATATTGAGCTCTGAATCCAATGGATGCTAGAAAATAACAGAAACATCCAGCTAGAATGAGGGTCCAGGAGCACAAACTGACAAGAGTAGATCGATTGAATGAAAGAAGAAAGTGCATGATTAGTTGCTACTGTTCGTATTGGCTCTTGGTCTGATTGCATACATTTGTGCGATTAACTCGACGACTCTGATAAGAAAACCACCATGCTGGGGGGTTGTAAATCACAACTCAAATAGATTATTTATTGCAAAAGAATTGAGTATAAAACGATAAATAATTGGTAGTTCATAAATTACTGCTGACTGAAATCGCGGAATGGCATTTTCGAGGGGTTTTGATATTCTAGGAGTGGAGAGCTTGGCCTGAATTTCGTATTTGATTTTCTAGAAAGAAGGCGAATGATTACCGAACGGGCTGAGACACAGGCCAGTTGCTGCGAGAGGGGAAACTCGAACTCGACGCAGGCGGAGGATAGTTCGCGAATGATATCGCTGAAAATCAACCTTTTTGTAATTATGAAGATAGTTGTTAGAAAAAAAAAAGCATTGCAATGCAAATGAATGGACTCACGAGGTGCATGGAGAGTGGAAGTCGGGACTACTGCCGGATTGAATTGACCGTGTGCTGCTGCCATTGGAAGCACGCCTTCTGCAAGCATACAATAATTAGATTGAAACACGAAATTATTTTTACATATCAAGGAAATGCTTCAACAAATTTGAGCTTCCTGTATTTGCTATGGCTGATCATCGTCATCGGCTGTATATCTTTGTCAACGGCCCTTTTTCATAATTCTCTTTTTCAATACTCTCTAACTCCCAATAGACGATAAATACAGCCGATAATGTTGATTAGCTAATCACAACTTCAGAAGCGCAACGAATTTCAGTTGGTTTCTTTTCAAATAAATAAATAAATTGGGCTAGTATATGAGTGGCTTGTTGGGAACAGGGATGTGCAGAATTCTGGTTCTGAATTTTTCAAAATTCAAATTCCGCATACCCCTGCTTGTGAAGCTACGTTTTGTTCCAAATATCACGAGTTAAAAAGTAGCCTACTCTGAATCTGAGTGAATATCTCGACGAATTCTTCCATGAAAGGAGGGTTGGCGATGTTCATCTGCATGAGGGAGAGCATGAATTCCACAGGAGTCAGTTGGTCGAGCAGCTCGTCTGGAAATACTCATCCAAATATCAAGGCTTTTGGAGAAAAAAACTTGATTTTTGAAAATAATTGCTGGTCTAATACTGAAAAAAGTAAAGGGATCTTATTGAGAAAAAAACTAATAATTCAGCACGATGCAAGGTTTTTATTCTAGAATAAGACGGTATGATTTTCAATATACTGGGATTGCAATTGTTTAAAATACTCTAAGAGTCGTATAATATTCTTTAAAAAAAAACTCGTAGTGTACCATCGTACTGCATTTTACAAGCTGTCGAAAAATAAAATAACAAAATTGAGAAAGACTTGATCAGATGAAATTTTTACCATTACTTTTCTTCGAAGACATGATAATGTCAGAAGTTTGTGTTTACTCACCCAAAATCGAGTCCACATTTTCAGGTCCCGCAACAACTGACTCCAAGTTCGTTTTTTTCTTTATCAGATCTTCCTTCCTGAATATTTTGCTATGTTTGTTTCTCTTGACGCATATCATTTACTTCCTCAAAATGCCCTGCTCCCAAGTGTGGAATTGTGCGATGTAAGTATTGTACGATTCGGTGCCCTGCTGTCGACTGAAAGAGACGAATTTTCATAAAAATTGAAACAAGTAACATTTCGGTAAAATTTTCTATTGGTTTTCTTGTACTCCTTTGCCTCTCGAAAAGACTTGCAGAAGGAGGAAGGGTACCCGTGAGATTAACAAATGTAAGATCAGATTTTCGTCAAATCATTTTCAGAAGTAAAGAAATCAGATAAAAGTTAACCTGTTTTCGGATTTCCACTTCTCGAATTCCTGTTTGTGCTGTGAATATTTCTGATCCAACGCAGTCAATTCGGCGATGCAATTCTGAAACTCGACAAATTGTTTTCTTTGGTGAAAAGTATCGAATTTCCCCACCTGCAATTCGTCTGCCATTGCAAAGTTATAATTTTCTGAAACATAAATTATCAAATCTGATCGTCCTGGAATCAAGATATTTCTCGAAGGTTAATGAACCTTGAAAAGTTACCAATTAGATATACTTCATCACCGATAATTTATTTACTTTATTAGCTGGTTAGGATAAATAAACTCTAGAATATATTGGATTAGAACGAGCAGAAAAATAAGCCACATATGAACTAGTTGAACCTGTTAGGAAGTAAGGAAACTTAAGACTTGACCCGAAGATAGAGAATGTTGTGTTTGGGAGAGGAAAAGACGAACAGAACGAGGCAGAACTTAGCCGCGGCTCGAATGAGTTTCTCGGCGTGGTCATCTATCTGTCTGGCCACCTGCTGTCTGGCTGTCGACTCATCGATCACTTCCCCTTCCTCGTCCTCCAGTGTTTCCATCTTAATCGATTTGTTCATGTATGTAAATAAAATAAAATGAGCAACTTATTGTTAGAAATGACGAGATGAAATGGTTTATATTTCCCATACTATTGCTCTACTTTCACTATCTCCTCTATCTCTAACCTTAGATCATGCCCTCAAGTCGTCCCGTCATTTAAAAATTGATATGATTTTGACTTTACGCGACTTTTTGACTAGGTGTTATAAGGCTTAAGATTAAGAGAGTAGGAAAACGTTCCCTCGCGCTGCAGACTATTTCGCAAGTTTGCGACATCGTGAAATAGCGAAAAATCTATTGTAGTTTTCTCATTTTATCAATACTCTGCTTCAAATGATTTTTTCTAGAAAAAAAAGAAAATTGCAAGAAAAGATATGATGGGAGAAATGTTTCAATTTATCATTCAAAAATTGACTCAATAGATGAATTGCTTCATCGATAAGTTATTTTAAAAGTACTTAATATGTATGCAAATACCCTGCTTCGTGAAAAATGCGCAAAATTCATCAAGATCCAATAAACCCACCTCCTCAGCAATGGAGTGATAGTCGAGATCGACCATGCCCAGTTTGTAGTTGATCATGTCTGCAGCACACTGCTCCACGAAGCCATCTATCGAGTTCGCCGAACTCGGAGGCTTCTTCATGAATCTGAAATCGTTCATTTTGACGAGTAAACAAGGGGAAACCGTACTTTCTGCCATCGGGAAGCTTGACAGATTTGGGAATGTCGAATCCGCACAGAATTGGCTGACTGCTTTCCGTCATGTAGTAGTTGAGAGGGCGGCTCACAGACACATTGTCCACGCGAAGTGCCTCTCTGCAAATTAACATTGCCTTGGGATTTTTTAACGATTTCAAGATTTGAAAAATCATACTTTCACCGATATTCTAAACGATTCCAAATTTCATAGAGAATTTACTAATGAATTTTGGAATTACAATTCTACTGAAACAGGAATATCGAATAAGATTCCAATAGACTTACTTCCAATCATAACTGGATGATTCAGAGAGGACTTCCTGCACAGGTGCAGGTTGTGAGAGACATTTGATGCAGAAATTGGGTGGGCTGACCTGGCAGAGGCAGTTCTCCACGATGCACTCGATTCCAAACCCATTCCCGCACTCCTTGCACACGCTGAATTAATAATCCATTTGAGTGTTTGTCAGAATTAGAATTTTAAAATCAAGAATTTCAAAACTAATCTGCATGGCATGAGTTTGATAATCGAAATTTTTAAATTTGATTTCACAATGGCAAAATCCCATCCATGAATGAAAGACATAATCAACATACCACTTGATCTTGTTGCAAGTGGTATGAGGCTCGCCCTTTGCAGGTTCCGTTTTGGCTCTCTTCTGCGTCGGCTCTTCACTGTCATCCTTCTCTTCCAGTTCCTTTTTTATCTTGTTCCAGTCTTCCGTTTCCCATCCGAAACGACGATTTCCATAAATTAGGCTGAATTTTCCATCAATGGTTTTCTTTGTTCACAATTCTGTATGGATTTCTAACCAAACTTCTTTCACTCTCTAGCTTATCATGAGCCTAATCAGTTTTTTTTTCAAATTCTTCTAACCCCTTCTCGATTTTCAGCTTAGCCAATTGCATTGCAGCCCAGGCATCCTCAACAGAGCAGTGCCCGACTCCATTCTGCAAGTCGCGGAATTATTGATTGATTATGGATGTTGATTTGTCTAATTGGAAAGCATAAGAATAAAATGCAAACTCTCCATTGTCCCTGAAATCGGTATTTTGCTGTCTCTGGACAGAGGCGATGGTGCGATCCGCGCACAATACTCGAGTGAAAATAGTGTAGAAAATGAAGAGAGAGCGACGAGGACGCAGGCGGACAAAGAGGAAAGAGACTTTGCACACTTCCCCTTCTGCCCAGAGATAGAGGCAATACCGATCTCAGAGATAATAACGATTAAAATAGAAAGTCGGGAAAAGATGGCGGCAGTGCAATGCTAAATTTTTCGCACTGTCGATATCTCCGCAGAAAATAGTTTATTTTCTCGCTGTTTTACATCTCTAGACCTATTGTCTCCTATTCGTTTTCCGATTCCGAAATATCTCCAACCTGAATATTCTGGTTGAGGAAGAGATAGACGAGATTCTTAAGGCTCGTCTTGGAGTCGTTTCCTGACATGTTAAATGCGACAGCCACGTCGATGCAGTAGCTGAAAGAGCGTCGTATTTGTCAATGAGTTTATTAGTCTGCTTTCTGTAAATGCGTCGGTTATCACTTGCTCTCTTACTGTCTGTGCAGTTGTCTGCCATAAGCATGAGCTTCTCTTTCACCCTCAAATTATGGGGCGTGCAGCCCACTCTCAACTCTCCTTTATTCGCGACGCTCTCTCAAAAATAGATTGGAAGCGAATTGCACTTATCACAGCTTGAGGTTAGAAGTGAAATGCAAGCGCTGTTCAAATGGTAAAGAATCACACGGCCCCTTAAATTGAACGAGTCATTCCCTTGCACGTGTCAAACCTTGCGAACAATCGACATTCCCAGAGGGAAAGTCAATAACTTACGGATGCGCCATTTTGAGTGCCTTGAGGTCGAAATGCATCGAGTGTCCCACGAGAATGGCATCTGGGGGTAGCACTTCTTGGATGGCTCTCTGCACGTCGGCCAGAGTCACGTTCACGTCCGCGAGCATTTCCTCTGTCAGACCGGAGTATTCAGTCAGGTAGTTCTGCAATTTAACGGCCAACATCGTGGCTTCACCCACGAGTTTCATTTACCGTGATTCTGTTCTCCGGCTTCACGAGCGTGTCGAACACAACGCTGCCGTCTTCACGGACCTGAACCTTGTAACTAGGATAGACTAGGGCAAAGGTTAAACACGTCTATTCAACGAGATGAAATCATCTGTATACAACATACTGTCTATCCAACCCTATCTCTATTCAAAAGGCTGGATAACGCAGAAGTAAATAATAAACGATACAAACGCATGGGTTGTACAGGAAAACGTCGAAATAAAAGACATACCAGAGAGACTCGGCAGAGCTCGTGAACATGCGCAGATGTGATGCACATTTCGCAGTCGATTGCAAACATCGGAGATGATTCTGTCAGTGGCAGGTAGCTGAATAATATATAATAATAATTATTATTATTTTCCTCTCGAAAAGTTTTTCTTTCTAAATAAATACAAGACTCAGCTTCAGCATAACTTTCGACTCCCGCCCTGTACTTTTGGTGGGTATGATATCGTTCTAGCCACTAGAAGTCAACGCTGGAAAGAATGAGCTCTAATTCCAAACCGACTCGTCCCTGCCTAATCTCGATTAAATGAAATTGAAACGGTAAAAATTTCACCGATGTCTGGAAGGAGGTTAGGTCTACATACCTGAGTAAAAATATTTGGGGATAACTTAACCTTCACAAGGAAATGCTCATCCTCAACTTATAAGCTTTTCCTTACTATTTTCTCTACCATAATGCAACGCTGTAGCAGGTGTCAGAACGTTTTTGTAGATAGATAGCATAGCTATCCAGATAGGTAGGTCTTATTCTCTTCTAGACATCTGTAAAATTCTTGCCGTCGCAATTTCATTTAATCCAGATTAGGCAGGGGCGAATTGAGTTAGAATTTGAGCGCACTTTCCAGCGTTGAATTCTAGCAGCAAGAGCGACACATGTTGACAAGTACGTCCCCATGTGTATATTAGCTTACAATAAATACGGGAAGCCCTGCCTTACAAACTACAAGTTAAATAAAATCATGAAACAATGAAAAATAAGTGATGACTTAAAATACCGTTTTTTGGTTGAAATGTGGTCCTCATCAGGCACGGGATATTCGTGCTCGATCAACTCGACGCTCGTCAGGACCATGCTCGACTTGACGCATTTCAATCCTGTGTTTGGATCTTCTAGCTGAAACATCAACTCGTCCTTCCAGAGAATAAAGATGCAAGAAAATGTTCGTTATGAGATTTCTTTAGTTGCTTCACGCGCGCCCCTCACTCGCTCGCTTTTCTTGAATAAAAAAGAAAATGAGGGGAGCGAGAAAAGCGAGGAAAGAATGAGAGGCAAACTTGGGGCGGAGAGAAAATCCATTATCGAAAATTTGCGTACACCCTTCGAAGAATGCAAATTTTGACAGACCATTGACTTCTCGCGAATCTTCTCCCGCATGCTGATCGGCACGTTGCACATCGACTCCCAGAACGCATTCTTATCTGACACTTCGGCAGCCAGTTTGATCCACTTCTTTTCGAAGAAATCAGACACGAAATCGAATGAAATGCCACCGTCGTGAACCTGAAAATTTTTCTATTGACAAACTAGTATATTTTTGTATTCGTCACAAGATACTAATAAAGGAATAGGTGCAAAATAAGGGGATTTCTACTAGTGACGAATGCAGAAAGCCGATATATTGAAAATGTTGTATTTTGATGAAAAACAAGTTTTTTCGGAATAAAAATGTCTCCTTTACAGATCAAAACCCACAATGTAGTGATCAGGGCAGTTGATTCTGACGAGCATGGTCTGCGTGCAGCCCTTCCACGGCTTCACTGTCACCCACTTCGGTCGCGTCACAGGAGGGCCGAGTGTCGCGAATTGGATGCAGGTTCCTATCTCTGCAAATAAAAGAGAGCATTCTCTCCTAAAGCACCGTAACGACTCACCGAAATTAGCAGCCAATGATCCGTTGAGTTTATGAAGAGTGAGCACAAGACCAGGCCCGCCTTGATTCGCATTCTTCTTCTCTGCGATGATCTTGTTGAGAGCCAACGAGGCGCGTGACGTCGAGGCCTGGTGCAACTGATTGAACGAACCTCCCGCACTACTGGACTCCACTGAAGTTCGAATAATCATTTTTTTTAAAGATTTTTTTTTAAAATTAGTTTGACTTTAATCACAAAACAAACAGGTCTTCTTAGAAGAAAGTTGTGATCGAATCACGAAAATAATAGCTATGCATGTTGAAAAACGATGCCTCTTCCACACAAAATAGGAAAAAGATTCCCAGAACCATAAAAATGAAAAGTTAAATTGAGCTATCTGATAGGAATAATTATTTCTAGAATCGCCGGTACTATAGATGAACGATCAGAAAATGAATAAATAAATTACGAAAGCTATTTTTATAGAGCTGCTCACAAAGTGTTGCATATTTGGCAGACTATTTTGCGTTTGTGGGAAAGTTTTAGGGAAAAAACGAACCCAAGAGATTCCTGGCGAGATTGGAAGTGGATCTGACGATGGCTTTCTGCTGCTCAGTCAGTCCGCCCAAATGCATCAGTTTGTCGATCTTCTTCTTCAGTTTCTTAACGTTGCGCTGTTGCTTTATGTCCTTGCGATCCATTCTGTTGTCCATTTCTCTGCTCTTCACTTCTCATCCAGCGACCCGATTGGTTCAGAATCTATTGAATTCATCAAATTCGTGGGAAATCGATAACAAACGGAAAAGCTAAGCGAAGAAAAATTGAAGCAACTTTCAATATTTTAAACGTGACTGCAGCGTGACGCGTAAAATCAGTGTAGTTCAGTAAAAGGTAAAGAGGAATGAAAAATACGGTATTATCTAGAGAACACAAACTCCGTCCCTCTGCAAAACGCGGCAGTGTTCAAAAGTGATAGTACGGGACCCCCAAAATAGGAAAGAAATCATATTCAGACTGCGAAGGCATTAAAAACCCTAATCTAGACCGACGATAAATCCCATGAAACTGATCTGTGCCAAAAATAAGCTCACGATTTTCGCATCTGCGGGATTTTGTATTGAAAAAAAAACGTATTCGTTTCAAGGTTCAGTTTTCTATTATTTTCTAGATTTGGGTTTTTTTTTCATTTTTTGACTTCGCCAAAATCTTGATTACAACCCTGCAGACAAGTTAACAATAAATTTGACCATGTTGAATGTGATTTGGGGACCCGTTTGCATCCCCTAATTTTATGATGAGATTTCTTCCCGCAAAATATTCAACATCACTATTTCTCTTATCAATTTGCATTCAATGCAAAAGCTCATTTTCTTGCTCCTAATGATTACTGTTTATTGATTTTTATTTATTTACGCATGAATGCAAGATTTATTCCCTAAGTCAGTACAAATTTGTAATTTAAAAAAAAAAAATAGTTGAACATCTAGGCTAACTCCCAACTACATGTTCACATAGTGTAGTGATAGAGCAGCGCATCCTGGAGAGTGAGAGATCAGGTTCGAATCTTGACTATGAGAAACATGAGTTTGCATAAAATAGCCGCTCGCAGCTGACCCAATCGAGGTGCCGCTGGGTCACCGTACTACATTTGTATAATATATCCTAAATTTGTGTTAACCGACTAATATTAGCTCGCTTTGCAACATACGAAGAAGGCGTTGATAGGCATTAATCGAATTCGAAGTCAACCAAATTCAGTCAGGATGAGCGATGAACCTATGCCAACTTCTACAAGTCCTCTTTCCAAAACCGTAAGTTGAAATTCAAATGAAATTTTCTGTAACGAATTATTTTTCTCAAAATGATACTATTTTACAACGGGAAAAACAATCGGTGTGACAGGGCTTCTCTCCATCCATGATTCCTGTCTAAAAATTACCGCAAGGCTTCAATCCATCATAAGCCGTTGAGGGATTCGATTAGGGCGATCCAAAATGTCGCTTCTTTTTCATTTTAAAAATAAATAACTCATTACTAAAATGGAATGGAACTTATAATTTCCGAAAGGAATTAAAACCCCATTGGGTAATAATACAATGAATGAATTAGCTAAAATATCAATAATTTGCAGATTGGCGGAGACAATTCATTCGATAATTCGCATAAAGTTTTATTTTATTGTAAGAAATAATAATAAATTTAACGGAATAAAATATGCAATAATTGATTGTAATTTAGATTCATATTCAAATAGTAGTGAAGAGGAAGGAAGGATATGTTTGTTCAATTATGAAAACTTTTCAGTCGAAGAGATTGCGAAATTGCACAGTTGTTATGTGCCATTTCAAGTGACAACTACACAGAATAAAGTAAATTCTTACGTTCATTATTTTGAATAATTTCTCAAATTTCAGACTTTTGGAATTAACAATAAATCATTTGAAATATTTGACTTGAATACTCGACAAGTTTCAAGAGGTCTTATCAGCAAATTCATGAATGACCGATTCAAAGAATTTTACAGGTCCAGATCCTCCTGAATGGCGTGTTGGTGCATCTGTGGCTCACTTCAAAGACAAATTGTATTATTTGGGTGAATACAGTCCTGAAAGGAAACAATGGACAGATCGTGTGGATGTAAGAAGATCGAATGAAAGTCCATGAAATAATTAATTCAGGTTTTAATAGATGGAAAATGGGAAACAGGACCTACATTTCCTCTTCCAATTACGTATGCTCAAACAATAACATGCGATGGAATTTTATACGGTCACATTATAGCATTTTCATTATTGTAATTATGGATATTCAGTTATTGATGGATGGGATAGTAATATGATATATCGATTATCAGACGACGAACGGGAATGGATTGAAATCGGCGAGATTCCAGAACAACGAGGTTTATTCGGCGTTGCATCGTTAAATGAAAAAATTTACATAACTGGAGGATACTGGTTGTTAATTTTGCCTGATAAATAATGTATCATTATATATTTAGGGATGAAGTACATAAATCCTCCTGTCTGTGTTTCGATCCCTCAGCTCCAATTGGCAGTCGAGTTTCTCGAATCGCTGACATGAATTATGCAAGATTTTTTCATTCGCTTGTTGCTGTGAATGGAAAATTGTATGCAATCGGAGGGTGAGTTGAGATTCTGCATATCTTTATACGAAATATCTGTTAACTTAGATTTCAACAAAATTCTTTTTCACGAAAAAATTTCTGTAATTCAATCGAGGAATACGATCCACAAACGAATGAATGGCGAGAAGTGGAAAAATTAGAAAACTTGCCTGCGACTAACAAGGGTAGCTGCCTTCTCAGCTGAATGCATATCCGAATAACCGAATTTATATCCGCGCGACTATAGTACAGTAATAAGATCCTTCCTTCTGAAGAAAAAGGAATCTTTAGTTCGATATCCCATCTCTACTCGTTATTTATTATGTTCAAATTGCAACAAGTTTTATAATTAGGTATTAATTGTAAATTGGAACGACTTTCACGTTTGGAGTATTTGCCAGTCGTCGACAGTAAAATAAAGTTTGTTGGTATGATTATCGTTAATTTCATCTAAAATTATTCTTTCAATAAAAATCGTGAAGTAATAATTATTCAATGCACATAATAAAGACAACTCTCGAAGACATCCAGAAGTGATGAGGGATAACTGTAACTGAAATAAATATTCTTTAGAATATTTATTAAAATGAAAACTTCTTACTCTCTTCTTCCTGAGCATTTTGCATTCGAATGCGAGATGCCATTCGAAATTGAGTAGATTATTATTCAACCAATCCAAATATTCATTCGCTTGATTCATTTCGATCGCATAAATTGAGAGAATCATACATTTCTGAAAAGAACGAAATAATCTCATTATTGTTAGATCCAAACTTTTTAAAGTAGAAGAAACATCCAAATAGATTTTCGACGAGTGGAAAAATTTTTCAAGAAGACTTGTGTGTTATTTAGATGAAATATTATTTGCAAGGAAGAAAAGATCTTGTAATATTCGAATATAGAGAGTCATGTACAGTCCAGATAAAAGTTCTATTTATTTTTCTAAAAAGTGATACCGGATAGGTAGAGGGCGAAAACGGGCTCATAAAAGCCATATTCCGTATCTGCTGTCAAAAAGATATTCGAGTCTAACTAAGACTTTCAGTGAGAAAGAACAAAATAATCGCCTTTTACCAGAAAAAGCAAACATTTTGAACCACCAAATGAACACGTTTTTGAAATCGAAGGATCGGTTGTACACATTTGTACGCAACCAATTTTCGATGATTTTTAACACAGATCAGTTTCATGGGATTTATCGTCGATCTAGATTAGGGTTTTTAATGCCTTCGCAGTCTGAATATGACTTGCTTTCCACTTTGGGGATCCGCGTATTACTGCTTTTGAACACTACCCACGCTTTTGCAGAAGGGCGGACTTTGCACTCTTTAATTCTGCCATTTCTAATTATATTTAACTCAAGGAACATTTGAAATCTTTCCTAATATTTCTTTTAACTCATGGTTTATCCTTATCTTCTCATCAAAAATCTCTACCCTTTATTTTAGACAAATCGATAGTCGAAGCTAATAGCTGGAAAAAATAAACAGTCGTTTTTACGAGAAAGTTTAACATTTCTCGTGCCTTTCAAACTGCTGTCCTTTTCGAAATCGCTATTTAAACCTAGCTACTATAAGAGAAGACACCAAAATGTTTGGTGCAACTGAGCGAGAAGGAGGGTGCAAGAAGGGAGGAGATTAAACGCATTCAGCTACGTTCTTCTTTTCTCATCGCTTTCCTCTTCTATTCCTTGATGTTTGAATACCAAACTTCTCACAAATCGGATGATTATCATGAAATTGTTCGTTTCGTAACTTGTCCCAATCGCTAAGAATTTCATTTGGATTACTGCAATTCGCAGATGCAGCCCCCCATAGCGACGGCCCGCAGCGTGTGGCATCGAGTGTTCGATCGCCAGAATCTGCATCGCCTCGCTTCCTTTCTCTTCCAGCTCAGTTTGCTCTCCACAGTCGCTGCAGTTTGCCCATTCATTCTGAGGTAAATCGATAGTTCCCTCTAAATCATCTAATCCGCAATTATATTGCAGGATCCTGATTCTGCCCTCGTCCATTCAGCACGAAATCCCCCTGAATCTGGTGTTCAGCACGTGCCCCGACGACTTGCACGGCGTCTGCTCCTTCCCCACTGCAACTCTCGAATATGATCAGGTAGCTCACGTTCAGCAGCATTTCGTAACCTCTCAAACGGTGATTTGTGAAAGCTACTTGCTGCAATTTCGTGTTTTAGCCGTTAGTTGCTTTTGCAAAATTCTCTCAATTTTTTGTTGAAACTTCAGATTGTTTTGAGTATGAAACGTAGGAGTAAAAAAGACTAATCAAGCTATGAAGAAAAGCATCTCGAATGTTCGCATTCAGAACTCCCTATTCACTCGATCAGTCAGCTATTCCCTGTCGGTCCGTCTCAACTTCGCCGATTTGGATCAGAACAGGCAACTGTCGATGTTCCAGAACCAGCTGTCAGTGCACGATGCAGAGGGTCGTCTCCTGAAGAACTACATGAGAAGTGCTTATTTGAAGGAGCCGGGATTGGTCACAAGGGTTGGTTTCTTTCTGGATTATTCCTAAAGTTTTTATTTTCGATTTAAAAAACTACTTGTCACTAGTAGATCATCATCACTACTTGTATTTGTCACCAGATGTTAGGATAGGAAGTGGCAATAAAAGACGAATAACTGGCGACGAATACGAATGGTGATCATTTGGTGAAAAATATAGTGCCCGGGTCCACAAAACTTTCGAAAACCTTCCTTCTGGAACCTCTTAATCTTCCAAAAAACTGCACGTCGGCATCGGGCGATGCCGATGTACTTTTTTTTTTTTTGCTAAAACACGAATTTGCTTCCCATATAAAGTTTACGGAGGTTCCGAGAAGTTCGTGGACCCTGGTACAGCAAGGCGATTCCGAAATACATCCTCTTCACGGTAAGAGGTATTCTCCTATACATCATTTCTCTCAATTACTTATTATCTTTATTTTTGGTAGAAAATGCTAATTTTTGTGAGAAGGTAGATTTTCTTGCGAGGAAGTGCATATTCATCCTCAATTTTCAGTTGACCTGTCTGGCCTTTCTGCCTCTCTACCTGCTCGGATTCATCTGCAATTACAGCACAATCGACATTCTGCTCACTGATTCTCACATCGAGAGTCTCGAACGAGCCTCCACGAAAATCATCTATTCGTTGCACGACAAATATGCACAGGTTATAAGACTCACCTTTCTTCTTCTTCTTCAAGTTTGAATGTTTCAGGTAGACTCGGCCTACCTCGTGATCCATGCCAATTTCGGTCTGATCCGCCACTTCACTTATTTCTGGCCAGTTTCCTTCTATCTGCTCATCTTCATCCCGACATTCAGTTGTATGTTTTGATGTTTCCCCTCCGAATCTGGTTGTCGTGTGTTTCAGTTCTATTCTTCATGCTGACAATCTACTGGGCAATTAGTGCAGCGAAGAGTCAGCCGTCGGAAAGTGCAGTGGCAGAGGACGAGGCTGATGACAATGAGGATGCTGCTACAGAGTCGGTACGTATGCCTTTTCTAACATTTATCCTCTTAGAAAAGCATCATAGTTAACGATTTTTATTAATTGAAACGCTACCTTTCAACAAATATTTTCACTTCTGTAAAATCTACAAAATATATTATCGACGGATATTTGTCGCCAAGTCGTAACTATAGAACAGTAGTTCAGTGTGTGAGGTTAGAAGCGTGTAGGGGAACCTCTTCTCACTTTCCGCACTATTTCTTTTTGTTGCATCGTTGCGAATATCAGCCTTGTCTTTTCAAGGTTTAAAAATAGATTTCTGAGAATTTTCAACACAAAATCATAGAACCACGTGACTGCTGCTCTTACAAAATTCTCGGACCAAGCGCGCATTTTCTTCACCCTGTAAATTAGAGTAAAATGACATAGATGTCTAAATATGTAGACAGTGAAGAATGCTTCGTTCGACTTGTCTGACAGTTCATATATGAACGTTGGGATTAAATAAGAAAAATTCTATTTAGGCGAAAGCACTCTTTGTAAAGAAGTCACTCGCATAAAGATATGATCGATAAAATTTGAAAATTAGGCGTCCTTCCATCAAAGTAAATAGATAATAGTCTAATGATTATCAATCACAACGAGTTGAAAGTCCAGTAGAAAGACGAAGAAACTACGAAAAAAGTTTCACTCATCTCAAAGTACTTTATTATCTTCTATACAAATTTTCAGTCAGCAGCATTGGACGAACAAATACCGAAAGATCTGCAGGCTATTCCCAATTCGGAAGAAATGACAGAGAGCGATCAATTCGAGCTGATCTCCAACAACGCAGCGCAACTCTCCAACTCCTTTACAAATCGTAAGCAGGATTCTTTGAGAAAGCGACGCTGAAATTGTATTATTCGTTTGAAATTGAAGCTTATAATTATTCATTCATCCATTCTTGTCGAGATTTGATTGTCGGGTAATTTTTAGTCTTCAGCTTTCGTTTGTATTTCAGTATTTTCACTACGGGTCTTCAACAATGCACTTCCATTTCAGTCACAATTCGGGTATTTTTCACTTTGCCTCGATGACCATATTCTGGGTACAAACATGTCAATCTGCATTCGCAGATGATGGTAAATTGATATTATGAAATGTCAAGGTGTCTAGAAGAAGTGGTTCTAAAACCATCAACTCGTTTGAGTTGTTATCTTTTTTCTTTTATTATATTCTTTCTTCAGAAGAGAAGTTGAATATTTTCAGTCAGCATTTGGCGTGTTAAATCGATTTCAAGGATATTTCGAAGAATTCTGCAATGAACGACTGAGCAGCCATTTGGATGAGGTCGATCGACATGCGGCCTGCGCCCTCTTTCTACGACTCCTTCACAGCCCAGACTGGCCAGACACTCCCTCAGTGTCCCGGGTTCTGTGGCAGGCGGTACAGGAATGCCACTCCTTCTTGGACTGAATGTCATGTGAGTCCATCAATCGGAAAAAAGAAACGCGAATTTTCTGTCAAATGTTGAGATATTCGGCAACTTTCAATAACGTTCTCTCGAAGTTCGTTGTTTTTCCAAGAGGTTATCAGTGTGTAACTCAAAGGCCCGCTTCATTTTTCAGACCAAATTAATTCGTGCATATCAACCACGCGATATCAGGTCAAAAACGCTAATCGCGAAGTTTAATCTCAGTTTATTTTGAAAGTCTCCTTTCTGAAGCGCTGCCGATGCAACGAATAATCAGTTGTTTACGAGAACACTGATGTATGCTAATTTGTCATTTATTAATGTTTATAAAGAAAGGCAAGGAAGCAATTATCGACGCTAAATTGTGAGGTAAGGATTCGCTCTTAGCATTTCTTGATCTGAAATCTGTGATCGACATGCTGGAATTTACTTACATTGAAAAAGATGGTGCAAATCTGTAAGTAACATTGATAGTTTCCCTTTTGAGACTTCAGAAACGAATATTTGCATTTCAAAAGAAATAAATGCGAGAGCGTAGACAGCATATTGTAGGTGAGAGAGGAGAGGGAAGCGACTGATTCATTCATTTTTATATGGCTGAGAAAGTTTTCCTTCTATTCGAGTCTTGATCAAGAAATAATACTGATGTTATAAATGGAGAACATTCTCTTTCAATTCTTTCTGTAATCGAATCAATGCATTTCCCAATTGCAGGCATGTGAGTGGGGCAGCCGTGCTCGAGACGGCTCCTACTGCGACCCCTGTCGTAGTCCTCTGCACGGCTACGACTGGATGTTCCTCGGCTTCTGTGCAATTGTGCCTCTTCTCATCAATCTCAGTTATGTTCGAGTTCATAGTCCAAAGCGAATGTGAGTTGTCTTTTCAATTATTTTTACTAAGGTAAAAACTCGTAGTGGTTTACTTGAAAACCACAAGCGATGCCAAATAGCGAAGCAATGTACCTCGTATTCTCCATCTACCGTATTCCCTCCGATTGAAAGACATGTCCTTCTATTCTCAGATCCCCCTATTTTTGAAAATTTGAATTTTTCAAACTGCTATAACTTGTCATTTTATGATCATAGTAGATTTGACTAAAGTATTTTGATTTTCCAAATAACCCCTTTTGTAGATCTCGAACTCACCAATTTCTCGAGTACCTTTCATGTGGATTCGAATGCATTCTGGCAGCCATCATCTCCATCCTTCTGTACGAACCAAAATGGTCCTTCAAATTGTATGGATGCCAAAAAGCCGGATATAAAGATTGGTAGGCAATATTTGAGGGAAATTAAATTCGTTATTCTTCTTCTTCAGGTATCCGGCTCTTTACAACCCAGTGATTGGCTTTGCAAAGACTATGAAATGCTCCTATGAAGTCGTATATCCATTGTAAGTAGTTTTATGCAATATCTTAAATTTTCAATGCTCATTTAGATTCTCTTTACCCTTAGTTTATCTGGCAATTTTATCTTTGATAATCCCCATCTGTCGAGGCCTTCTTTACGTTGTCGCCTTCAAGCGAAAGAGAGACGCGATGGCAGTCTATTCAGCCATTCTCGGTCTTCCGCAATGGGCCATTTTGCATATTCTGGGAGTAAGCTGAATATTACCTTTAATGAAAACTTGAAAATGATATAATGCTGTTGAATCTAGAGTTCGAAAAATTTGATTACATGCGATTTCGATACAAAATATTCATTGTTTCGAAAAATTCTCACTCAAGACACCTTTCTTTTTCTTCTTTTTTAGTTGGCCTAATTTGTGAGAAGAAAATAATCTTTCCAGCAAATGCTTTTTGAGAATAATTGGAAATTATCTAGAAGAGATTATTGCCAAATTGAAGACATTGTATTCATTTCCTTTCTAAAAGTTTTTTTGTTTCAGGCCGGTATAATCTTCACCTCGTTTCCATTTCTGCTGCTTCTGAGCAGCTTGACTTCGAACGCCATGCACTTGTCCATGCAGGGCCGATTGACAATCCGTCAAATACTCAGTAAGCTCTTTCTGGATTCATTCTCTTTATTTTGTGCCATTTCAGAACTATTGTTTACCTCTCCAATTCACATCACAATTCTGCTCTGCAATACAGCCTTTTTCGGCTTCGCAGTCCTCTCCTTGACATCGACAGAGTGAGTTTTTCTACTTCCTTTTGCGAATGAAAGTAATAATGGTGTGAAAGAAATTGAATGCTACATATTTGCATTTCGAACGAAAATAGACAAGAACATATCCTGATTTGCCCTATTCATACTCCTGTGATTTCTATAAAGAACCCAACTAGATCGCGTTAATTGACGATAATTAGCGATAGTTGGTCGCTTTCCCTTTTCCTTTTTGAAATTTAACTATTTATTTCTCCTTTTCAATGCGATGTAAATCGCGTGCGTAAAAAGCATTGACCGGAGTGCTCAAAGCACTGTGATAAGACTTCATTTCTGTCGAAGGCATTTTCTTTTGCAGAGACCTACGGAGTCTGTACTGGCTGCTGCTGTCGCCTCTGCCGACGATCTTCTACATCCTCACAATCGGCCTCTCACATCCCTCTGTGCTCACAGAGACTGCTGCATAGCTGTGTTGCTGCACTGTCTCTCCTCCCCTTCCTTCTCATTCAGTTCATCCAAAAGCATTAATTAATTAATTCATTCATTTCCCCTTCCCTTCCCCTCGTCACAGGTATTTCAGGTTTCCATCTATGATTCAAACATGCGGGTATTTTCTTCCATGCTTTTCTTTTTTCTTATTATTTAATAATAATTCAGACAGATTTTCAAATTTCCCAAAATTCGTCTTCTACTTTCAAATAATATTGTTTGCCATTATTTCTCTCTATTTTAGAGTAATAAATTTATGTTTATGAAAATTGAAAAGAATGAGTTTCGAAGATAGATGTGCATTTTCATGTCAAGTATCGCGCGATTCATTCATTTTGCACCTAATCAGTTGCCATTTTGAGATGCTTCTCCTCGCTCTGCTTCTGTTCGTGCAGCTGCCTGATGAAGGTCTGGCTTCGCAAGGCGATATGTCGTCCATTTACAGGTAAAGGAGAAAGGAACTGCAGAAATCAGAAGTGAATGATTCTTTCAGGGGATGCATCGGCAGGGAGTGCTATTCGAATTTCGATTGTCCTGCTAGCTTCTCAGATTATGGCTGGGTGCGTGGCGACTGCTTTCGGTGAGATTAGCTAATTTTTCGATTTGAAAGGCAAGAACTTGATTTCTTGGGGAAATTCCATTGCAATTGTTAAGATTTTCTTGCTTCAACTATTCTCCAAAGTTTAAATTGTAAATGACTTGCTAAATGGAGGAATGAATAATTGAAAGGTTGCTATTTTGTATTTGACTGAATTATTTTTCCTCACCTTCTATACTCGTGCTTCCTAATCAGGCATTTCGTATGTATGTCATTTCTTCAAATACGAAATATCAATTCGTCATTTCTCTATTCTTACCTTCCGTAAATACAGATTGTCATCTTTTTCCTTTCACTGAGCTTGTATTTCTGCAGATGTCGACAGAAATGCGTCTGGGAGACAGTTGAGCACTTCCAAAACGAGTACGGCTTCGTGCCCCAGTTCCACGGGAAATGGCCGTTTGCTGCAATCGACGTCAACATTCTGGGCCTTCACATCGTCATTCAGGCTCTCCATCATAATTCTTTTCAAACTCATTCATGAACTTTGCAGGAATTGGCCTCTTTCCTCTTTTCGCTGGGAAATTTCTGGACAGTTCTGATGATGCGAGAGAAGATCGCATCCATGAAGCACTTGCCCAACAAGATGATGTGGATGTACTATACGAGTGTTGGACTGATCACTTGGTAACGAAGATTTGAATCATATTTTTTTTTCGATAGATTGAGATGTTGTTTTTCTTTCTCCGTGCTTTTGAAAAGTGTATCTTCGTATTTTAAAAGGACCATGTCGTGTTTTATCAATTCACTTTGGTTAGAGACCTTGTTTTGCGAAAAGATTATTCCTATTCGCAGGCTGTGTTCTGCGTTTTTCCACGCTCAAGACTTCTGGCTGAGCGAGCTGCTGGACTACTTCTCTGCATTCGCCTATGTCATTTTCGCATTCTATCTGTCTGTTCACATCACCCAGCCATTTCTGGGAGAAAGGAAGAAAGTGTAGGTTTACAAGTTTAGTTTGGTCATAAGTTCATGCTATGTCAATATTCAAAACAGTAATTTACTGAAAGCTTCATAAAATAACAACTTCGATATAGAATTGATGATAATCCAAATAAGACAGCGAGTACTTTCTTATTACGAATGAGTACAAACTTCCCAACGATTTGATGAAATGGGCGCAGTACTCTCAAAAATGCGAACTTTACTCTTATAATTTAGAAAGGATAGAAAAGGTGAAGTGAATTTTGAAAGAAGAGTACTTATTTCAAAAATTTGAAAGAACTGCATTTACTCCGAGGGGAGGAAATTATCACGATCAGTTTTCGAGTGAATGGCGAAGATCGAACTTCATGTGGTTTTAGTCTTTCTCAAACTGCGTATTTTCCGTGATAGTTTTCTGTTTATGCATTGAAAGATATTGAGGAAAATCAATAAAACACGATTTTTGGGGAACAATGTTTCAGTTCAAATCTACTGGCAGTCAGTCTTATGTTATTCTACGCGTACCACATTTCCTGCATGTGGTCCCACTTCGACTATGGCTGGAACATGCAGTGCTGCATCGCTTTCGCTCTTCTCTCCACCGGTCTCTACGTCTTCCATCTCATCAGAAGATGGTAAGGTTTTAAATGGCTTCATGAACACTACCTTATATCTCATTTATTTCTTGCAGGTCTCGCGGAATCAGTTCTACCTCTGACCGTCTGCTGCTATTCCTGCTGCTGTGGACCAACTGCAGCATTGCCTGTGAATTGCTCGACTTCGTGCCGCTCTTCTGGCTGTTCGATGCCCACTCTCTCTTCCATTTGTTCACAATTCCGGTGCCCATTTTATTCGTCACATTTCTCGAGGCTCATGCAGCCAATCACAAATCCGCAGACGATATCACCAAATTATTGTGAATCTTTTCTTTCATGAAAAATAGCAATTCATTTATTGGATCTCATATAAAAACTTCGCAAACCACAATACTTCATTTTTAATGATCGCTCACTTTCTTTGCTATTTTTCTCTCAAAAATAGGTAAATCTTACAACAGGATGCGTGACTTTTGACAGGTTTTTACAATAGAAATATTAGTCCATTTGTGCTGCATTTAAATAACCCAAATGACGGGTATAAATTGCGTCTGCATGTTGCAGATGAAATTCATGCGAACAGTTTTCTTTTGATTTAAATAGCTCTTCTCAAACACTTTCACATACGAGTAAATTTGTGTTGCAATATCTTTTTCAACATCTGTGATGGATAAATGTGTAACTACTTGAATGATCTGACTCCATTTTCATGCCAAAGGCAGTTGTAATTTCTAGAATTACCTTATATTGTCATTATTTAAATATATTTCAAAGAAGCATACTCGATAAATTTAAATTTTTCTCCAATTTTATTGAATATTTAGCGTTGATTTTACGCATATCATATCCTTCGAATCTTTTTTTTACAATTTATTCTACAAAATCGTGCTTTCAGATAAAATGGTTGCCAAGTCCTCCTGGAAGGATTTGCGCATGATTTTCGGTAAGCTCGAAATACCTTCAAACTCCACACGAATTTCCTAATTTTCAGTAAAGCAGAACAATTCTATGTGCAAATCGGCTCCGCCCATCGAGTTCCCCTACTATCATTCCATCGATTCTCAGGTACGGTACTTTTCTCTATCTCACTATCAAATAATAATTTATTTCCTTTTATATAACCGGTGATGTTTATCATCGCTAACAATTATATTCATTACCGGAGTTAGAGAGTTTGCAGCATAGAGAAAAAATAATACGATGATTATCACAAAACATCGAAGTTGTCTCTCTAATGATATCCCAAGGTGAAATATTGAGTTGGCATTGAGGAACAAATATTCTTTTTTCACTTTCTTTGCATTTGACTATTCATTTCGTATTTGCCTTTATTGCAGTTTTCCTCGATCGGGGATTTGAACACTCAGGAACAGGAGCGACTCATCGAGCTGGACCTCAGAACTTTGCTGTTGGTTGGTTGATTTTAGATCTTGGAAATTTAGAACTAAAAATAATTGGTTTTGAAATTTCGATCCAACTTTGTTGAATTCGATGCTCACAATTTTACGGTTGAAATATGACGATTGATCTACTTACAGCGACGAGAAAAAGTTTGGAACCGGACATAATGCCACTAGATGCTCGGTGTACTTGTTTGTGATCACCCAATAAAACTGAAATTTAGCATAAATAAGGCAATGTATGTGGTCAGAATCTCAGAGGTTTCTTTTTGATTCGATTTCATATAAGATGTGTATACATTCAAGAAACATTTATGCTTGGTTCAAGAATTACGCTCGTCACTGTTTAAACATACAGCGAGAAAACAGACGAAATAGTGAATTTTACAATAAATCACTAACCAATTCAATACTATTTTGGTTAGAAAAGGATAAATTGTCATGTTCTAAACGCGAAGACGTGATATGACTGTCCGTAAATGTGGAATATTGCAGGGCGACCAGACAGAGCACATCCGTCTCAATCTCGACAAGGCTCCCTTCCCCACCTCACTCGTCATCAATGGCACAATCGATCCATATATCAGGTAGAATTTACCTTTCTAAAAATGACCAGGCAGCGTTGAAATCGCTTGAATCGTAGTACGAGACATAGTGAAATAGTGTGAGAAAGGGTGCCATATAATGCCATCCACTACAGAGATGCATGAAAGTCAATGTTTGAAGAAAAATCGAAACTTTCAGCCAGCCCTAATCCTCCAGTCAATTTTACCTAATTCTCGTTTCGTGATGTCATGCATTTTCTAGATAACCACTAATAATCATATTCTAGGGAGATCATCGATAATTTCTCAAAGCCAGCGCTCAATTTGTATACGATCAGGAAATGCTGCCATGGTAAGTGGAAGTTCAAAATCAAAAATTCAAAATAGATCTGGAATTTGTAATCGATTTTGGTTTATTTTTGGCTGATTGATGAAAAATTGTGATTCTACGAAGAGAATAAAAGAAAAAGTTACACGTGCAAATCGGACTGAAAGTTTTTGTTTTTAATATAGAAAGGCAAGGATAAGAAAATGCAGACTATTGTTTTCACTCTTCCCAAGTTTGGCTTTTTTGCAGTTTTAGCGCAATTTTTAGTTTAGTTCATGCTCGCATTTAGAGCAGCATTAAGGGTCGTCAATAGAGATTTTCAGTTTACTATGGCTCAAACAATATCATAGGGCGATAAATATGTTCATCAAAACTGAACACTTGAAAAAGGACAGTTTGGAAAAGTAGTTGCATCGTCGAGTCGTTGTATGCGAAATAGAATAGGCTCTGGTAAATAGGAAAAAGCTTCTCTCCCCATACTATTCCATGTGCAACGATGCAACTACTTTTTTAGATTACCTTTGGAAAACGACTTTTTCATACGACTCAATAATTTCTGAAAAAAATGGAAGAATGAATTGCAGAGATCGTGAACGACCGTGTGCACTTCACAGCGACAGCTCGTCTCGCGGCCAGATCTATCCACGACTCCACTCGATTCATCATCCAAAAAATTCTCAAGCCTGACAAACAGGATGTGAGTTATTCATGTTTTCTTTTGAAGGAGAAAATTAGGAAAGTCTTGCAATTTTCACGTTAAGTAAAATGAATATCTAAATTTCTGATCCTTCCAACTCCTTTTTCGTAAAATTGTCTTTTCTTTTTACTATACTATGTTTTGAAAAATTGAGATTTTGAAATTTGAAAATGAAGTCAATAAAGATCTAAAAGTTGCAGGCGATGGACAGCGGAATCAACGAGTTGAATCGAGCCGTGACGAAAGCCAACGACATTCTGCACCAGTACGCCAGTGTCACCAAGGAGATATATACCGTAAGTTGTTCATTTATTCTTTATCTAAAAAAGCATGAGGAGATTAGGGGCTATTTTTCTGTATTTTCTTCTCTAACCTCACTCGTCTTTTAATTACAGAAAGATAGACTATGTAAGACTAGCATCTCCACTCATAGAAAACTACTATTCTTTTAAAGATAGTGAATTTTTAGAAGAAGCTGATTGGTGGTCAGATTCTGTCCTGTATTCACGACGCCACGAGCGTTCTCGTGGATGAAGACACCAAGAATGCGCTCTTTAATGTCTATAAGGTATCATTGCCATTTACAGCATTTTGGCTTTTGGAAACTCGGATGATATCAGAAAGGCCTTTTCTATTCCACTCACACCAACTTGTAATTCATTTTTTAGGAGAAAGTAGGAGGGAAGTAAAGGAAAGGAACAATGCAACTGTGAACTACAAGTGGATTGAGATACATGAAGCCTTTCAAAAACAATGGATGCTGGTTTAGGGATAGGGCATGCTTGATATTAGAATAAATTTCTCAAATAGTCAACTATTTTGAGACTAAATATTCCCTATCCCTCTACCAACTTCTTGTTTTTGAAACAGTTTGCTTTTCAAATTTTATAAATGATCGAACTTTCCAAGAATTGCAAGAAATCTAACACTTCCTAATTCCTTCTTCTCGTTCAGAATGTCTGGGCGCACTATGCTCGACACATCTCTACTTGGGTGAACAAGGGCGTCACTGACGATGCTGATTATGAGGTCAATTTTTATTTTAATTATTTTTCGTTGTATTGGACCTTTATTATTTCTGTGATCTTTTTCAAGAAGCGCTCTTCGAGTTTAACCTCTGGGTTACTTTAACTAGAGAGATGTAGATTTTGAATACGCTTAACTGCGCAGTTAGCAATGAATACACGATTTGATTCTTTACGCCAATCTATCTTTTTCATAACTCCTATTTCAAGTTCATCTACACTTTGACAATAGGAAAACAATACGAATTTGCATAATCTGCAGATCATGCGAAAAAATATGCTGCGAATACTTTGTTACCAAACGCTATATTTCCCCTTTTTCATCCGTCCCCACAATATCTCGCCTTTAGTAGCAAAGTACTCATTTTTGACAGCAAAATGCTTACTTCAACTCTTTAATAACAAGATATTCCCTTTGGCTAATGAACTATCAGCCGAAAAACGACTACATTTGCAGTTCTTCGTGTGGCCGACCAAAGGCCTCGACAACTCGCACATCTCTATTCTCGTCTCCAACTATCCGTAAGAGTCGATTATTTTCCTCTTTCAATGCGAATCAACTTGTAAATTAACATGGAAACTTTTTGAAATGCTCGCCTCTGATTTGATTGATTTTCACACACCGAAGACCGGAATAGTAGTTCTTGACACTGAGCAAGAATTCGAGGTCAAAAAGTGTTGATGTGAGACTGCTTGAGCAGAAACACTTTTCTGTATGAATGAAATATAATGTATGCTAATTTATAATTTCAATCTTGTGCGCTATTTCCTCGTCGAGTAAGACGATTTTCGGGATTACCTGCTCGAAAGTTTACACATCAGCACTTTCTGGCTTCAGCATCATCATCGAAATATCTTCATTGTGCTATGCGAAAATCAGCCAAATTGGAGGCGCAGATACTTCAAAAAGTCTCCTTGTAAATAGGGTAGCAGCGTAGAAAAATATGACTAACAATAAAGGAGAGGAAGGGATAGACTGGAGTGCAATGCTACCAAAGCGTGTACATTGTTATAAAACGCTAGACACCCCCTTTTCTTCCCTTTCAGCCTTTACCAGGTAGCAATGTATTTTTTTCTAACATTGTGCCTATTTGACTTATTATTTGGTAGCATTGTAATAATAGCTGGAAAGATGTGAGCGATTAGGGACACTACTCCTTTCGAACTCCACAAATTACCATATGAGGCATATGATGTTGTTGCAGAAAGAACGTAACGGTGAATAGCCCCAAGTTCGCAGTCGTCGCAGAGCTCTGTCCGAGTTTCTTCGTTCGTCTTCTGCCTCTCATCCTCAAGTGCGGAGACTTCAGGTGCTTTCAGAACGATGTCAGCAACAAAATGCTCTTTGATAGAGAAGGTTGGAATATGCTTTCTTCCCCCCAAATTTTGATTAAAGAAAGGCTTAAAGTTAGAAAATGTCATGATTTTCTACAATATGTGAAGAAAAGTGACTGAAATGGTAGGAAACGATTTTTAAATGATCAAAAAGACATTGCATTACTCACCCTCACCATTTTGTACTATTCACATGCTTCTTTCTTTAACGAACTTCCCACAAGTAATCAAAATCGTACCTGTACCTGTGCCTTACTTGTGATCAGCTCTGCTCTTGTTTAATACTGCTTCCCAAAAAAGTAGGCGAATAGTACAAAAGAGCGAAGTGAATATAGGATAAATAGTACAAGAGACCATAAAATATGAAATTTTCAATGATTATTCGGAAATTCAGCGGCTGTGAGTGAAGAAGACGAAGCAGAGAAGGAGATGCTGCTGGAATCGTTGCAACTCGACACGCATTCCATGACCAGAAACGTAAGGCCTCTTTCTTAAAGCAGAGCAATTTGTTCATTTTCAGTTGGAGAGAATTGATCAGCTGCAATCGATCAGACTGCTGAGGCAGTTGCGGGCCGGGGTCGATTTGGATGCTGCTCTCAGGTTAATTGCGTTTCGAGTTTTCTTTATTTTCTCACCAAGGGTGTGCGAAAGTGACCCGGTATTCCGGAGTCTGATTTCTCCATTAGCTTACTAATTGTCTCCTGCGGAGACTCCCTTTCTCTGCCTTTCAGCCTCGAAATTCCCGAAGAGACTAGCGGAAAAGTGGAGAGATAATGAATGGGCGCGTGAGGAAAAGAAATAGCGGAATTTCGAGTTTCAATTCCTCAAATCCCTGTGTTTGCACATCTCCATGTCTCTCGTTGTGACAACCTGCATCAAAAAAATAAAAACAATAAGGCAGTGTGAAAATTTCATAATTATCGAGAAGCTATATTAGAAAAGAGAAACGAAGAAAGAGTAAATGGTGAGATCTATTTTGAAAGAAAAATCAGTAATTTCGAACTGATATATCTGTTTTCCAATCGAAACTCTATTGGTTTTCAGAGACATCCACCAGCTGATATACGGTCTGACAGTGATCAACGAGTTGATCGTGTTCTGCAAAAAGGAGTATTCAAGTCTCATTTTCCAGCCGATTGAGGTTACCTTTCCTTTTTCATCTGCAATTTCATTCCTCAACGATTTCAGCAAAGCAAAAAGCGGACGATCGAGCGGATTTCTAATCGGATTTTGCACGGTCGACTGCAGGAGGACTATTATCCTTTCTGGAAATATTTCAAGTAATTTTTTAGAAGGTTTTATTTGCATTTAGTTTTTTCTTATTTATATTAAGTGATATGCAATACAGAGTTTGGTGTTGACAACTTAGATTTGGCACTATGAAGAAATGAAGAGATTCTTCTCTCTCTGACAATTTTTTGCCAATACTATTTGATTCGCCATTTGTTAAATCTAAAGTAGCAATTCTTTAAATTCTTGTTGCTTTTTTGAAATTTCCAAAGATAGACTCGAGTTTTTTCTTCTTTGAATTATTGTAATCTTCAGTTTCGATTTGGCCTATGACAACCTGATGCTGAGTCTGTGCGACAAGAACATCTGCAGTGGAGGGGCTCCCGATCCAAATCAATTGGTTCGGTCAAACTCGTTTATCTGGAACATATTCTCGTTCAGGAAGGGAACATGTTCTACAACTCGCTGACTCTGGTGTTCTCCCCACCTTCCGAATTAGAGCGAGTCATTCCATCAGAGATCATCTCCGAATGCTCTCTCATCTTCCGATTCTACCTCCAATTGGCTTGGGCTCTGTCCATGTTGGCTGACAGGTACGAGTAAATTTGTCGACTTTTTTACCACTTTGCAGAAAAACGCATCATGTGATTGCTTTGTCCTCTCGTTTATGTACCATTTTTGATATTTGGCATTGACACGATGTAGGAAAGTGAACGCTTTATAAGAAGTATGATCACAATTTGTTTGGCATTATTTCGTTTACAAAGTTGATGAACTTTCCAAATAAGCGGTGAAAGCTTATCGTATTTTCAATCGAAAAATTAAAGATAATGGTTTGCAGGATGTTCGAGTTGCGCCATCCTCTGCCGTCGCACAGAGGCTATTCCCGCGAGGAAGCCCAGCAGAGACACGTAACCAACACGATGTTCTCCCTGCTGCAGATGTGCCAGCAGAAACTCATCCAGGCCATCAAAGTCGCTCTCGCTCAATTCCCCAACCAAGTCAATGAGGCAGGCATTCAAATAAATTAAAAGTGCATATTTGCCTAGCTCAATTTCTAATTTGTATGTCTCTATCATCACTTATATTTGGCCAACCAACGAACAAGTTATTGAAGTGTTCAAATCCTGCATTCTCTAATCTCAATTTTGTTCCCATAATCTCTAACCATAAATAGCATAGATAAGTTAAATATTTTTCTTAATTTCAAAAACTTGCTGGGTGTACCAATATTTTTACAAAATGTTACGTAAGATATCAACTCAAGATAGAAGATTCTAACGAAAATCATAAATGGTGACATGCTAGTAACAAGTATGAGAAGTGTATTTCTTTTAAACTGAAAATAAGTAAGAAATCTCTGCTATATTAACATAGAAAATTGCTTTGGATAAATCGAAAATTGGATAGAAGGAATTCATTAATTCAAGCCTAATTAAATGTAGAATGTTTGACTCTGCTTGCAGGCCACAACGATCGAGCAAATCATCCATGCGCAAAGAGATATTCCTTACTTCATTATGAAGGTAAGCTTGAAAATTAACTGAACTATAAAAAGAGTATGAACTTTTCAGTTATCCAAGTGGAACACTTTTTAATGAGTTGATCTCCTAAATTCGCCATTGGTTCTTGAAAAGATAAAGAGTGAATTTGAACTAGGCGAAAGGGGATATTTTCCGAATAAAATTTAACCAAAAATAATAAAACATAAGAGAATTGAATGTTCAGTTCTCCGGTCTGCACGAGTGGAAGCGGATGGAGCCTGTCTACGAACTCATCAAGCTGTCCTTCTTCTGCACCTCGGGCGAGGAAATGGTAAGTTCGAATTTTGAGGTTTTACGATTATATAGAAATGCATTAAATTTCTAATTTTGAAATAATAGAATAATCGATTATTGGCTTCAAGAGTTTACTCACAAGGAAAAATTCGGAAATAATCCCCTATTTTTACCACCCTTCTATCATTGTGGGAGTTTTGGTGTGTGTAAGTCGGATCTGAAATAAAAAATGTTGACATTGTGTCATAAGCTCAGGATTTTTAAAAAGTGGTGAAATAGTTTTAGAAGGCAAGAAAATTCAACTTCCAAATTGAAATACATTTATCGGCAGACCATTCCTTCCTTTCTACTGCTAAATAGCAATGCTTTGTATTGAAATGGTTTTCAAAGGAAATTTCTGAACATACGGTCAAATTTCAGTACTATTTGACTTCAGACCTGTTACCCACCTACCGACATATCCCCGCGATGAAAATATAGGAAAAATAGGGGACACAATTTAAAAATTTGTCATTTCGCTATTCATTTCAGTGAGTTCACTCAGTTGTTGTTTTTACACGAAATTAAGAGTAAGAATAGTTTTTGCAAAAATAACTGGAAGAATGAAATATGATTTCAATTTCAGTTAAAAGTACTTCCTGACCTGCAGTCACGAGTAGACGAAATCCTCGAGCAGTTCATGTCTGGAGTCTAGCTGCTCTCTCCTCAATTCATACAACAGAAGATTTGGCATTTCTGCAGCACAGGCGATGGGTAATGTCATTCTCATTCATTATTTTTTATCATAATCCCTCGGTCTATTTTATGTGTCTTTATCACCAAAAGTTATATTTTTTATCCATAACTACAGTGTAGAATTTATAATAGAAGTCGTCTATAGTATTGTCTTTACTTCAGTGTAGCTTCTATTATGAGTTCTACCGTGGTATTTTAATTCATTCTTTGCTCAGATCTCAAATTGCAGAAAGTGAATACCTGTTCTCTAAAACCTTAAATAAATGATTTGAAAAGTTCAGGTGCTTATTCTAGTCGCGCTTTTTGCATGAAGATCTCTTTAACAAGAGGAAATTAAAAATTTCCATGGATATGCACAGATTAAAGATAGCTCAAAGGAGGAGGGGAGGAGAGGAGGGAGGATAAGCCTGAAAAGAAGATATATAAGAATTTGAAGGGGAATAATAATTTATCCGTTGGAAAGCTGTGTAGCTGGAGTATCAGTAGTTCTCCGGTTGGATGCAATCGATTGTCTAATCCCGTGTCCCGTGTCGAGAATTTTCCATAATTACGTCAATTCAGTTTCAGCTACAATCTTCCCTCTCCTCTACTTGTCTTCTAAGTCTTCGTCTTCCAGCCCTTCTTGCATCATCCACTCCCCTTCTTTCTCACCTTCACTCTCATCTCTTCGGCTATTTTGCATATTCTTCTCTAATTGATTACGTCTTCAGGATTATCTCCCCCTTCATATATTCATATTTGTGTTTATTCCAAATTGCAGAATCTCCTTCTATTCATCGATCCCATTCAAAAACATCGTCAGCTGCCTTAACACTGCGATGTTCGACTGCCACTAAATGCGAATTCTCTCAGCTTTCTGCACGACCCTGTTCTGCTTTATAAATCCGGGAATGTATTACAATGGTAAGCACAGTAACAACAGGTCAACTAGAAATTATATGCCTCGTATTGCTAGGAAGTTTTTACTGACCAGTACTCATTGCTGTCATGATAGCGTGAAATTTATGATAGAATCGAGCATTTTTGCATCATGATATTTTCGATATGATGGAGTATCACAAAAAAAATCTTGGAATTATTTTAACTCTCGCAGTTTCATTATTAATTACTTGTCATAAAATTTACAATTGAAATACGTTGTTTGTTGAGATGAGCTATTTGATCAATTTTTCAATTTTCAGTTTTATCGGAAGTCGATTGGTTAATCAACTACAATTTTCCTGAACATTTATCCATTGAATTCATCACTTTACTATCGCAATCTTTCACAAATCATCCCACAATTCGTTCTTTCATTAACTTTCTTGGTAAGCTAAACTAGAGATTTTTTTTAGAAATTTGCGATTTTCAGTGATAATATTGTGCTTGCTCCATTTGGTTCTGACCTGCCTTAGTTTGTATGCCATTTACAGTTGCAGACCAGGCTTTCTCAAAGCCTTTCTAGTCAATATTTTTGTTAGTTTGGTAGGTCGATGAAAAATAATTTAGCGTTAAGCAACGCTTGTTTCAGGCAATTTTATTACAATTCTTCTCAATATCCCTAGCGATGTATTGGCATTTCAACACGAAGGGACAAATCGCTGATAGAGAAACGACGAAGAGGCATTTGAGGTTCGTTACATATTTTCCGAAAAAATTATCAAGTGAAGGCTAAAAGTATGGAATCGAGTGAGGCTGAAATTTGTAAGGTTTTTGACTTTACATATTCCTCTTTCGTGCGAGAAGTTTCAGTCTGGTTTGATCATCATAAGCTTATAAACTGAACTTCATGAATTTTATCTTGATTCCATACTTTTGAATGCCACTGTACTTGTCTACACATATTTCTATCATAAATTTGAAAGATCTCATAGGCTCAAATAGATTACCCCTAATCTGTCTATTAATACATATTTAGCTTAACGTTTTCATAGAGAATCTTGTTTTCATGTTATTATCACTTTTCATTTCTTCTAAAGAAACCCTATTTGTTTCAGAAATGTTTATGTGAGCGGTGCCTTCCTCGTGTTCTACGTAGTGTGGATAGCCATTTCCTATTCGGCCTACAAAGACACTTGCCGTTTGCGGGCCGACTTCATGTACTGGATTGTCGAGGAGAGACTGTCTCAGCAGTGCAGACACAATGTCTCTATTGACAGGTAATCATGAAGCTGACTATAAATAGATTCTGGAATTCTGGAACGTTAAATGATATCTAAAATCACGAAGTAATATCTTATGAAAACTTTCTGAAATCCTCGTACAGTTAAAATACTGGCGCTAATCTTTTATCTTCCATGTAGATTATTTCATAAAAATTCATAAATCAGTCTTAGTAGAATTTCATTCATTGTTCTGAGCTTTTAATCACTACTATGGCTTTCTTAAAAATCTAATAACATGAATTATCACGAAATGCAATAGAATTTCGCAACTCCTTTTCCTATTTTTATCATCCTAAATGAAATACCAGAAATTCATCCGTGTCTCGATTTAGATCTCGTTCTTCGAAGGGTTCAAAATGTTCAAATCGGAGTGTGAAGTCAGAGCAGGTCGGGACGCGGAGCTACGTGCACCGCGACAGAAAGTACTCTCTCGTCAACGCCACTCTCTCCGTTCCTCTCTAACCCCTCTTAATCTCCAGTCAATTACTCTAATCATGACTAATTCCCTTCCACTTCCTGCTAGCATCACGTAACTCTTCCAACAGCTGTAGTGGCTCGAAATACCCGTTCTGGGAAAGTCAGACATCATTAATGGGATTAGTTCAAATGCTGAACTTAATCTAGAATGATCTCAAGTTATAACTTTGACATTAAAAATCTTTTTTGATAGTTTTTAATATGAATATAATCTTGGGTACAACGTTCTAACACTTTGACTTCAATTCAGTTGTGAATTGGTCACTAAATTTAAACAATATTTTGTCCTCATTCCTCCTCATATTTCGTGTCAAGTATGCTCATGTTTCAAGTACGAGTATTCTAATTTCTAATTTATCGAATTATTGTTGCAATAAACGTGTTGACATTTTGTCAGTTGACATCGAATATTTCTTCTTGCTTCCCCTCTTCTTCTGTCCATATTGGCTTATCTTCCCTTGGGAGATTCCAAGTGACACTTCCACTCATATTTGTCGCTTCCAACAAAGAATGCGCCCTGCACAAATTGCTATGCTAATCGCTCAATGCATTTTGTCGATAGGTTAGATTTCTATTATATTTTATTTGCATGAAATAGATTTTATGGGCCATTTGAATAGACCTATGGCTAGGGCCCCCAAGCTCCGCCCCTTTTGCAGAATTCGACAATGTTAAGAAAAGCGTGGTAGTCGGGCTTATCTCGAGTTCTGGGTTATTTTTTACCATTTTTTTTTGCTGGCCATATGGATTGTCGGTAAAAAATGATATTTATAGTTGGAAGTTACCCAAGAAGTTCGCGGAAATGGGCTGAAATCCCAAAAACAAGCAAAAAAATTTCGTATTTCTGTTCCTGTGCTGTTCACAGGCGAAATGTCTCAAAAAACCCAAGTTAATTCGACGAGGAATTTGTCAATCTTGATCCCTGAAAAGAAATTAATCAATAATTTTTGCCCTCGCGCGCCCTCGCGGCGATTTTCCGATCGACGTCAAATTGTTCAGTCTGTCCGGTGTTTACACCCTCTGAAAGTGGATATTTGTGTTCAAGTTTTTTCATAATTAGCCTAATTATCGTAATTTTTCGCTTGTTTTCCCTCGTAATTTTCTCGAAAATGATCTGTAATGTTTCAGGATGACGTCGACTAGCAGCAACAGGAAGCCGAAACAGGCAGCAGGATCGAAGGTTAGTGAAATTTCAAATCAACATGTACTAGGCTGTCTGATGTTGTTAAAGTTTTGCTAGAATGCTACATTCTATTCCTATCGTGGCATGTCGCTTCATATCAAACTGCACGTCAATATGTGGATGAAGTTCTTGATTTTTTTTGTTAGAAAAGATGAATTTTTGACTAAATGCAGCAAATTTGGAATGAATGTATTAGGGAGTAGTTTGCTTTGCTTGTAGGAATATTTTCAGACTTTCACGAACGTCTCCAAGCAAAGAAGATCCCCTACAGCAGTCGGCAGGACGTTTAAAGAGATTTTTTCTCAAAAAGAATGAGTTTTTATTGTTTTTTTTTTGTGTAAATAAAGTATTTTCATATTGTAAGATGCTGTTTTGATAATTTCGTTGTTTGCAAACCATCAAAAGAATTTCCTGAGTAAGAAATTTATTAAAAAAGAAAATTACAAACATAGAAATATACATTAGAATAAAAGAATGTTGTCGTGGTCCTTCGTTCATCTCTTCCTTGTCGATCCACTGCTGCTGTCGTTGTCGAGTTCTGAAATAATTCGGTGAAAATACTAAAATTATGATGTGGACGATTCTTTTAATCATTACACAATTTTCGAGAATGTTCAGTTTTTGAATTTAATGACAGCAAACTCCACTGATTTTATTCTTCAACAAATGAAAGGTCGTCATTTCCATTTGTGATCATTAAAGATTAAAAATTTCTTCCGAAAAAATCATAAATGGACTCACATTTTCATTTTTAATCGATCGATTGCTCCACCCGGCTCGACTGTCTCCCTCTGCTGCTACTGCTCTGAAAATAATCTTGGAAAATGAACAAAATTCCATCAGTGAATTTAAAAAATCGTTAAATTCCATTTCAAGTGTAAAATCATGCATTTACGTTGAAAAATTGAACGGGTTGATAGAGGTGCAAGTGCATGTTCTAGCTCGTGATTCGGAATAATTATTTCAAGCAGAAGGAATTTTTAGAAATAAAATGAAAATTAAAAGTAATTTTCTAAGTGAATTCTTTACTGACCTTCTCCGAGCAGGTGGCCGCACTTCCGTGGTCGTCGTCGCGGCATCTGAAGACCTGAAATTCGAGGGATGATTATCGAGCATTTAGAAGTCGAAAAAACAAAAATACGTAGAAAAATTAACCTGAAAATCGACGAAATCCCTTTGAAACGAGAAGTTGCAATGCCCCCGCACGCTTATGCATCGAGATGCATTAGGCTCCGCCCCTCCACGCGTTCCCTTACAAACTCTGTTCATTTTGACTGTTACAAATTTGCATTTTTCGGGTTTTAAGTATTTTTTTGATTTTTTTTATTATTGCCATCGTCTAAGGTACTTTGCCATGGACGTTTTCATACCCAACTCGACTACCATACTTTTAATTCCGAAACCCACTTGGGGGCCCTACCTATGGCTTAATGAATAAGAAAAATCTACTATTAGAATTTGAAAATCTGTTCTTTTTTACCTCAATATTTCACTCAATTTACAATTTATTGTCTGCTTGCCGTGTTATTTTAGCATTTTTTCAAAATATTTTGCTCATTTTAGATGCAAATCCGGAAGAATTGGCCATCATAATTGAATATCCCAGGCTACATCGAGTTGTAAGCAAAAAAGCTTGATTTTCACTAATTTCATGAAAAACCCAGGATGAAATATCGTCTTCAATCGAGTTGTCATTCGATTTCTCCACTCATTTCATGCAATCCGCCCCTTCAAATATCTCCACCCTCAACCCTATTTCTGTATCCAATTTGTTAGTGCCTAAATTTAATATTCAATTACCTTTATCCGTATTTAGACTGGCTCCTTCCCATGCTCTCCTAGCTCTCTCTGCCTCTTCCTTCCTGCACATTTCCATCCGCTGTCCTTCGTTCGACTATCGAGAATATCCCTTCGACGGTCACATCTGCTCTCTACAGTTTGATTCTTCTTTGGAGTCGTCCAAATTGGCATTAATACCGCATTTGGTATCGTCAGTTAACCATACAATGGTTTGAATGAAATAAGAAGAACATAAACTTTTAATGTTTATAGGGAAGTTCCCAATTTGAAATGTCTCTGCTTCGATCTTATGTTCAATGGGTAGTCTCATCAGAGAGAGTTCATGAAATGGTTGGAATGATTTTGAAAATGCAGTACATCTCACAAGGTTTGCAGGTCGTATTTGAATTTTCCCTCAAACGTCACCTGCCTTCGTTCTGTCTCTACTCGATTCTTCTTCTCTTCGCAATCAACGCAATTTCAATTTATACTCGATTTCCTGCTTGCGCAATGGATCATTATTCGGAGAAGGTTGGTAAAAATGGCTGCATAATTGAAAAAATATTTTAGCACATTCCCTTGGTTGACCTGCTATGCTCAATCCTTGTGATTGTCTTCCTTCTATCACAAATATTTCCAGTTTCATCATCAATGCTCATCTGTAAGATTCCAATACTTTTGGCGAATCCAAAATAGCATATCTAGACAGCAAGGCAGTCAAATATCATGAAACCCCGTCCTTTATGCACAAAAATTCAGCAATTATCTTACGTCCTTTCATAGCTTGTTGTCAAAAATTTAGAATCAACACTTTTAAAAGATCATTATGATAATTCTAGCGCGTCACTTGTTCTACTTCTGCTTCTTGTGCCTTTCATCCATAGTTCTATCCCAATTCACCCCACTATTCTGTCTGTGGTTTCATCTGCTTCCTGTAGATGCTCATCCTTCTCCGTTCGAAGGCCCCACTCCTGCAGAACAGTACAGTTTGGACAGTGAAGGGACGAGGCAAGAAAACTACATCCATGAAGAATGTGAATTCATAAGATTTTCAGACTTTCATCGGCGATAAACTCAGCGCGACTAGATTCAACAAGATCGCCTAGAAGCGCTGCGATTGAGTTATGTCTGGTGAGAAATTTGGTAGTTTGTAATCGAGGGCAAAACAAAATTATGAAAACTTTTGAGTCAATTCTGATTTAACTCTGAAAATTTTTATCAAGTTGATTCCGATTGACTCTTCAAAATTAAATTCCGTTTCATCCTTGCTTACAATTGATAGAATATGCAATGAGTGAGTTTGTTAGATGATGAAATGCCTCTATTCCCAGAAAGTAGCTGCGTCATTTGTCAAAATCACTCCGTCAAAATATGCTGCCTGGCAAATTGAACATAAGAAAATTTGCTTCTCATAAACGCTAAAATTTAGGCCGAAATTAAATATACGATGGCGAACTTGAACGAAGCGTTGTCTATGAAAGCAAATGCTAAGTGGAGAAGGTATTGTATTCATAAAGGCAAATTCATAACTTAGGCCCATTTCAGACGAGTTTGGCTAGTTTCATATGGCCGAGTTCAGTTGCTAATGTTCCTAATTCTCAATCTAATCAACATTATTCTGTTGATCAATTTCATACGATATATCTGAGCGGGTTTAGATCAAATAAACGAAAGACGAAATTCTACTGAATATCTGAAAGTAGTCAAAACTCACAAAAATAAAAAATTTACAATTTTTACAAAAAAAAGTTTATTTGAGCATTTTAAAACATCCATTTTCCGACTTTAAAGCACGCGTAATCGACAAAAATAAATTAAACTATTTTCAAAATGAATTTGAAAACTAGTGGCTATCATAAATAGTAAATTTTGGTGAACAATGATAATGCTCCCTAGCCTCCACAACTTATCATATCGTCTGATAATGATGGAATAGAATTTCTTATGACAATGAGAGTGAAATTAAATTAAATGAATATTTTGCAGAATTAGGCACCAAACGACTCGGGAACAACCGATTTGCATAGAAATTTTTGATAAATTTAGAAATGAATCCATAAATCATAAATTAGATACCCATTTTATGCGATCTTCACACAGAAATGCCCCATTTCTTGCAGACTTCCTCGAATTTAGGTTTGGGCTTCTGCAAAGAAAAACGATATTGAATAGAATGGAATCAGATATTTGGTTTTCTTCTAAACTACCCACACCTTGAAAATTTATATCAGATGTACAAGGAATAGAGTTTGGGAAGGGTAAATTGTGCGTTGGTCTCAAAATGGTGAACATTTCCGAAAAATCATTTTCTGGCCGATATAAGTCTGCCCAGTCCCATTTCTATTCGTAGCAAAATTAGAAAATGGTGTACGTGATTCACAAATGTACGTGTACGTAGTTTACAAAAAGCCAATTCTTTACCTGTACATTTTCCTTCTCAGCCTCTGCACTGTCGATGAAGCTGAAGAGTGTGGGGAATTCCTTGTCGGGATGCTTCTCGCTCCAATATCGACGCAGGCGAAGACGAACCTGGAAAACATGATATTATTTTTTCAAGAGCATAGAATAATGCTATTCAGATAGGTAGACGATTGAATGTTATCAAAATTTTTCGGGTTTTTATAAAGTTCATTCAATTATCACTTGATTTTCCTCTTTAACTAAGGCTGGACTCGACTCACTTTTAAGGGCATAACGCAATTCAGTAAAATTTAGAAATTTCATTAGGATTAGAAAGTTTGAAATGAAGATGATTGAAAGTCGAGCAAGATGTATTTCTAGCTAAGGTAGTGAGTTGTGTTTATTTCTTCATTCTGCTTTTGCAAACGCGAGCGAGACAAATTCCTTCGTTAATGAAGGAAATTGAGTGGTTATCCCACCATCTATATTGGAAAAGTTGCGTAATTCGGAGGCAAATAATGTCGATATTATCAATACAGAGAGAGAAATCATTTTTACATAAATGTATGGAATTCTGTAGAAGCATTTCTTTCAGAATTGAAGGAAATTCAATTAAAAATCAGAGAATAGCTAACCGATTGGACTCTGAAGTTGAAGGTTTCTTTCTCCTTGAGCCACTGGGCTCTGTGCTCCCTCGCTGCCTGGCCCCATTTCGAGTTGTCAGGCACGTAGATCGCGTATTTCACTTCATCCTGAATTTGCAAAAATGCTATTTTCTTTCAACAAAAAGGAATATTTTGAAAGTTCGATTAGTTCATGAAAATTAAACCAAGAATTTTCAGAAGCGCAAGAATAAAGATGTGTGTATTGTAGACGCTCCCTTTTGCTTAATAGAATCTTCCAACTCTTTCCTTTGCAAATTTCGCCAAAATATTACAAATGTACAATTCATATTATTCATATTTGATGTTTTTGTGTGTGTAAACATCTACTCATTTTTACTTTCAACTAGTTAAATGTTGGCAATAACTGACCCTCTTGAGCTGTTCGGCCTCCTTCTCGAGAGCCTCTAGCAGTTCGTCCCTCGTGTCGTTCGCGTATTTCAACGTCATCGGCCCTGCAATCGAGTTCGGCACTCGCAACACGCCGCCGTACGATGGATTGCACATTGCGTTGCTGGCCTGCAAATTATCAATTCCATTTCGACTGAAAGTCAAACTAACTATCGTCGCTATTCAATGAGATTCATATGGATAACGAATCTAGTATGTGTAAGGTTTCAATGAATAAGACTGCCTGATCATATCGATAACTTGACAGATTCTCAACTTTGCAATTTTGCAGCTTGGAAGGTAGTATGTAAAGGGAAGGATTGTCCTGTCCTTTTCCAAATATTCAATATGGCAATGTCGAAAGAATGTAGTTTTAGAAATTCGTACCTTCAACCTAAGAATCTCGAGCTGAGCCCGTTCGAGGGCCTGCTGATTCTCGACGAGTCTTTGTTGGAGGAGGAATTCTGCGGTGGCAGAACCAGCCAGATTGCCGAGTTGGGACTGGGCAGAGGCTGACAGAGCTGAGGACGGGGAGGCGGACACCGACAGATTCGGGCGGGGCTCGATCGACGATTGCAGACTCTGCAAGACAAATAAGATAAATAAAAATTTGTTTTATATAATAAATCATGATTTTTGAAGAATAAGTAGTAGATCTAATAGAACAAAGAAAGGCTTTTTGTATATAATTCACTGTACAGCACACATAATCATTTTTCAACTTAGAAAATATGAAAAGTTGTGGCAATGAAATGTCTATGAATTATGCAGATTCCCAGAACTCTATGAATTAAAACATAGAAATGTTCAAAATAGTTCCAACCTGCAGCAACTTCATCTTGCTCTGCATTTTGGCCCTCTCCTTGAGTTCCTCATTCTCCTTTGTCAGCGCATTGATTTCCCGCTGCAAACGGTCGAGTGCTTCATCGAATTCGCTGAAAAAGTCAAAATGAAGCAAAATCAAGAAAATATTCCTCTACTTCTGCTTCTTCTTCTGATCGTTGACCATCTGCTCGATTTTCGACTCCAAATGCTGCGTCTTTGCGTTGTCCTGCTTTCCGAACGAGTCCATTTTGGCCTCTGCAAAATTACTTCCAATTTTTTGATAATAAATGGATAGCCTGAATTTGGTCATGTTTCCAATAATTGTTTTCGAATTCTCTTATGGCAGTCATAAATGTATTAAATAGACTAATAATATGAAAGTCTGACAAAAATCAACAGAATGTTTCAAATTTCGCTTCCATTCATATACGATTGTCACCGCAGAATTCAGAGTTTAAAAATTGAAGGTATTAGATGAAAATTTGAATCAATAACATCCAATCTGATTACCCGCCATGTCGAGTCGGAGTTTGTAGTTGGAGATATCGTCGATTCGACTCTTCAGTAGCTTCTTCAACTCCAGAATCTCATTGTCTTTCTTTTCCAATTGCCATCTGGAAAGACGATTTTTTTTTTTAAATTTCTCACGCATTGGTCATTTTCAGCAGTTTGGTAATGAAATAATAACTGATTTCGAAGTGATGAATTTACAATTGCTAGTTTTTTATGCAACCGGATGAGATACTTATAATTTTGTACACTATTTCTCTACGCTCTAGCGCTTTAACGAGACATTCCATCAATTCTACTTTACCTGAGTCCTTCAGCCTCAGCAGCAGCCTGTTTCCTCTGATGGGCACGTTCCAGCAGAGCGGGGTATTCCTAAAATGCAATCGTAAATCTTCAAATTCATTCGAATTTCTGCAAAACCAGCACAAACCTTCTTCTCGGGCTTGACCTCTTCCATCAACCCGTTCTCCAAAGCAGTTGCGATTTTGGACAAGTCATCTCTCAGCGCTCTAAAAATCATTACTAAATCAACAAAAAGGATATAGAATAAAATTCAGTTTTCGACTTCCAAAGTTTTGATTTCATTCCATTTCCGATCAGACACTATCGCTATGTTTCGAACGGTTACCCGAAATGTTTCTCGATGGGAGAAAAGACTCTGTCGAGTGGAGTGGAGCCGTGGATTTTCTCGATGACCGCGTGCAGCATTTCCTTCATTCTGTCGGAGGGGAAGCCATCAGATTCTAAAAATTGTTTCTTCACGACTAAAAATTATTGTTCGTTAATACTTGATGCGCCTACGTAGCAGAATGCATAAGAAAAAAAACTTATCGGAGAAGTGTTTTCTTCTCTTTTCTGAACTAATTCCAATTTTTTCGAAAGACCAGGTATGTTAGATGAATAATTCTCAGAGTTTGGTTGAAAACCACAAACCTGTGAGCATTCCGATCTGTACACTGGCAATGCTGGTCGTTTCGTGGAGAATCGAAGCAATGCGATCCACCTGCTGAATGGCCGATTGCAGTTCGTCTGTGAACTACAAATGGAGAATATTTACTTTCTGAGGAATAAGGAAAATCCACCTCCGAATTCAGTTTGATGATCTTCTTTCCATCATTCGGCACTCGCTTCGATGCCTTTACGGCCAACTGCTCGCACTGCGCAACTTCATCCTTGACCTGCTTCAGGAAACCCGCCAACTGACTCGATTCAGAACCGTCCTAAAGTTAACGAAATTAAAAAAGATGTCTTGTAAATCTATAAATTCCATCGCGTTTCCTATAACAACATTCCCAAAACAATTTGCAATTCCAGAAGAATTTGAATACATCGCTAAAACACATAACTTGGTGACAGATTGTTGTCATTTTCGTGTCTTCACTACCTTCCGGATCGGCCTGATTTCTCACTTCTTCATAAAAGTTCAGCTGGTCAGGTCAGAGCAGAAGAGGAAATTGAAAAACCGGCGAAGAAATGAAGAATTTGACTGTTCGAAACGAGTGAAAATGGCACGAACTCGTCTTTAATTTATGCACCTTGGTGGTGTATTCAAATTTTTCAAGTTTATCATTTTTGGAAACAATCACTACATGAGAGACAAATGATAATATGAGGATCTATGAAACTGATGAGATCTAAAGAAAATAAAGAAGATAGCGTGATTTTATAAGTGCATAAAATTCTACGAAATCATGATATACAAGATTATCGTTCATTTAAAAAAGAAGAGGAAACATTCCTACCTCCATGAAATGACCAATCCTGTGTGCATTAGTCTTGATCCAGACGAGTCCATCCAGCAGCTGCTTGAGCAGCGCGGCCACCCACTTCTCCGCCGCGAATGTCCCGCTGCCTACATCCACGGAGAATTTGTTCTGAAACACTTGACTACTTTTCGTTATATAGAATTTTTAAACATATTGTCCTGCTCAATAACTGCAGTAACAATCGTCTTTTCGTCTTCAGTTTCTTCGCGCTATTTCTAGTGGGTGAAAAGAAATTAAAATGGAGAAGGTGTGCTAACAGGCACATTTATCTTGTCCCTCAAGATTATCAATACCTGAAAAGCATGCAAGAAAATTACTAACCGCTTGGTCACTAACAAATTCCTCATGCCTCAATCTCTTTTAACTTTTCTTTCTCTATTCGCAAAGGGAAAGGATATTTTGAACGTTAATTAGCAAGATAGTATTAAGACTTTTAATTTTTTAAATTTCCCTACCTGGAAGTAGAGAACAGCCTTGTCGAGCTGATCGAGTGCGGTGTTTTCGTCGAATCTGCCCTGTTTGAGCAACTCGAAGTAGTTGTCGAGAGTCTTCTCGTGAATCGCCATTTCCGGCTGCTGAGTGGCTAGTCTTTCTAGAGGAATTGTCTGAAAATGAGACTTCATCGTTAGTTTTTCTTCCTAATTTCGCATAAAATAATGCTATGAAAGTAAATGTGACACATTTTGAAAATTTTATGTAATCTGAAAAAAGGAATGGAATTTATTAAAAAAGTTATAACCTTCGTGAAAATTAAAATAAGCTAGTACCTGAGTAGCAGACTCGAATTGACCGAGAACAGCAGCGAGTCCGTCAGTGAGAAAGGCGAGTTTGGCGATGTGGGCCCATTGTTCGGCCTTGTGCGACTTGGTCACGTGCTCCCGACGCATTCCGCCTGCTACATGGGGGAACTGCAAATGCACAATTACTTCTGAAAGAGAAAGGAACAAAACCAACCCTCTCAGAAGCCAACTTCGAGAGGATCTGCGATTTGATGATCATCCTCGGGAACATGACAATCAGGTTGACCGAGTCATTGTCGCCTGAATTGCGAGATTTAAAAATATTCAGATGGCATTTTCCTCGTTCTTTTTCATTTACACGATTTCATCTGGACGTTTTGTGAGAAACCTTACCGCCATGTTTGGTGAAGTTGTCAGGCAGGAAGGCCTTCAGATATCCGATTTGCTTCTTGGCAAAGTCCAATTCCACCAGGGCGACATGCTTCTCGACATTCTGGAATTGGTCATTTATCCTCGGAAGAGAGGAATTTTGCTAATTCAACGAGTCTACCTCCGCAAACATCTTCCCGGCAGAGACCTGCAGCTGACTGGCCATACTCAGGGCAGAATTCTCTTCCTGCCTCTGTCCACGCAGCTCGTCTTCCAAATTGAGAATCTGGAAAAGAGCGAGTTCAACTAGTTTCTTGATTGTGACGCTACCTGATCCTTGTAATCCTGAATTTCCTCATTGAGCTGCTGCGTCTTGGTTCGGAACTTGAGGATCGTGTCGGAAAGAGTCTTTGAATGCGACTGCTCCTCGCGGATTCGACCGTTTAACTAAAAGATACAGAAAATACTATTCAGACTTCTCAGGACTCAACAAAAAACAACGATCATTATTTGAGCCGCAGAAGAAAATAATGAATCTTCGAGAGAGAGAGAGAGAGAGAGTGCAGAAAGGGGATGTTTTTCACTCCCAACATGACACATTTCTTTCTGCGAGTAGCGTTTTGACAAGTTTGATTCTATTAGACTTATCGATAAAGCATAAATAAAATTTTGAATATTTATCTTCTTCCAAATAAACAGAAAAATAAGTCTGGCTTACATCATAGATGTGCTTCTTGAGCGTCTCGATGTCAGTCTTCAGATCCTTCTCGCCCTGTTTGAGCGTGTCGATTATCTGCTCGTCCATGTCCCGGAGCTGCTCCAGTTCTTCTAGATCTTGCTCTAGCTTCCTGAAATGTATTAATTCTGTTGTGATTCCAAATTGTAATATAAGGTAAGTTCAATATATTTTATATTTGCAAGGTCTTTTATTATCTTTCATAAAGGAATTTCCTTGAAAGGCTAATTTTGGAAATTACTACTTTCCCTTTTTTCAGTGAAATGAATGGAAAAGATATGAAAGATTGAGTGTAATCAAGATTTCATCTGAATAACTCTTGAAGGAAAGAAAACGCAGTAAGAAAATATATTTCAAGTAAATTGAAAGAATACCTGATTTTGTCTTCCAAGTCCATATTTTGACTCGTCAGCGCAGTTACCATCTCTTCAGCACCGAGGGCAGCATCCACCTAAACCAGAAGAGTTAATTCTTCGAATTACTCCTCTTCAAATCATAGTTTAGCTTTAAAAAGCAAACTAATTTTATATAATGAAAGCTTTCGGGATAGATTTACACCTCCAAACACTCGCACAACGCCTACCCACCTCTTTATAATATTGCAAGTCAAATAGCTATAAATAAACATAGAGTATTACCTAGATGATTAATCATTCTTACTTTCCCCGATACTGTTCAAAGTTTGATGTTGCAAAATATCATGCTCAAATGTTTCAACTTGTAAAGATGCATGATTTTGAGGGCAATTTGGATTTAACGCGACAACGCAACGTAAAGAGATGGAGATCCCCTACCTTCTGCTAGATCTACATACTATTTAGTGTGACGTCGCCTCAAATCCAAATTGTCGAATTGAAAAGTAGCAGGAATTTCGCAACGTCAAACTGTTCTTTCGAATCTTAAGAATGGAACTACCTGTTCCTGGTAGAGTCTGATGCTCTGTTCAACCTCCTCCTGCGCCCTGATGGCAGCCTCGGTCCTGTTGATGAGAGCCAGATTCTCAGCCCTCAGTCTGTCGGCCTCTTTGACGGCCTCGCTCCTGTCCTCCACAGCCTGTCCATTCACATCACGCATTTTTATGAGCGCCTCTTTCAGCTTATGATTCTGCTGCTCGAGCTGTTTCACCTGGAATCGAATCATAAATTCTCAAATTCAATTAGCCAGAAAATAACATGTTGCTGAAAGTAGCCCTTCTCTATTCGAACTTCAGCAAATAGTGCTCATAATCAGTATTTTCCTGCTGTTAGTCGGTAAAGAATTACGTTCAATATTTTTTTATGAAACAGAACAAACTGATTTCATTAATGCCGTTTTTTTTTTTAATTTATCAGAGAATAAATGTTCGATTTGTTACCTGAACACTGTTGCCCTCGGGGATGCGTCCATCGGCCCCTCCACTGGCCATTTCCTCCTTGAGCAGCTCCAACTCGGCCTCCAATTCATCGCATTTCGACTTGTAGTGATCCAACTGAAATTACGGATAATAGTCATAAGAATTTCCGAATGGAACAGATTTAAATGATCTGTATGGTTAGAAAACAATCGAGACTTCTTGTATTTGTTACTGATTTTTCATCTTTTCCATACACTCTTCCTAGCCTGTTTTTTGGCAAGTACAGAAATCCAAACTTCACGTTTTCTATGATTGGTGAATAACTGAATGCTCCAACCTCTCCCTGCAGAGCTTCAGACCTCTCCTCTGCCATTTCCTTGTCGATAGTGGCCATTTCCATCATCTCTGCATTCGTGCTCATTTCATCTTTCTTGCTGTCGATCCAGTCACGTAGTTCGCGATTCAGCTGAGGAAGAATAAAATGAAAGTTTTATTCAAGTTGAGTTTTTCCTTACCTTCTTCTCCTCCTGCAGTTGACGAGTCAAGTCGACATGTTCATCATGCAGTTTCTGCTTGACGCTCTGAAAAAAAACAACTTTCATCTTCAAGAAATTATCTTCTAGAAACCTGCAGCGAATCGAGTTCGGCTTTGAGTAGCGGGAATTCGGACAATTTCTGTTGATCTTCACGGCGCTTCATTCTGAAGATTTTGGAATGCAATTGAAATAGAAATTATAGAATGCAGAATACTTTAACGTATCGAGTTTCTCAGTGAGATCCTTGACCTGGACTTTGAGGTATTCGTTCTCCGTGCCTACGTCCATTCCTGCAGGCACAATCGTGGGGGAGGGAGGAACGCCTGTCTGGAAACAGCAGATCATTAATGCAACTTTCATAGAAAACGTCATAAGAATAAACACTGGTGTTTCAGTATCGTTCAATTATCTTTCGAAGAGCGAAGATATTTTGCAGATAAGCGAAAAGCTCGGTACAAGAGAGGTTACTATTGTTGCGAAACGTCGTCTTACAAATTAGCCTACTTTTACAGAAAGAATATCCTACGCCAATTTTAGAACGAAATATCAAAAGATGCGTTTCATGTTCAATAAAAGAATCTTCTAACAATTAGAAAAACCCACATCTCTGATAGCCTTGACTCTGTCAGCGACAGGAACTTGCTGCTGTTGTTGTTCCTGCAGTTTTTGAGGCGGTTTCTCTTTCTCTTGTTCCTCCTTTTTGGGCGGTGAATTGCTAGGTGTCTTCTGTATCTGCGATTTGCCTGCAGTGCCCACTGCTTGTCGTGCAGCTGCCACGGACCCTTGTGAAAGGTTCGACGATTCGCGGCTCTGAAAACCATCTATTCTTCTAAAGAAACTCTCCAAATTACAAATTCGTAAATATTAAGTGAAAGGAACGAAACTGGCCGTTATCACTCTTTCTTAGTGCTATATTCATTTCATTTTCCAGGTATTTGGAAACCACGAGTCCTCAAACCATTCGAGATAGGATGAATAATGAAACAGTAGAGAATTTTTTTGCAAAACTTTCGCATAGCTTGACGAAGATTGAGAATTTCAAGTCGCATTCCTTTTCATCTTTCCTACTCCTCTATCTTTCTTCGCTTTGCGTTATCAAAATCTATTGACAATGAAGAGTCATGATCTCTTGCTAATTTTGAAAAAAAAAACTACAATACATACCTCAGCAGAAGCGAGTTTCGAGGTTGATCCCGTCCGCGGTGTTTTCGACAGCTTCTCCACTGACACAGCTGGACTCATCTTGGGACTTGTCTGAAAATATTTTTTAAAATATTGTTAGGACACTATATGCGGAAATCTCATGTTGAAAAATCACGAGGAAAATATTGTGTACATTTTTTCCCATTTCAAGAAGTGTCCTCCCCATTTCTTCATTCTCTCTACAAGTTTTAGTCCATCCGAACATTTTTGCGTGTCAACTCAGGATAGGAAATACTTTCGTTTATTTCCTCTCAATAATAGATATTTTCAAATTGACCACAAAAATCAAATTAAAAGAAGAATAAAACTTACACCAGGAGAGAGCTTCTTGTTGGCCAGGGAATCCTTGCGCATTTGAGCGGCAGAGGCGGGAGTCTTCATGGAGGATGGCATCGGCATTTTCGACTTGGGAATTCCTGCTGAGCCAGCTGCTGCGGATTCTAGTTTCAACTGAAAACGAAGTTGAAGTGAAAATAATTTTATCTATTCTTGACCAGCTTTCAACGATATCTGACACAAGTATATTGTTCTCGCGAAAATTGAATACTTTCCTGCCACTGTCAGACGTTATCTCTTCATCGACAGAGTGCGCTAGGAAATTGTGTCCAATTCATACTCGCTTCTATGCTCACAAATAAATTGCTTCAAAGATGAAGTAAAACTGATATTACATCATCAGTATGCTTGCCTTGAAATCGGTATAAATTGTAGTTATGATTTTGAGTGTTGCGATTCCAAATTCTACAATGAACTCTTTCATTATAACTGAAAATCGAAAAGTAATTATGGCACACCCTGCATTTTTCCATGTGTTTCGGAAGATTATGATAATAGAGAAGAAAAAGGAATACTTCTAAATTTCCGCCCACCTGATTAGGCCGAATGAACAACCCGTAGTTGGGCTCGCACTCAAAGTACTTCACATCTTTGACAGTGCCGTTGTTCTTGCCCTTCGGCTCGTCCAGAATCACTCCGACCCAAACTCCATCGGCGAATTGCGTCTCTCCGCAGAATACAACTCGACCCTTGCCGTTCTTCTCTGGAATTACAACTTCATGAATCGCGGATTTTATTCAGATCATCCACATGAAATTTTAATAATCAAGTAGCTCACAAGAATTTCATTCAAGAGGCTCGATGTGAATATCCATATACAAAATAAATTCTTGAAAATCTGATAACATTTTCGTAATTCTCAGACATAAGTTATATGATTTTCCCCATAAAAAGAACTGATTTACCTGTTTCGACTCTGGCCCCGATTTCGAAGGACATGCCGAGAAGCTCGTGGACAGAGCGACGTCTTCGATCAACTGTCGCCAATTAGATTCAATTGGTCTTCTGAAGGCTAGAAATTTTGTAAGTTGTTCAAAAATTTTAGAAAAATCAATAAAGCGAAGTTGAGCGCTGATTGATGAGTAATTATCAAAGTTCAGAAGTTGAAGAACTTCATGAGCCATTGAATTTCAAAATGATCAATAGCCAATTCCAGGTCATTATCAAATATTTTTAGAAGATTTTTAAGCAAGAAAAATCAATATTTTTGAGAGGAAAAACTGAGAAGATTTATGAAATTTCAATGCGTAAAATGCGCTGGGATGACAAAAGAGCGCGCAAATAGGAACTAAATCTCAAATGAAGCCTTCATACGGCCTATCAAAAGCCCTTAGTATGGTACATTCGGTACGTGCCAAGCTAAGACATGCGTTAAAAAGTCGGTTCATTGATTTTTCGGCCAATTTCGTCGATAATTGTCAATTAAGTTGCTGTTTGCTATTTTCATAATTTCTAAACGAGTAAGGTTTACGAACATGAACAAGTCCGGCATTTTGAGACCCTACTCGCCTGAGTTGGATGCGTTTTATGAGCTCTGAAAGTTTTTGAAACAAGGGCAGTTTCTGATCTTGCATAACTCGATTCAGTTTTCAGGATTGCTATGAACTTTATCTTACAAGACAAAGTGCTACACTTTGATATCAGCTATCTTCTAACAGAATGAATAAGCAATGTTTTATTGAACATTCGACAAATTATACAAATTTTCGGAATGCATTTGAATAAACAAAGTAAAATGAATAGATCAATTCAAGTAAGAAAGAAACTAAGCAGTCGTGAGCTGTATAAACTTTGCCTATACATATATGTAGCAATTTGGCATATTGACTAGAAAGAAGGCTGACATTTTTTATTGTGTTTTGTGCTTAGATTTGCAGGTGATTTATTTATTTATAAGCTAGGTTTATCACAAACATATTTTATGGAATAAGATTTTTAAAAATCATTCATTGAGGTTAGAAATTTGACATTCATTATGCAATTGTAGCTATATTTTGATTCGACGATGAATGAATCTGATTATTACGATTATTGCGGCTGATCATGGATGTCAAAGGTCTCATTCTATTGTCCCTTCTGAAATTCATTTCGACTGAATTACGAATTACGCAATTAGCATCTAGGAATTAGTCATTTTTTAATATTGTAATTTCATACATTTTCGAGAAATATTGTCTAATGGCCTGGCGTCGTTTCGGACTGGCAACTATAAACGAAAGTGGCATAGTTATGCACGACAAGCATGCGTCAAATAGTCGTGAAAATGCGAAACGACTCTTATATATGTGGAAAGTGTTATCCGCGTTTGGCTCTTAAAGTTTTGTTTCATTTTGAACACGCTTGAAATTATTACTAAAATATAAGTATACTAATACTGACGAGCTGATCGTTGATATCTAAATTAATTTTTATGATTATTTTTATACGAAATAATTGTATAATTCTCAAATGTCGTAAATCAAATCACACAATAGAAAAATGAATTTAGTTTTATTGGCAGTAACCCCTATCCACAAAATGGGTGTATGTCACTGCATACCAAAGATTTTAGTGCGCAGTGACCGTTCCCCGTTTATCATCTTCGGATTCAAGTGTTCCTTAAATCTTTCTCACTGATCTCAGTCTCAGTATCATTTCTTCGAAAATATTATAAAAACGATGAATTAGAGTTGAATTGATATTTGTAAAAAGTCCAATTAAAAAGTTAAGCCTTAAAGGGTATCCCGGATCAGGATTTGCATCCTGTCCCTGTAATATCTGAGTTTAACAGCCAAAGGGGTCAAATTAACTGTTTAATTTGCTTACATGTTGCACGAATAAAGGTATCATGGTATATAGTATCCTTCGATTATCAGATTTATGTTGAGGATTTGATGACAATCTTGCCAAATCACGAAATTTGAAATATAGAACAAAGTAGAGAAGCGACCCAAAAAGAGCCAGAATATCCAAAGATGAGTATGATATTAACTAAATATGTTAAATTATTATGCGATTTCTAATGCATCAAAAATAAAATAGAACGAAGTAACGTAAGAAAGGGTTATCACAGTGTCGAACAAAATTATTGGATAATCCTCATTCTGTGTCGACATCAAAAATTCAAAAATCTGCACTCTGCACTGATTGAATTAGCTGAATTGGTGAAAACACATATGCACGTGGGAAACAGGAAATTGTGCTAAATTTCAGCCAAATCTGAAGAAGTGCAAGCGACTTTTCTAAACATTGACACAAGGATAGAGGATAGGTGACTCGAAACTTTTATCTCATATTGTATTATGACTAGGGAGGCTGAATATTTTTTTAAACCAACGAGGCCATCACTTCGGACCCATTTATTACCCTATTTGATGTTTTGGTTTCATAAAATTACCAACTAATTATCTTAGTAATTAATGATAATTGAAACGTCGGAAAATTCATGCGTTCTTTCTCTCCCTTGAAAGAAGTAGACTTGGTCTCTCTAATCATAACACTTGACGCATGGTTAAAGTATTGAAAACATGATGTCTTCAACTTACAACTAGAATTAGCCTATCTTCTAATTTTTTATAGTAAACCATAAACACGATTATAACCAAATACACTAAATTTAGAATTATCGCAAACGACATAATGCAACGAATGATTCTTTTCAAATTATCCCTGCAATTTTCATTGTATTAATAGTGCAAATGATTTTTCACTTACCTGGTAAGCAGATTTGTTAGTTGTGGTGGTTCATACATGAGCACGAGTCGTTGGATAATAAGGCAGATGCTAAGCAATGCTACGGCTGAACTCACTATCGGAACCAAGAAGAAGAAGTAAATGACGAGATAACAAAACCATATGATAGCTTGTGCATAAACATAGTAAGCTAGTAAATAGAAAGCCTGTAATTGATGGAATGATGAAATGACTTTTTGTATGTATGACGAAATGAGAAAATGATAGTATGGCGTTTTAAATCGAGAGTATTTATGAAATAGTGTAGGCAATAATCGAACTTCAAACGTTTCCAATTCAAGAACTCATTTCGTCATTTGCGAACTTCTTACCAAAATAATAATTGTATTATTAGGATTGTTCTCATGTAAGTCTAAATTACTTTTCTAAAAATTAGTGTACAGTGGCGGTCAAAAGTTTGGAACAATTGATTATGAATGTAGCCTGGTAGGATCAATAATTGTAGATAAATTTGAGTGAAATTGGCAGGAATTCTCAATACACAATGTAACAGAATCGAACTGATTACAATTAATGTTTCTATCCCTAACTCTTTTATCTCTAACTTTGCATGCTCCTCCCCTTGCCATAACAATCCCTTCCCAGTCTTACCTAGAGGATTTCCTCTCTGAACGACACCTAACTGCAAGCTTGTTTTCTCCTCTTCCCCCTCTCACTACACTATTGGACTCACATACTCCATGTTGAGTATTGAATATGGACTCTATCTCGTAATCTCTAAAATCTAAATCATACTAGGAGAATTAATACAATCTTCGGAAGTCAAGGTATTTCTATACCCCAGCGAACGAAAAAGTATTATAACAGAGAAGAATATGTGTGCGAAGTTTCATTCTAATTAATCTGCAACTATGAAATATACCAGTCTGGGTTCATAACGATAATTTTTCAAAACTTTTAATCACTACTGTATAGAGAAATTTTAACGAATGCGAATTACCATAAAAATATAAATATAATAGAATGATAAAAGATGTGGCAAATGTTGCTAATGATAATACAACTAACGCAGTCGGAAAGAAGTTTGCCAATCTTCTCATTTGGTAATATATTGGATAATAAGGAGCCTATAATCAATAATTTTTATAGTAGTTGTCAAATAAGTCAAATTACATCCTTTAATTCCGATAATTCACTGTCGGAAATCTTTAGCAGTAGATTAGGTATGATAACTAGAAAAGTAAGTATAATGGGGATAACACTACACATCAAGAATGTAGGTTCAACTCCTTCAATGAATGTAGTAAAATGTGACGCTGAAAACCATATTTTAATTAAGACCCTACCAAATTTTTCATATAATGATATTATTATGAAGAATTTTCTTATCCCTTAAATTAATATATCTTACTGTTATTATAATATTGTCTCATTTCTATAGGTAAAACTATTGAAAAATTAGAATTTGATAAGTACCAATAGAATCGAAATTTATCGCGCTTTGTCTGATACGTTCTAGAAAAACTTCAAGTTATATACTTCAGCCGACAGGTGAATTAGAACGACATTAACAAAAATATATTTATACCACTCTCTTCGTCTTGATGGAAATAAAATATCGACTTAAAAATTCCATTAATATTTAATGAAGAGATATATTTTATTGTTATAGAATCTGAGGAGGTAGATACTATACTATTTGCAACTCGCTTTTGCGCGAGCCACACCTCTCCTTCTCTTCATTCTTCTTTTCTTTGCTACCTCTTTCGTCCCTTCAGCGTACCTACTATTTTTGGGGGTCGAGCCTAGGAGAGGAGAGTTGCAAAAAGTATGCAGTATCGATTTTCTCAGTCCATAATATATATTGAAAATGTTATGTTCCCTAACTTTCGTTTCTCATATAGTAGAGAGCCAATGTTTTCCAGAAGTGAATATTCACCAGATTTTTCATCTAATATTGTCATCGTCAAATATCAAATATATGTTACTTGATAATCAATTTTCAGAAAAACTGAAGATAACAATAACTTTACCCTTTATCAATAAAACTTATAATGAAAGGTACGATCTGATTTTCAATTAATATGCAGTTATTTGGTAGCCATTTGGAATATTCACTAAAGAGAAGTCTATAATTTTTATTGTGTTCTGTGTTTAGATTTACAGACATATTTATTATTTATAGAAGTTTTTCATAGCATATTATGAGCTGATATTTTATGTTCTAAAGATAATTTATACAGGTGCAGAAACGTAAAACAGGGAAATTCAAGAATTGTTTCAAAATAAAAATCGAATGGATTCAACCAACTTTGAGAAACGACAAGAACACAGGATCTTGCACATTAAAAATATTTATTGATCAACCAACCGAGAAGTTTCAAAATACAGGAATAGCGTGAGATTGGTCCTAACGAGGACCTTTGGGATGAATTGGATTGGACAAGTCGATCTGTCTGCAGAAGTGAAGAGCTCTACTTGCTGCTAGTATACTTGGTGATGGCCTTGGTTCCCTCGGACACGGCGTGCTTCGACAGCTCGCCGGGCAGAATGAGACGAACTGCAGTCTGAAAACGGATTAGATAAGGATAGTTCTGATGGGCTTTTCGAATAGAAATTTTTGTTATATCGCCGATTTTCTGGTATATGGTTAACTAGGCTAGGATTTTATTGACCCATAGTGTTGTTCCAAAATGATCAGTTCATCGAACAGTGTTAGAGTATTTGACAATATAGTCATACCTAGCCTAACCTAGTTACATCGAGTGAGTTATTAAAAAACCATTTTGAAGAATTTCTCATCATGTTGGCAACTTATTTCAAGATTTTGCACGTGCATCGAAAGATGCGTGAATCATTCATTCTCAAGTTAATTCGACTTGCCTGGATTTCCCTGGACGAGACGGTGGACCGCTTGCTGTAGTGAGCGAGTCGAGAGGCTTCAGAAGCGATGCGCTCGAAGACGTCGTTCACGAAGGAGTTCATGATGGACATCGCCTTGCCAGAGATGCCCGTGTCGGGGTGGACCTGCAATAAACATAAAAGTAAGCAGATTTGTCACAATCCGTTTTAGGACATTTTACAAGGGAATTTAATCTTTCTAGTTCGTTTCAAATTCGATGATTTTTTCTGCTCTATCCCAATTCCGAGTCGCTATTCGCCCCAAAACTTTCTTGACAATTATGGTAACCAAATGAGTCTAAACCTGTTTGAGAACGCGGTAGACGTAGACGGAGTAGGATTCCTTCCTGGAGTGCTTGCGCTTCTTCTTGTCGCCGGCCCTCATCATCTGACTCTCCGACTTCTTGATCTCCTTCTTCGACGCAGAACCGCCTGTGCCAGCCATCTTGGGACGAGCCATTGCAACAGAACAGCAAAAGTTGAACGAAGCAGGAAGACAAGAAATTGCAGAAAAATGCAAAGTGGTTGAATGAAAATGGCAGTGATTATGAATAACGAAATGAGTGGGCGTGGCCGGAGGAGGTATAAAAGGCGGGCGAAAAACAAGTGGTTTCATCATTTTTCGGCTTTCTGCTGATTCGTTCAGTTTTCTGCGTTCCTATTCCGACCTCTTCACCTCTTCAACCAACGGCAGTGCCTGGACGCAGTAAGTCTTTCAACTTCTCTGCAACGTTTTCTAGCTTCTCATTGTGAGTATCAGTGATAATTCTATATTTTTTATTTGATTACTATGGATGTCTAGTTTATCAAACATCAGAAAAGAATTATTTTAAATAAAATCTTTAAAGAGTTTATTTCAGTTATAGTTATCCTTCATCACTTTTGAATGTCTTCGAGAGCTGTCTGTATCATGTGCATTGAAATTAAATTATTATTTCACATTTTATTGAATAGAATTTCTATATGAAATCTGCGATTATTATAATCAGTACCGTGACGGTAAATTGAACAGTAATTTTTTTACCGTGACGGTAATTTTTTACTTAGGTCCCACCCCAAGCTTTATTTTATGTTAATTTTCCGACTTCACGCCACTTATTCGTTTGTGGATCGTATTCCTCGATTGAATTACAAAAATCTTCATATGAAAATTTTTGACTTGCAATCGTAAACAGCACATTTTCAACATATTTATTTTCTCAAGAAATAAAGCAACAAATTGCAGCAGTCTCTCATTCATTTATTTAGTACAGTAAAGGAAAAAAATAGGAATGGGGAAGAATAAAGCCGTTTGGATGTATGGCGAGATCGGCAGATGGATTGGGATTAGGATGGAACGGGAATGGGTGAATGCCCTTATTGTGTGTCAGCGAGTGATGCGTTTGGTGGATGTTAGATGTTATATATTGGATGGCTCGATGCTTGACTTGATGGTCAATGGATATTTCAATGCTCCTCCAGCAGATCCGTCGATTGCTTCGATTCCTCACCCGGCTGCACTCTCGAAATCTGCTCCATCACAGGGATTGGACCACTAAATGAGACATTTCAGAATGAGGAATTACTTGAACCTCGTGAATAATGTGTGATTGGTTGGTATTGTTGCATTTTTTCATTGAAAACACATTCTATGCGCCAGTTTGATTAGTATAGAATGTTGGATTGTTGTCAAAATGATAATCGCACTCAATTGAATATCTTCCTCAGACATTCATGAACCAAATAACACAATTATTCATTGATAACTACCGATCAGTTGAATCGGAAATAAGTGATGCATGAATTACAAAATTAAAAAATTAAAAAGCGCATTGCGTAATTTTTAAATAGACCGTAGAATAGTTGTATGTATCTTCGAAATCATGGCTGTTCAGAATTCCGGTTACGACTTCTAGTCGTTTCGATCGGCATTTTTTTCTTAAATCTTGGAAAGTAACAACTTTATCTTTTCTTTCTTTGAAAAACGCAGGAAATTGTGTATTTATCAATAAGGATGCATCTATTGTTGTTAAAAACTATCAAAAATAGAAAACTCGAAAAATTGATTTACTTTTCAAGCGAAAATTCCTGTTCCGACTCCGAGGGTTTTTATAACTCGAAACTCTGATTCCGAATTGTTAAAAACCAAAACTCCGAACAGCCCTATTTGAAATGCAAAATTTACTGCTAATAGCGTACTAATTTTTTCGTCTAAAAATGGTGTAATTTGGCCTGTCCCAATTGTTCAATCTACGACTATCACTTTTTAGCGTAGTGGTTCATTAATTCTATTTTCACATGATGAGTGAGAAAACCTGCTAACCTGGTTGGACCAGTGCCTGGCTCCTGCGTGTAGATTCTCAGCGGTGGCTCATTCATCGGGGAGTTGGTCTCACTGATGAAGGAAGCCAATCTCTTAGCGCCGGTGCAGGAAGCCAGAGTCGGGATGAGGAGAGAAATCGCGAGAAGAATAGCACCTGAGCGAATAGGATCAGCATTATTTACGAAAAAGGGAGTTATACCCGAGGCGAAGACGCAGAACCCAGCGGTCTTCCAGTATCTCATGGGGTCCTGGAGAAGGATTTTGATCTGTTCGTTCGGCAGATAGTAGGTGCCTTCCTCGTCCTAGTGGCAAAAATAAACCGACACTAAGAAATGGAGCACATACCTGGAAAATGGACAGTCGATCGATTTTGTCCATAACGCCCTCGTGCGGCCAGGTGTAGCCGACGACGATCGAGCCCGCTCCACCAATCAGCAGAAAAAGGCCGATGATCATGCAGAGACGGCACACAAACAAGCCACGGGTTGGAGAGGGAGGAGGAAGGAGATACCTGAACGATGAAAATCAGCTCGTTAAAAATCAATATCAGTTTAAATTCGTCGATTTGCATTATAATATTTTAGATCTGTAGCGTTTTCCATTAGATCAAAGTTATCGTTTTCTATTATGAAAAAATCTTATGAAACAGGAAATTCTACTCATCAACGAGGTGAGTATTTCTTCGAAATTGTTATTTTCGGGAAGCGGCAATAGTATGTCCTGTATTGTGAATTATGCAAAAAGCTTTAAATTTGACCAAATCGATTGAAAACCTCGAGATCCTATTTCAATGTTATCAGCTAGTAACAGGTAGTTTTTGTTTTTCGCCTACATATTGCTATGCGGTAAGTTTTTTATCGCTCCCCATGATTATAATCGACTTTTACCATGCTCCACCGATCTGCTCTGCTTCTTCGGCAGTTGGTGATACGTAGAAATTGTGGAGATATGATCTGATTCCGAAGCTGCGAGGTGCGGAGACCTGCAATTCACTGACTAGTTCATGGACAAGGTGCTGTGACCTGCCTCATCGACGAGAGCAGTAGGCCTTTGGGGTGATGACTTCTCCTTGGCCTTGGTGCCGCCAGAACCCAACAATCGGAAGCCGGTCATTGCCGAGTCGACTCTGATTCACTGGCAGAGGACCTGGCTAATCACGGCACATCCGACGAAGAAAGAGGTCGGCGGAAACGACCTGCAAACATGCTATTAGTGATATTCATGAGATTTTCATATAGTCATCATAATCATTCGTGTTGAAAATTGGACCAACGCAAGCTTGGACTTCGCTTCACAGAAAGGTTTACCAATTGCAGCTTTCAAGTTAAAAATCGTGAAGTTGAAATTAGGAGTGAACCTCCAAGAGCCCTAATAATCATGTTGCATGTCTCATGTGTATCAAATAAGAAAATTAGTCAATGATTTCAAATCATTAGCTTGAAAACACAAATAGGATACTATTTCTTGAAATTGTTGAGATTTGGGCATTGTCTAATAATGAAAACTACCAGTGTTATTAACTAATCTGGCCCATTTTTACAAGGTAAGTAAATTCGGATGCCCTTATCACGAATATTTGACCCAAGAATGCTGAGTGTGAACCATAATCTCAGGATTTGCACAATTTCTTCTTTTTCATTTTTTCTACTGCAGCGAGTAATTATATTGTCACTGCTCACATCACGATGTACGCTAATTTCGGATATTAATGTTTGCAATACAAGGGAAAGAAGCTAACTTCAGTGCACAGTTCAGAAAACGGTATTCGCTCAACATTTTTGGACCAGGTATTCACAATTAGAGTACCCGAATTGACTTACCCTACAAAAATAAACTGGGCTTCATAAGTAACACCGCTGATAGTTTTCCTTGTAGATGGTTTTCAAATAATTAGATTTGGATTTATCAATGACCTGATCAATTATCAAAATATTGGGCTGAAAGATAAGATAAAAAAAATAGAGTCCAGACTTGAAGTAAACAAACATGGAGAAATATTTTTTTTTTAAATCTTGAGATTACGAAAAAGTATCTATTGATAACTTCAAATAAGGTTATTCTAGCGATGGATTTCTGAACCGATAATAGTAAAGTTACAACGAGTGGCCATTTGATGCAAATGACAGCCGACTACAATGGAAGTTGGCATGCAGAAGAGGGTGGTTGGGATGTGACTATCAAATGAAAATGAGGGGAGAAATGGAAGGATACGAAATGACTGAATGACTGCGGAATGGCAGAAGCAGGGAAGGGAGAAACCCTTGAAATGCAAAAATAGGAGAGGGAAGAGAAGCGAGAGGGGGGAAGGGAATGGAGCAGCCGACTGGCAAAATCGATTAGATGAAGCTGAGGCTGCTTGAAGGAAGGGGGGAATTCAGATGACGTGCAGAGGAGAGAAAGAGACAGAAATGCATGAAAACAGAATAGAGAAAGAGAGAGATTATGAATGAATGATGATGGTTATTGGAAGACATTGCACGCACAATATGCAGGTACGAAAAGGTGAAAAATATGTAAGATTATCTTTATTTGGCAATTTTGGCAAATTGACATCAATTTGTATTCGATTTTACGAAAATAGCGCCACTGCGCTCGTCATAATTGTGTAATTCAATATCATAAAGTATCGCAATTGGTCAAGTTTGTAGTCAAACTGAAGTAAATTATTAGCTACGCAAAAGTAAACATGAGTTATTAAAGTGTGTATGTAGTAATAAATTAAGTAAAGTAGGTACATGAAAGGGAGAGACATCAGCTTTGTTCTGAATTAGAAATACACGTTTTGTAGGCTCTGGGCAAGGCAGCAAGGCAATCGAGATGATGGAAATGCACATGGAAAATAAGGAGTAAGAGACTGATTGTGAGATTCTTAAAGGAAAGAGTAAAGCTTGGAAAGAGATACAGCCGAACGATGAGAGACTGAGAATGGATATGAGAATAGGTATTTACAAGAATGGAATGGAATGGAATGAACTGAATGAATGAAATAATAAATGGGTGATAAAATCACACGACTCGACTTCGAGTTTCATAGTTCTTTGTGTCGTAATATCCAATCGAATTATCCCTTTCGGAGGAAGGACATCGGGAGGTTATTTCGGTCACATGAATCTAAAATAGAAATGATGATAATGGTGCTGACATAATGCAAATCGCCCAAGTTGCGCAACTTTTTTTTTATTTGTGGAGTAGTAAATTGAGAATGCATTTTCATGAACTAAAGGAATCAAAATTTCTCAACAAAAAAAATATTCGCAAATTATTACCTGTGGGTCGATATAAAATGGCTTGAAATAGTGTGTTCTTTTCCGATCGTAGAAGGATTTTATCCTCGAGCAATTCAAGTAAATCAGGATGGTCATAATCAAGAGCTGAAAATGAATTTCAAAATTTTACATACATCATTTTGGCTGTTTGAATCGTTCGAATTTCACTCTTCATTACTCCTCTGGCTCATTTTGTGTGCACCCCTACGCCACTCATTCAGAAAGTTTCCAAAATGATTTTTGTGCGAGAGCACGAGGGGAGCAGCACTACTTTTGGACAATTCTGTACTCTACTTGTCCCCTGTCATATTCTTCATCGAATTCGCCAGGTCAATTCCATTCTTTCGTGAAATGATGGAAGATAACAGTAAATTTGCTAACATTTCGTGAATTTCAGTTTTGGGTGAGCAAAAAATTAACATGCAGTGTTGCAGCCCCTATTCATAGACCATCATTCCGATGCAATTTATATTATGCAGATGTTTCACCAACACTTTGGTGACTCTATAGTTTGCTTACCAAAATCAGTAGAATAATAACTTTTCCGATCAAGAAGAAGAAACTCCAAAATGAGCCTTGTCCAGCCGTACTTGTATTGAATCCGTGAGTGAAGTGCACAGGGGAGAGCTGTACAACCTGATTTTAGTTACCTTTTCATAGTTTATTCGAAAGACAGACCTGTGCAACGTTATCGGTTTTATCCTTCATGCCTTTTGATTCACTATCCCAGTTATGAGTAAAGGGATTCTAAATAATTCATTTGCCGTTGAATAACTCGATATTACGATTGAATTTTGTCAAGGATTTTCATGAAAACAAAAAAAGATGTTTAAAATGGTGGAAAATGAATTGATATTCTAGAAAAAATTTTTACCAACCCGTTTCTATTCGTAGTTATTAAAATAGTAGACATTGGTGAAAAATAATTGACAACACTCAGTTCTACCTCAACTTGTTCACTTCTGTACGTGCAAAGTCTTATTCCATATTGATCGTCTGGAGAAATGCTCGAATTGACGTGGAACACGAAAGGCTCTCTGGCAAACATGTCATTCTCGTAGATTTTCTGCAGAATTACTCATAATTCATGAACAAAATTTCCAATTCCTTGCCTGTGTCGATTGGATCATTCGATTTCTCTTTTCATCAGCGAAAACGTACCCTCCCAAAGTCAGATTTGATGTGTGCAGAGCGACATTCGCAGGCACGACTCTTCCGAATTCTATCCACAACCTGTCCGCGTCTCGCATCACTTTCGCTATGTGATCACTCGCTTCCTTGCTGTAGATCTACAAACTTATTCTATTGATATACAATCACCATCTGATAGACTTATCAGACCATGACATTATGCAGAACAGGGTCCCACGTCGCATTGATGTCTCGTTTCGGAAGACAGGTTGTTTGAGACACGAGGTCTCGAGACATACACAGGCCATTTTCCATTTTGACGTGAGTGTCGAGGGGACAATAACAACTGAATAATGCTATAATTGAGTTGGAAGGAATTTGATTAAATTGGAACGTTTATGAAGACCATGTTCGGAATGGAACGTAACACAATAAGTCGTGTTGTCCATTAATTGCGGTGATTTTCAGATAAATTATCAATGTGAGTTTCACTATGTTGATATTTGATAATGATATTTATGGAGATTTAGAAATGTCGCAATAGCATACATCTCGACTTGATGAAATATTGTATAGGCCTAGGAGAAGTTAGGGAAATTCACATTTTTCATGTTAATTCTCTACGTTTCAACGTTGCTCTGTTATGGCGTTTCCGTTGCTAGTTTAATTTCAGTCAGAATCGAATGATGAGATTCAATCATAATGCATCTATGGGGAATTCCTACCTCTTCCTAGTCTCACATCCAAATTCACAAATGGCTCCATTATAGAGCATGCATTTTTTGCTCTTCTCATGAAGTCTCAAATCGGCAGAAGTCGTTGCGACTGATGACAGCTGAAAAGAAAGGAAATAAACTGTGAAATGTGAATTAAATTGTGAAAAGTACTTTGTCATTGAGGTCCTCCTCTGCGTCCTCAATAATCCTCTTCACTTCATCAGTTAGATCGATTTTTCTCCTCGTTGTTGATTCGGTTGTGGTTGTTGCTTCATTCATTGGCTCGGTTATCGGCAGAGTTTTGAATTCATCTTCCAGATCGACCCTGAAATATAGTTAGTTTTCCTCATTTTCCATAAATATTTCAAGTGAGGAAAAAAATTTGAATCGTCTGAATAAGTCACTATCATGTTATTGAGAGTAAAAAAAGAAACAGGAAAAGAATCACTCAAACCTGAGTGTCCTTCCTTCAGCAGCGAGTGCCTTCTCCAGATTCCTGACAGATTCTTCCAGCTCTTTGGTCAATTCAATCCTCTCATTCGCCTTTCCAATAATCAGGTCCTTATCGTCATTCTTCATGCTCATCTTCCCCTTCTTTCTGCTCTCCCCGATTCTGCTCTTCGTGTTTGTCTCGATCAGCCCCATTTCTGCATCCACGTCCACCACCCGCGCATTGCTGCCCGTGCTTGTCGTTGTGTTCATGTCCTTGCCGCCGATCTGTCCGATGTCAGGCAGATTCGACAATTCCTTCATCAGTTCGGCGGCCTCAGGGGACAGTTCGAAAGGAACTGTGCTAGCCGTGATCTCCTCAGTGGTCGTCCTGAGGGTGGTGTCCTCGACATATTCCACCCAGTCCTCCTTGTCTTCCTTGTTCTCGCTCAGCGTCGTTGTGATAACCCGAGTTTTTGGCTTGGCACTTGGTTTTGGAGTGTATCGCAAAGAGGATTGACTTCGTCGTTCTTGGCTTTCTTGAGACGAAGATTCAGTGCCGCCTTCGATGATCCGTTCAGCCTTCTCGATGGAGATTGGAGACATTGGGGAATGGTGCTGAAATTTCAGTGTCAATCAAATCGTTCAATAAAGATACAAAAATGACAAAAAATCTGGACTGTCATTGAATTGTCAATGATTTAGCGTACAAATCATTTTTAAACCCCTTATCTCCTCTAAATTCGTGAGAATAAGAATATCGTATTCATTCAATAAATTAATGATTATTGCCTAATCAAAGCATACACAGTAGCGGCCCAAAGTTTGGGCACAAGCATGAATTTGGGAATCAAACATTTACCGAGTTATCTTGATTTAATTTGGTCATGACTGTCATACGATCGTGGCATGATAGCTTCAAAAATTATGCTACGTTCAGTTGGGCTGGTTTAAAATAACCCAATGGACTGTCGATTCAAAAATCACGATTGTTTACAAACGTTCAGCAGTCAATGTAGCTTATCTTATATTAGTTTGAAAATGTGACAAAGGACATTTTCATAAAAGACTTCCTGAAATTATGCGACAGGCAAATTTTGAGTAAATATTATATTATATAAATAGAAAATTTGAAATATCCTTCGTACCGTATTTCCACTGGCGATGTTCTGTGGCCTGGTGTTGGTTGGATCCTTTCCAGCCACGACTAAATCAGTTTCCATTCGGAAGACCGTCTGCTCAGAAACCGAAGGATTCTGGCTTTTAGACTTCACACTTCCAAATTCCTTGTCTCCAGAATCAGCTTGTTCTGTGGTCGCTGCTGTTTTCCAGGGGTCAGCTGAATTACAATTTGTTTTCATTCATAAAGAGTCGCGCAATGTCTTGGGAAAGACCTTTATTATCCTGAAGTTACGCATTAATATCGGAAATAGATTGTTTTTCTCCAAAGATAAACCGATAGTTTCTTACATGAAGTAGTATCGAATACAGGAGATACGGGCGTATGAGGTGCGAGCTCAGGTGAGACTGGCTTTCTGGCTTTCTTTGCTAGTGACTGATCGAGTGGAAGTCTGCCGCATTCTCCGCACTGCAGTGGCCCGTCTGTCTTCTCCACTCCCACAGGGCAGCCGAGACATTCGAAAGGAATCACGTGAACAACGCCGAATTTGGGTCGCTTTCTCCGTTCAGAATAAATTGCGCACACCTTCAATGTGTCATAATTTCTTTGGTTTTTTTCTATGATATCTTACCTGCACACCAAATTGTTGATTTTCGGGAATATGCAGAGTTAGAGAGAGAACATTAGAATCAACCTTGACATCTCGTTTAGTCGACAATTGCCAGGATAGGAAAGGAGAGACTCCCTGAAATTATTTTCTTCGTAAACCTCAAAATTGAAAAGCATGATTGAACGGAGTTAAAGATAGAATAGGCCAAATTTTCTCATATTCGTTGACGATCTACAGATGCTAGGAAAACATCCTATTCGAATGTTAATTTTGGCATTCTGGTATTTCTAACTATATGATAATTATATTCACAAATAAAACTCGTGGTTTAAAAGAAATGCTCATGATGCAGAGCCTCGCATCAATTCAGTACCCAAGAAAGAATATTTCTTTACTAAATTTTCGTTCAAAATAGTAATACCTTAATTTCCGCAGGTCCATATCGCACATGATAGTAGAGAGGAGTGGTGTCTCCCGGCTGCTCCCACATAATCTTGACTTTGCCCTTGTTTCCGAAAATGTCGACCACCTCAGTGCAGGCCGGATTTCTCTCTGAACGACGCCTCGGCTTATTAGTGGCACGTTCGGCTGAAGGCTTTCCACCTCGGCTGCACACTTCCAGATCTGCCGACTTGTCGCAGTCGATTTCCACGTTCTTCTGGATTATGAATGGTTCCAGACGGACGCATCTGAAAACCTGTGTCTAGAAGACTTTAGTCACATAATTATAACTGCTCTACAAGATAGGAATCGAGTCCTTGCCTGATGCGATATATAACTCAGAATAATCTGTTCAGCGATGACGAAAGGTAATTGATTCAACTAGTTAATTCTTGTGAAATTCATAAAGCGACTCACAAAAGTTTAAAAGAATGCTTGATATTTGGTATGGCTGATGTCAAAACTTGCCATAAATCAACCGATATATATTTTCAGGGCTATTAGCGCTCATTACCATCTTCAAACCAACAAAATTTCAAGAAAACTGTTTCAGTAGAATTCTAGAAATGTAGCGCTTCAAAAGCCATTTGTTCCTGCAGACTTCTGTACGCTACTAATTTATTCTACTCATTGCAGTAATGCGTTCGACACATTTTATCTTGCATAACTTATATTCTTGAACTATAAAAATGACTTACTTTGGCAGCATTTTGACCTCGACCCACATTCTGCATCGATCCTCCAACACAGACATCGGCAGCGAAACAGCCAACCTTCCGCCTCCTTTCACGATTTCCTGAATATCTCGAAATTATTTGATCGTCCTCCTTTTGTGCATTACAATTTTCGGCTGCGGCAATTCTCCTTCTGGAGTACTGCATTGAATAGGATAGAGCGATGGTGATTCATAACCGTAGACGTCTGCATCGATATACCCCCTGTAATTTCTTTGTCTTTCAAAAGTAGTAGCATCGAGGATATGAAAGGAAGAGTGTTTTATGTTTGACCTCTTCTACATATAATTTACTGTCTTCTTTACAAATTTTATCATCATAAATAAATAAGAAAAACTCAAGACAAGGTGATCTTCACAAAATGTGATGGTGTAATGATTATGATTTGGACAAAGGTTCTCTCATTTTCCATCGCACTCAAGGTGACAATGTGATTTGTTTGGAAATGAATGGATAATGTGAAGTAGACTGACTTGGGTAAAGTCCACTTGACGTAGAGTTTGATTGTGTTGGATGAAGTGTCTGCAGATGCAGTGGCCACGTCGACTGTCATCTGCAAGCGACCCACTTACTTTGACTAGCTGACTGATTGGCCTACCTGTTGGGAGCCGAGGACAAATGGAGGCAGGTTGACTGGAATGGCTCGAGGTCGGAACACGAGGAACAATTGGTCGGGATCTGAGGAACGTATCACCACGATCACTCGGAATTGGTAGTCGCGACATGGATCGAGGATAGTGAATTTGAGAGAGGAAGTTGTTGAAGCTCCCTAAAAAACCTTATTCGTCAAAAGTAGACTTGCAAACTAAAAATTAAGCTGATCTTCATGAATATAACACCAAAACATTACTAATGCTTGTATGAAATTTGTGATATTCGTATCAAACTATAAGCACGAAGATCAAGCTTCAATATAAAACTGCAGTGTTTTGAAGTGATGTGCTTATCAAAATTGTGAAAAATCCTATCTCAAACAGTATTAGAAGTTTTTAATAAATTTAATGACTCACCGCAAAATACCATTCATCAGGTTGTGTGCTGATTGTGGAATACTCAAAGATGTAAGCGAATGCATTTGGCACTTCAGCTATTCGCACTTTGATTGTGTGGGAATCGATGTATTCGCTGCTCATTTCTGGCACTTGCGGAGCTACATCGGCTGAAGATATTCGATTCAACTCCGTTAATATATCCGTGATGGTGTAGCTAATAAATGACGATTAGGGTTGTACGAAGCTTAACTTCGAAATATACCCCAAACTTCGAGTATTTTTCCGAGATCAACGTCGATTCAACTTCGACTCCGAAGAAGGGGAAAAATTTTACTTCGATTTGACTCCGAAATTGTTACCTTTCAATTTCACACGACCCTAATGTCAATTCTCTGAAATATGATTGTGCAAGCTTGTTTCCTGAGTACTTTTCCATGTCAAACAGTTCATAGAGTAATTACGAATTTCATCAATCAAAAACTTTCTTACCATTTCTGAGTTTAGCTTCAACCGTACTGCACGGTCGTTGTGTTTTGTCGACTGGACAGTTGCAATAGACAGCGGATGGCTGAAAGCAGTTTTCCTTGGCATTTTCATTAGCTATTCGAAGTCAATTCAATTGCATCCACTTGTTTCATTTTCCTTTCTCTAGCTTATTTTGCAGTTTCCCAGTCATTTTGTTCTAGCAATTTCCCTTTCGCAATGTGAATTGTCTTCGTGGCTATAATTCCGAGGTCATCCTCATTATTTATCGACTTTTTGCGTGTGAAACGCTGTGATTCTTCATTGGATTTTGAACGATTGAACTTGTGATTGATTGCAGTGTGAGCTGGAAATTAATGCCCAATGAGAATATGAAAAGGGGAATTCGAGATGAAAGAAGGGTGCAGAAGCAGAATCTGCAAAGGTATGAAATGCGTGTCGAGTTAGCCATTGAATAGTAACCGGACAGAAGCAAACGCAGAAACAAAGAAAGGCAGAGGATAGAATGGATGACAATTAGAATACATGATGAATGAGTGGATCGCATAAACTGTCTAATGCAATGCATAGAGCCTGACGATATGCTATAGCTTGAAGTTACTGCGTTACGAGCCAAGAGACCACTTTACTAAATCTCGCAACTATGATGAAAAGTTTAAAATTCTGTAAGAGTATATTATTTGGCATATTTCGCACCCTTTATTTCATCTATTCAGCCAATAATTTGTTTGGTTTACAAACCAAAACATTTGGTTTCACTTTTGACGTCGAGATTCGCGTCCGAGTTTCGCAATTCATACAATCTTCGAATGTAGCACACTTTCATATGCACTTCACCCAACTTCTGTTCTGAAAGAGAGCACCTCATTCTCGCAAGTGTCAGTGTTATTATCTGCGAACGCGATTCTCGGACTACTTTCTGCCTGTCTGCTTGCTGCATGTAGAGAGAAGGGATATAGCAAATCCAGGGGATACAAAAAGCATAAAGAGGTCAATAAGACATGAAGAGGACAGTCAGTAGTCAGTCAAGAGAGAAGTGAATGAGAAGCAGGGGAAGTGGAGAGTTGGAAGGAAGAAGCAATTGAAATAGAGCTGCAGATGCACGTATACAAAAACAAGGATACTTCAAGCTGATCACACATGAGTCAAATGATCGCGTTATTTTCATTAGAACACACCACTTCATCATTTATAGAGTTCTCGAGTTTCCTGACACAACTTACAAATTCTACTGTTTGATAAAGCTCACAATTTAGGCAATATCATAAAGACATAATATCGCAACGTTTTCCGAAGTGATAAATTGATGCTCAAGCTATTATCATCGCAAATAAAATAGAATTTTCAACCATTTGTGGATTTCAGTATGCCTGTGATTATCTTGCATTATAAAGATCTAATGATCTCGTTTGATCTGTAAAATAATGCTTGAAAATGGCTGTTCGAATTGATCTTGTTGTCAAAATGACGCTGGGTGGACATTATGTTGTTCTTCATGGAAAAATGTAACGAAAAATGGACTCACTGTTCCCGACTGCATGCACCTCGAATAGCACTCCAGAGAGCATCTGCCTCGTTGGCTGGGTCCTGACAGTACCGGAGGCAGGAAGACGAACATCGTCATGAGCAGAAGGACCAGCATGGCTGGACAGGGACGGGGACGGGAAATGACTGAGGTCGGGCTGGGGGCCGAGTGGAACGAGGCAGTGATTAAACTGGGGTGGAATGCTGCTATAGCTGAACATGAGGGTAATCAACAACAACAATGCAAATGGCAAATAGCCAATCAACACAGACAATCAGACAAACAAATGAAACGGTAGAAGAGAAAGACTGAAAGACAGGCTGGAACGGAAATTGAAGAGTTAAAGGAAATGAAGAGAAATGACAACCGACAAACACATACAAGGGCGTAATTAGCCCTTCACAAAAAGAGGAGGAAAAGCTGAAGGACTTTGGAAGGCGACAGCCCTAGGCGTAAGTACAAACAAGTCTACTGGATTTTCCTTGGACAAAATCAAAAAGTCACAGTTTGAAGGATAAAAACATGGGGGATAAGTGATGTGAAATTTCATGATCCGATACGAAATAATACGGTTTTTTTCTAGAAAAAAATTGACCCTTGAAATTCTTAGAGGAAGCAAAGAAATAAATGTAAGCCGTAGACTTTAGAAGGATTGTAAACAATCAAAATGTTTGTAAGAAGAGTTTCTCACTAGATTTCAAAAATGTATGAAAAGCGGCATAAGATAAAACATTGGAAATTGAGATAAAATCCTCGAAATGGAGATGCGCAGGACTGAATGAATACCCATAGGCAAATTGGCAGAGAAGATAAAGGACCATGGCATGAGGAGATTGGTGGATGGATAAGGAAGGGATTATGCAGAGGGGAGAGGAGAGATGACCGATGGGTGAGTGAAGCTAGAAAAGATTTGGCACAATATAAAAACAACAAATAGAGATCAGAATGAGTTCATGAACAATACGAACACCGACAAAGGTAAATTATTGGAAATAAAAACGAAAAATTCTGTCAAACGATTGATTTTAAAAATTTAAACCACACAGATTACGATTGAATCTATCAGGAGCTTTTAAAATCATTTCTTTCTAAACCGAACTCTTTAGAAAGTTTCAGAAGTAACTTTAGTTTTAGAATAATCCAAGGAAAACAGCTCATTTTATACACATAAAGCAATGATAATTTAGCAGAAGAATATTGAAAATCTACCTGTAAAAGTCGAAAATAGAATGTCAAGTAATATTTTGAGCGAAGCGGTGCAAATTTTCTAATTAGTTCGAACCTAATAACCTCATTTAGTGCAGTTATTGTCTACAGCTTTAAATTGAGCTATCAAAATACGTTTTTTTTCTGATGTAATCAAATTGGTAGAAAACTGTTGACAATGCAATAAAATCAAAATAACTTTTCTGGATTCTACATCCATTATAAACAACGAAAATTTTATTGCTAAGAATAGGTCAAATTGTTTGACCATAGACAAAATAGCGTCGCTCTCATTTGTGAGTTTTTATTCGAGTTAGATTTATGAAGATCATTAAGACGCGTTCAAGTATGTTGTCAATAAGATAGATATCGACTCATAGAAATTAAATTGATTGAATAAAAACTGATTTTCGCCGTTTTCTGACAAATGAATGATTCAAAATGTACGATGTAAAATTGAGTATAGATTCTGTGTAGTGTGATGGTCGATGTGGATAAGAGGATAAGGAGAAAGCACCGCTTGAAGAAGGAAAAGGCAAGCGAATAAGACAGGAACAAACAAATACAGAGCCAGATTGAAGTCAAAGTTGGAGGCAAAAACTGGATGTAACCAAAGTAAAGAAGCAAGAAGAGAAACAAAGAAGATGAAGAGAAGGGGGCGAGAGACAAGGAGAGGGGATTCAGAGGAAAGTCAGAAAGTCAGTCAGGATGACCACAGGGCCGGTTCTTGAGGAAAAAGTTAGGGAAGAGAAGGGAAAGGAGAGGTAAAGAGTAAGGCGGAGAAAAGGGAAAGGGACGGGAGCAATTGCAACCAGAAGTGGGGAGACCTGACGAAATGAAGACAGAAGCAGGAGAAGCAGACTAACAAAATCACTCATTCACAGGGAAATTGACCAAATCCAATCGACAATCGAATTGAAGCGGAGAGCGAATTGTGAGGAATGGAGAATAAAGAATTGAGTTGAAGTTGAGAAGTTCCGTAGTTCCGCATAACAAAAGAACAGTGGAGGAAATAATGAAGAGATGAACAGAGAACTGACTTCGACTCGATTCTGCCTCCATTCCATTCAAGCAATTTTTTCCACTGTCTAGTGGATTCATGGATTCACACAGTGGCTTGTTTCACGTTTTACCGGTGGAATGGAATGGACGAGTAGAGTATCCGCTATTTCGACAATTCGCTCCTCTGGCAACGGGAAAAACAAGAGTATGACGCGAAATACCAAGGAATTTCATGCTTCTGCTTGTAATTTCATTAATTGAAGTATGGAGTAGAGAACCTTCTAGTATACAACGAAGAGTGGGACGAGATTTTTTCACACGGGCTTTTTTCATAAAGTTACGAGGTCTTCACATAACCGACTAATGAAAAAATACGGTTGATGGCACTCTCGTTTGTCTCTCAAAAAGACTTGCAGAGGGAGGAGGAAGAGATACTCGTAGGGGACCAAAATGGTTTTGCAGAATTCATAACTTTCAGCGACTTTCTATCGTTGATTGGAGAGAAAGTCGATATTCATGCAGCAGTTAGGAATCGAATTTGGAGAAGCGAAATGGTGAGTCGCATAGAAAAGAAACGAGACGAATAGCGCAATTTTTGAATATCGACGTCCGTTCCAATCAATAATATTCCAAGTAATAAAATTCGATGTGACTAAAACATTCGTGAAGAAAAATAAAATAAAGATAATTCCTGACCGGAAAGAAACCATCAAAAGCAACTCAGAACGATCACGTTTTGACCCCTTGTCACCCTATATGAACATGATCGTGAGGGAATTTCCTGATATAATTTTTGACCGAAACTCACTTCTCCAACTGGTTCATAGAATCTGATTATGCCGATAAACTTTGAAGGGTATTTGCTTCCCATTTTTGAGTTTCAAATGACCACTTTTCTGAACACAAACGAAAAATGAAGGGGGAAGGAGTTTGCGGTCCCTAAGCACTCGCGAGGTTAACCACTGTGCTCTGCGTTTCTGCACCGAGTATTCCATATTGCGCCCTTTACGGATACGCGCCCCACTTCCCTCAGCAAAAGTTTTTTGTAAAGAAAATGAAGAGTAAATGCGTTCATGCTGACCGACTGTTTATGGTGGTTTCAGTTGGAAAGTAGGTGAGAGTTTCGGCCGGAAAGTCGAGAAGTGAACGGTTGAATACAGACTGGAGAATGCAAATCGGGAGATTATGAATTTGAAAGGGAGGAGGTTAAGGATCGCAGAAGACGTAGACAGCAGACAGGACAAGGTCGAGAAGGGAAGCAGAAGATGGAGGATGAACTGTAACTTGCCCGAGGCAACAAGTGAAAGGAAGAGGAGAACAGTTATGGATGAAAATAGGGCACAGATATATTATCCCCAAGAAAATTCACCAATTCCAATCTCAGGCCTGGCACATTTACATAAAACGGGAAGAACTAATTAATTTTTCTAGGGCAGAGAAAATCTCCGATGACAAATTTGAACTGGACTGCTGCATTAAAGTTCGTAGCTTACGTTGTGTGTTTTATGCGAAGAAAGAGTCATTGTCTTCGAATCGGAAATTGTTCGAGGTCGAAGAACTAGAAAGTAGTCTTGGTCAATATAGCAATTTCGAAGTTCAATAAGATCTGAGTCTATGAAAATAGTCCATCAACAGTAACAATATGATTTCCTTTTCGAAAATTTCAATTCCGGTGATTTTCGGCTAATTCAGCCTCTTAGACTGATTCTGATCTTTCAATTTTCAAAATAGTCATTACTATTCAAAGTGGGCCAGAGTGGACATTTGGAAAAGCCGAAATCAGAATCAAAATGACACCCCAACTTTTTTATTCGGAATCGAAATGAGGTGTCACAATTTTTCAGAATCGGAAATGAACCCAAAAATTTCAAAGTCGAAATAGGAATTCTGAACTATCCCGTCATATTATTAGCTGAAAGGAAATTTATTCAATTGCACAATGAACAGCACTAAATGTAATACAATTTACAGATAAACTCGCAATGAAACAATCGTGTAAGAGAATGAGATTCGAAGACAAATGAGATCACTTGGATGAGAAAATCAGTTGGTTTGATTTGACTGAGCTGTGGAGTCGCGACGAGACTCGGATGACTTCCAGACGGAGAGCAGAGAAAATGATAGGATGAAGACGTGCAGAAGGCGATTCAGCAGATGCATTGATTGAGAATTAGAAGGTCTGAAATGTGTTCATCTAGATTTGTATCGTCATTTAAAAAAAACAATATAATTGACAGAACTGAAAATATGACAATCAAATGATGGCAAAAAGAAAAATATCAAAGACTTTCCGTATTGCCAATGACCGATTCTTTGAGACAAAATAAAAATTTCATCGCCACAATTTAGTTTGACTTACTTTTTCTCGAGGAAATCTGGTTGTAGTTTCGGGCCTGGCTGTAGCGAATACATCAAAGACAAAATGTTATCCTAGAAAGTCAAGTCATATTGCGCATATATCCTAATAAATGGACTCCTACCTGCAGACCAGTAGGAAGAATACTAATTGGTACAAAAATAAACATCGCATCCCAACCGGGAGAGTACCTGCAAAGCAATTACTTCATTCCCCATTCGACAACGCTCACGAATTTCACGGCGTCGCTATTGTCTCTCACCTAAGTCTAGGCCACCAGCTAAATAAGGCATGGGTGTAGGTGTCCACGACCCAGTCAAGGTTGGGGTTCGCTATGAAGTTCAGCCCCATTTGCCAAGCGATTTCAACTAAAATCGATGTTATGACAGAGAAAGCGGCGAGCAAAGATGATCTTACAATTCCTCTTGTACTCTTCGCCATATTCGAGCTTCGTCTTTTCAGGTAAGTTTGACCAAATCTAAAAGCGAATAGACCATAATTCTTCACTTTCAAGATCAAAATACCGTGTCAATTCGGGCTTTATGCGCATGCTCATTCAATAGCTCAGTTTTGAAGGCTCCAGGCTCAAGAATATGAACTCCGATATTATAGGGACGAAGTTCAAGACGAAGACAATCCATATAAGCCTAAATGATAAAATGGTCGAATTAAAGATGAATTAAAAATTACCTCTAGAGCAAATTTAGCAGTGACATAAGGAGTAACATATCTACCATGAAGACGACCCGCTGTTGAACCCATCGTTATTATGCGGCCCTAAGAAATAAATAATTTACTTTGATAAAGATTATATCATGTTTTTCGATAAATTGCAAGATAATAAATAAGCCAATTTTCAATATGCAAAATGATCGCTGCGCAATGTCATTGGGTCGGTGAACAATTTCTGATTGTTAGCTGAAGTTATGGGGATTTTCTTCAAATGTCACAGGTGTTTCAGAAATTATTTATCATCCTAATAAAATCAGGATAGGAATAATTCCGATAGCACTGAAATAACGTCAATCATCTTTAGATTACGCATCAATATTCGTTCACTTGCACTGTTGTTATTTATTTTCCTTCAATTATTCGAGCATAAGCGATAAAAAAAAGTACCTGAGATTGTTTGAGTAGTGGCTTGAATTCGTGACAAACACGAATTGCGCCCATCGTATTCACATTGATAGAGAGTTCATATTCTCGCATTGTGCACCAGTCATCTGGTCCGAATGTCGAGAAAATACCGGCATTGTTCACAATTGCCCAGAGCAAAGTTTCCTAGAATTAGTTACTGAAAATTTATCGGCGAATTCGGATAAATAACCTTCTTCTTAAGTATTTCTTCGACGGTTTGCCTGGCCTGTTCAACACTCTTATCACAAGTTACATCCACCCTGATTGTATGCAATTCTCCAAGTAGTTCATGGTTTTCCTTGCATTCTTGTTCCAGACTTTCGCGGCCCTGTAATTTTTATGAATTTATATTGTCATTCGAAAAGTCATGTTTTTATTTATTATGACGCCATTGGTCAATACTTTTTCATTTTCTGGACAATTTGTCGTCTTGCTATAATTCTCTCCCATCTCTCATTCATTTGTGGATGCATGTGTTTCGCTTTTCATCTCGAATGAGGTCAGTCAATCGAGTCGTCTCTGCTTGTTGCCTGTCGGATACAGAAGCAGTGCCTGACAACGAGACTGCGGTCGATATCTCGTCTCGTATCGCGCGATCCAAACAAACACAGAATACACAAACTATTAGCTAGTTTTTCTATGAAATGTGCGTGAGATTATGATATGAAAAGAAAGACTTTCTGACAAGCAAACAAAAATACAAGACGAAAAAGCTAATGCATTGATGAAGGACAGGTTTGATCAAAGACGGTATTTCCATGTTACTTTTTGTCAAAAGTCATAATATTTTTAATGATCTCAAAATAATGCTAAAATACATTTCAAAAATCATTCCTCACCTTTGTTGTATAACATCCTGCGAAAACATTAACACCCAATTGAAGAAGTTTTATTGCCAATCGCCTTCCGAATCCAGTATCGCAGCCAGTGATAAACACGTATTTGCCCTTGTATGACAAGTAGATGTGTTCCAGAATAAGTCGTTTCAGAAGAAAATAAAGAACAATTGCGAGGAATGCATAGTATAATAAATCGGTCATTCCTGAAAACTTCCAAATCTGACTGATTTGAGTCCGTATAGAACAATGGACAGTTGGTTTATATAGAGCTTCGAGGCTACATACCGATAGAGTGAGCGAGAGAGAAATTATATCATATCATTCACTCGGAGCTAGGAAAAATGGTAAGCAAATAGAAATGAGTAATCGAGTGATAAATGATAAGAAAGAGACAGACAGATCGAAGACTGATTGGTGAAGAAGCATTGCGAAACAATGCAACTCAGCACTCAGAGCATGAACTGGTTCATTCCCAAAGTAAAACGATCCTTAATTTGACCATTTCTGGGGGCAGATAACAAAGGAATTTCTAGTTTTTCTTCTTACTTTCACCATAAATTGTCATGCGATCGTGACAATTGGGTTATGCATAAATTTATCAATGCGTGAATCACTCCACCATGCGAACTCACAAATTAACTCATCCCAATTTCTCTGCAAATTGTTCTTTGAATGCATTCTGCAGGAATGCGTCTAGAAACTTGTAAATGAGTTCAAAGGTTCAATTGTTAAAAGAGATGCTCACAATGTAACATAGAAATACAGCAATACAGATCAACATTCTCTTCACGAGGTTCTTCGTGTGAATGACAGAAAAATATGTAGATTGGAAAGTGCCAATTTTGCTCAAAAGTATGCAAATATAAGTGTTTATAGATAGATTGATGTGTAATTTTTTTTCTAAGAATATCAATCAAGATAAAAATTATGTTAAAGTTTGATAGGCATTATAGGCCACCGAATTATAATATATGTAGGTACCGCAACGTATTCAACCCAACAAGTTATGGCAAGCAAGTGAACAGTCTATCGACTACATCGAAATACATTGAATATGTTCAATTCTTTTACTAGAATTATTTTTGGAAAGTCGATAAATGGGATTCAAAAGGAGTACATTTCGTCTTGAACGAAATAAGATTAAATAATTCATCGAGAATTGCCGAAACTCTCACTTCTAATCCTTATTTTGCACACCCATAAAACCTTGCAATTTTTCGTAAATGATAATACAAAGTTAGAAATGAAGAGATTTCGAAGAAAGCGAGTATTCGAGCGATCTATCTTTACGCTATTATTTGAAGACAAAAAACGATATAAATTATGTACAAAATTATATTCAAATGATATTGATGTAGAAAATATGATCGTTCTACAGATCTGCAGGTCTTGCAGTCTGCGGGTCGACTGGTCATTTTCTCCTCCACCAGCTTTCTCCTTCCCTTCTCATCTCTTTCTTCCCCTCTCGCCCCTCCCAATCCCCTTTCTCCGTCCTTTTGTCTATCTCTGTACTGCATATTTATGCATACATTGGAGTGGTGACAACAACTAAATCTCTACTGAATAGAATAAGAAGGAGGAGAAAACAGAGGATAGAAGATGGAAGATGTTAGAGCAAACAAACCAACTCGCGCCAAAACTGCAACCGATCAACACTTGAAACATAACAAATCAGTAGCGTTTTAAATTTCAACTTTGAAAATCCCGAATTGCAAAATTAAATTCCACTACAATCAGAAGTAGAAATCGAGATTGATCCTTCTGAGGCTCATAAATCTAAGAAATTTTGTACCTTTTAAAATGATGATTTTACAGTACTTTGCCCTCTCTGCCTTGTCCGGCGAAGTTTCATAAAAGTGGACTCAAAGATGTTTTTCATTTTATGATAAATATTTACAGCATTTGCTGATAGGATTGTCGGAAACATTTCTCAAAATAATGCAAAAATACAAAGTTTATCAAATTTCTCTTAAAAAATGCCGCCGGACAAATCAAAGCACTGTGAAGGCAGAACACTTTAAAAAATTAGCGAAGGTTTGAAAATCGTAAGAAAAAAGCGGACTGAAAATTTTTTAAATGAGCGAAAGTAGCGTAGAATCGACCCTTCTTACGGCGAACAGAATTGTTCAGCCTTCAAAGCTCTCAGATAGTAGCTAAATAGAGATGAGCTCGTTCGGTGAACAAGGGTTAAAGAAGCAAAGTGCAACAAAAAAGTTGAAACTTCACAAAACGTGCAAACACGGTCTGATTTGTGTTCTATCTGCTGTTTTGAATGCCAAATAAGATCCCAGTTTATTGGACTTGAACTCTAAACATAAAAATCGTCTATATCTACAGTTACTTTGTCGACTTCGTACATTATGAATTAGAAAGAGACTGGATTGTCTAAGACTTTCTTTGTTGGTCTGACTATGGAATCGATTGCTCAGCTGTCCTCAGGCTTGATGTTGGAGAACATATCTCCCAGTCCGACCTGCTTGTAGAAGTTGCCGAACATACGGTGGTCGCGGGCTGTCATGTGCTGTCTGAAAATAAAACAAGTAAACATCTGAATCTTGTGAAATCACAGGAATGAATCATCGTGACAAATCCTGATCATTTTCTAAAGCACAAATCACAAAAGTTGTGCATCATGAATTAGAAATGAACAATTATACTTTTACAAAGTCGAGCATAATTTTGAGATATTGACTTTAAAGTTTTTTTATGACCAAAGCGGTTTTGATTCTAAGATTCATCCAATTCAACATTCGTCGATTTTCTATTGAGTTTTATAGTGTTATTTTCTGATGTCATAGTTAAAAACAATAAAAATATACCGAGTTCTCTTATGATCCCACAATTATAGCATTCCTTCTAAATTTTACAAGACTATCCACTCATTTTCGGTTCGTGAAAGTCTATCTTAGCAACAGGTAATTTCTTTAAATTCTAGAAATAAATCGCTAAATGAGCAACTCATCAGCACGCATTCGAAGTCATAAAAGGGGGAGAAAGAAACTCGCTTCTTTTATCTCGCATCAAGTAGTCGGCCATCCACAATATCAGTCCTTTCTGAACCTGGAGTTATGGGAGCAAATTTTCAGGCATAGTCTACTCCTAACTCCACAATTTCTGCATATGCATTTTCATACTTTATGTTTGCTTCTCATCCATCAAGAACACCTAGAACTTCCCACAAAATTGAATAGAATTTTACATTTTCAAGAAGAGAAAATTAATTTCAATAAAAACCAATAGTATTCAGAAATAACCACCTTTCAACAGTTTCGAGGTTCCTTCTGTGTTTGTGTCCAGTGTCGAGCACGTTCATGGGGTAGATGATGTAGCAGGCAGCCGCTACGAAGCCGATCGTAATCGCTCCCGACCACACCTGCTCGAACCACATTAGCTTGGCTGAAACAAATCAATTTTGAAGCGAATTTCACGATGAACTGAATCGAATAACGACCGATATCGATTGCCAGTTATTTTGTACACATAATTAACTAATTATCGCTACAAAACAATTGGCTAATTAGCAAAATTAGGAGGAAAACGACAAAAATGTAGGTGTATCGAACAATTCGGTGGGCGGAGTCGAATAGAAGAGGCAGCGGGAAAACTGCAAGTGTTGCGCGCACTTTTTCTATCGAGTAAAGGAGGTATGAAAACTGGACTTGTTTGCCCTTTTCTGATCGATTTTGCTGGATTATTTGCGGTTATTCACTGCAAAAAGGTTGCTGATTCAACCAGCCGTATTTGAGAACTCACCATTTCGATGACAAACTTTTATTCGATCTTTTTTCGCGATAATTTATAACTATGTTCCGTGAAATTTGATTTTTGAATGTTTTCCAGTTTCAGTATTGGCCAACAATTAGATTGGATGCTCGATGACATTCAGCTGGACTCGCTCGAGCGAGTTGCAATCGAATATGGGACGCTGACAGAGCTGTCAGGGCCAGTTCAACACAATCAGCTTGATTCGGTTAGTTAGTCATTGTTTATTTCTTTCGATTTCATTCCATTTATTATAGAATGCCGAATTCGTGATCGACCAAAACGGGTTGCATCTGCTCTGTGATGGCAGCGACAAACTACGCATACAGTTCTTTCTGCAAAGGATCTGTCCAATTGGCTCAAAATACAATGTGAACAGGTCAGAAAGCAAAAGTACTCTGGACACTAGAAAAGGGGAGGAAAGGGAGTAGAAGAAAGGAGAGAGAGAAAAGATGACAGACAGACACAAGAGTGTTGAAATGTGAGAATGCGAAGAGTAATGAGATAAGGAAGACCAAAAGACTAGAAAATTGTCTTTGTTTCAACTTAAATCCAATTTCAAATTTGTACTTGAATTGAGGCGATATAATGCAATAATCTTGTTTACAACATAGTATTTTTAGACACGTTTCTGTGATACAATTTGTCGTTTGCACAAATGAAGTGTTCGTTCTGGACGCAAGTGGACTCGTCTATGCATTCGATCGAGAAGAGGCTCAAAAGGCAGAGAAGGAAGAGGACGGAGCGATACGCGTCAAGGCAAAACTGCTCAATCTGCCGAAGAGATGCATCAAATTGGTCGCTGGAAAGTTAGTTTTTTCATCTTTAGTTTTACTTTTAAAAAACTTAAAGAGGTGAATGTACCAATATGAACAGAAAAATTCCATTTATGCATTTCTCTCTTCCATTTTGTGATCTAAACCGGGATCGTGAAGGGCAGGGCAATATGCGAGTAAAACTTTTGAAAAAATCCAAACCAAAAGTTTTGACTTTAAAAATTGAAAAATAGAGTGACTAAAATTTTTTTGAAACCAAAACTTTCATTCAGCCCTAGTGCACAGTTCAGCCTTGACAATTCCATGAAATTTTAGTATTTTTTGATTTTTTTGATATCATCTAATTGATTCAACATCATAATCTTCAAATTTTCTATATCTTGTCTAATGCAGCTCGAAATGTTCACCTCCAAAATTGTAGGGAAGAATTTTTATCTTTGTCGATTTTTAGTAGAATTTGTCTTGTTTCAGGAGACATTGTCTTGCTCTTGTGGAGAAACACTCGTCAGATTGCGACGAGGAAGTGTTCAATGAGGATGAGAATCTGTGCCATTGCAACAAGTGCGTGGAGGAGAGGGATTTCCGCCTGTCTCGGTTCATGCTCAAAGACGAGTTGGACAGTGTTAGGGAGGACAGCAAGGAACGATCCACAAGCACTGCAGAGACAAGACCCTCCAAGTTAGAGAAGAGAGGTAGGAAGCGCGATTATGAAATTGCACACATTGATTGATGAATACTTCAGAGACCTACACGAGCCCCACGACTTGTCGATTCTTCTCGTTGAAGCGACATGAACAAATTTTAAAGGCTAATACGGGACACGGTATGAATTTTGTTGCAAAATAAGACCTTATTATTTCTTTAAAAAAAACTTGTCATTCTTTCTAATTTGTTCTCGAATGCTTGCTTTTTCAAAATTTAGAAATTGGCTTTATATTTTTCAGAAGACATTGTGGAAGATCGGATAGACGAGTCAGGGATGGAAGATGAGCCTGGGGAAATGACTCGAGAATTGTGGAGTTTTGGCAAGAACCAGAGTGGTCAGTTGGGACATGGAGATACTGTTGACAGGTAAGTGCAATCAAATCGAATGTATGCGAGGAATTTTCTCCTCAGATTCGAGCCGAAGCAAATCACCTTCTTCCAAGATCACTTCATCATCGATATCGTTTGTGGGGACGAGTACAGCGCTGCATTGTCTTCTGTTGGAGAGGTAAGATTTTCCATCTTTTATTGGAAAATATAAACTTGTCAGGTGTTCCTATGGGGTCGCAACATTGCTCTGCAATCAACAGAATCCATTTGGATGAAGCCTCATCTTCTCAAGGCATGCGTCATTTTATGTTCATTTGCTAATTCCAGCTTTTGCAGATCGGCGTGGATCTCCACTCCCTGTGTCTAGTCGGTTCCCCCTCGACAGTAGCTCTTCTAGTCCTCCTTCCTTCTTCAACGTCTGTCTTCGTCTGCTCGTCTTCTGCACGAATATCGCGACTTTCAACTGTTGATAAGGCAAGCATTTTACCTAATGAATGAACTTCAGGCGGACTCCTCATAAAATTGTTTTCGCGAACTACGACCTTCGCTTTTTCCATTTTGTAGAAAAATTAATTGTTTTCAGATTGAATCTATCCTCGATACAAGAAAATATCTTTCTTCCCTCTTTCCTTCCATCTTTCTTCGTTGAGATAAAGGCGACATTCCTTACTGCTCAACACAATTCATCGGATTTTGCCTTTTATTTTTGATTTCTTATTTTCCACTTTTAAAGGTTAATTACCAAAATTTGAGACAAATAAATTGGCATTCCATTGCCAGTCTATTCAACTGTCTGATTTCCGCCACACTTGATTTATCACATACACACAATCTACTTGCTAAATCTTTTTCCATTGTTGAAACTTAATTGTAAAGCCAAAAGGATATTTTTCTCGGCATACTTTTTTTTATAAGAACTTCTCGAGGTTTTCTTTCGATAAATTGCATACAATTAAATGCCGAGTTATTTGTTGTAAGTTTTTTTTTCAAATCGAATTGACGAACATTTCTCGATAGTTTGCCTCATTGGAAAAACGATTTTTAGAAAAGTGAATATAACTATGATTTCATCATGACGATTTTCAGGGCCAAATTCCTCTCCGCCTAGACTCCGGCCCCGATTACCTTATTCTGTGCCGAATCGACCGCACTTGTGTCGCGTCTCGCGTGGCTTTACTCTTCGACCTCTTCAAACACGTCAAACTCCTCAGAGATCTCAGTTTATTCTACCGTTCTCTTCTAGGTAAGTCAGCCGGGCCAACTAAGTATCTGATAAGGCTTTATATTTCGAAAAGTGATTAAGACAATATGAAGTATCAGCGAGTTCTTTTACTCCATACACATGCTAAAGCCCGTTGGACACTTCTGATAGCGAATGATGCAGTTTAAGATAATCTCAACAACGATATTCCAAAGCAGAAACTGCTAGAAGAATTGCACAGGTCGGCCTGGAACTGCTTTCATGTATTTAGCTTGTAAGTTCAAAAATTGTATTGAGGAAAATAAACATGAAAGGTTTCAGATTGTCGGCATTCTTCAATGCCTCAGTCAACTCAGAACTTCTCCCTGGTTCGACGAGTATTGTCAAATTTCTGTCCTCGAATGACTGCGTGAAATCTGCAATTCGAATGATCAGAGCCTACTGCAATGTGGAAGCCTTCGGATGTCTTGATGAAAATCAACTGAGGTGAGACAATTAAATTACGATTATTCACATTCGCATTATTACGATATAAAAATTTGTGACGTTAAACCAGATACCTATGACGAAAAAGATTGCCAGTCATACTCTTCTCTGATCATGTTGCAAGCTACTCTCGATTACCTTTGGAAGATTTTTGCAGATACCCTCGATTAAATGAGCTTGCGAATCGCATTCGACTGCGATGCGTCGCTTCAGCGCGTGCGAAAGTGACGGTTTTGATACTCGAACTTTCTAAGTGGAAAAAATTCAAAATATTTCTAGAAAATTAAATTCGGCATACCTGGAAGAAAAAAAGTTTATAACGTTTGTTCGTCATTCTAGCTAAAAAATCCTATTATCTTCCTGAGAAATGATGAATTTCAGCGGATCCGAACTTCAAGTGGTTGATCGCCTAGCGACTCGCTGCTCCGTGGAGGCGACGAGTGTGGCGTCGAAGCTGAATGCCATTCAGAATGCAGTGCTGCTCTGGCTCGACACTATGGTTGGACTCGCTCAGGTCGGCTTTATTCCATTCTTTTTCTATTCATTCAAAATTGTAATTATTATTTATTACTTTTCCATTCTTGTCTAGTCTAGTGATGCGTATTTTTCTGCCCTTGCGAATATCTATGACAATTCGAATCGATTTCTCCATCCCTGACTGTCTGATTGCTTGATTGATTGACCATTTCTATCTCCCTCGCCTTTCTCTCTTCCATAATTCCCCATTTCTTCTCACACATTTGATCCAAATTCAGCATTCAGCAATCGTCACGCGCATTCTACGTCTCTAGCAAATCCGATTTATTATCGAGAAACGTGAAAAGAGGTGATTGACAATCATAACAAACTGATAAGGACAGCAGAAGATAAGAGAGATAAAGAGTAAAGGGAAAAAGGTTGAGATTCGCGAAAGAAGGCAGAGACCCGTGGCGAGAATAAATAAGTACAATGCATGTACAGAGGATAGGAAAAAACTTCTGTAAAAGTCACTCATTTTCTGATTCTATTTTTGTATGATGTGAGTGACCTTGACAGATTGGATAACAATGATTTCATGGAAACTTTTACAATTGACCGGACAGGATGTTCATATTACCACTGGATAACGCGAATATGTACAAGAAAATTTGAAAATAATTAGATTGAAGAGGCAAATTATTCAACTCGTTATATTTCTTGTGTACAGAAACTTTTGTTGACTAAAATTAGGGTTGGGATGGATTGTTCATGGTCTGTAGTTGCGATAACCGAAAGTCTTCCTCATTTCCTGCTGTAATTCATTCGTGCAATCACAGCAAACCGTGCAAATCATTCCTATCGGGTAGCCCTGAAATTTTTATGATTGAAATGATTTTTTTTTTTTTATAAGTGACGATGTGATATGTAGTTTGGAAAATAGCAGTGGAAGCGAAATTGGTTTTTTCCACACTTTTCACACTCGAAAAGCCTTCTCGGTTTTGGTTTAAAATTTCGATTGCGTCTTACTTAAAAGCTATCTTTCATTTGAATAGAAGTTGTTGGAATTGATTAATTTTGATTCGACTCTTCTTCCTTCGATTTTCAACCGATGATCTATCAGCATTTTCCCTTGCGCACTAACCTTATTCCCAAGGCAGTCCATGTTGAGAGGAATGATGGCCTCCGTGCATGCAGAAGCAGAGCGATGAGTGTGAATGGACTGGAGGGAGAACGATCCATCATGGGGCACAGGGCCCTGACAGGTAGAGACCGAACATCGGGGTGGCGGAATCTGAAGTGGGAGTGGAGATAAATGACACTCGATAAGTAGTGATAGATACGTGAGAGGGGGCATCACGGAATGCGCAAAGGCTATTTATGGAAAGCAGAAATCACAACACACACCCACCTTGTCGAAATCGGCACCTTCTAAATAGACGGAGGCAGGATTAGACACGGCTCGCTCGCCCTCGTGCAAATTGGGCCGGGGGAATCGAGGAGGATAGGGCTGAATGGGGACCGGCTCGATGTGTCCGGACATGCGAGGAGGCGCTCCGGGCTGCTCCATATCTGCCAGCGAGGGGAACTGGATGGGAGGAGGTCGAGGCATTACGAACATAGGTCGTTGGATTTGTGAATATTGACGGATCGGCTTTTGAAATGGCAATTTCTCCTGCTTCTTCACGTAAATATCGTTTTTACTGGGCATCCAGGTAAACGTGTTGAAATCCATTTCTGAATCTATAAAGGATCAAAATTTATTTCATTAATTTCAGAATAGCTTATCTTCACTTCTAAAGTCTCTATTAGTTTTCATAACTTTTCACTAATCTAATTAACGCGGAATATGATCAAGTTGGAAAGAACGTACGTTTTAAAAATTGTGCATTACAGAGGTAGAATAAGGAAGTTAGGGAAATTAACGTGAATAGGAGCATTTTAGTGTCGGAGTAAAGTTGTGAATTAGGATGTGAATTGTGAGCTGAACCAGAGTGACTATATAAAGTGAATGGGCGTGGCGAATAGCGAAGAATGTCGAAGAAACGGAGAGACGAGAGAAACGCAAGACATAAACACCATTCTTTTTCTCCTTTTTTCTTGATCGTTTTTTTCTATATTTTTCGGCCTTTCGAATTGGCCAGTCAAACATATCAAAGTTGGCTGCTACACAACGTCGCAAAATGAACATATCAATATGCAAGTTATAACCCACCGAATTCGTGTAAAATTGAATTTTATTAATTAAACGTGAAAAGATGCTGGATAAAACATTGAAGCGAATAGGGAATTTCGAAATATTGATACTCTACGAAATTATGGAACGACCCAATAAATCACATCGTAATTGCAAATAAAAAGGCGAAAGATCACTGAAAATAGGGCAAGCGATGTGGCAGCAGTTTCAATTAATGGTCTTTCCGAAAAAGCGAACGTCTATCGTTATTTTGCAATTTGTAGATCTTTACCATTTTCAAGATCTGTAAAATTTTCTCGAAACGAAGAACGTCAGCCAAATTGAAATCATCATTCCAGAAAAAATCTTATCATTGCATTAACTTTACTGAAAGAAAGAAAAACTTGGCGCATAACCGATTTTCATCAAAGTTCCTTACCCCGGCCCCGAAACTTCTGGCATTAAATTAATTTTTCCCGTTCTTAAATGCCCTACCTAAACCCGATACTTCTTTTAAAATTCGGGTTTATTATTAATTTCTGACCAATCTTTCTTACAAGTTTTGGCTTAGTTCAGAATAATGATTGCTTTAGAAAGAAAATCTACCTTTAAAATCAAGGTTTCTGTTTACTTTGCATGGCATCGAAACGAAATGTGGAATTGCTTCTGGAATGCTATTGGATAATTTTGACAGTCGAAATTGAATTTCTAAAGAATAGCCAATTAAAATGAAAACATATTACTTCACTCCGGCAATAAATAGAGATTTGATGCACAAATTTAGCAAATTGTCATTTGTTGAAATCTCGACTTTCCTGCAATAATTGATCGAAACTCGTCTGCAGGCAAATTAGTCTGTCCTGCTTTGTCGCTTTGTCAGTTTCAGCAGTTCGGTTTCAGTCTTCTTCCTCCAGGCGTCAGTCGGTCGAACGGCGTTCGTTCTGATTGAATTCAATCGGATTGACTTAATTCGCCTCTTCAGTCTTCCCTGCAACTGTTCAATCCAATCAGATTACTGCTTTTTGAGGTCGCCAACACATTTCAATTAGCAGAGAGGACTAAATTTGAGTCGAATCTGAGGGAATCTTGGGGAATACTGTAAAAAGGAATGCGTTCGGTAAACACAAAAATGGCTAGACCACTTTTTGCTAATGGCTTTTTTCAGATGAAGAAAAAACATTTGCGAAAACAACCATGTAAGAAAAAATCGTTATGATTGAATTTCTCGAATTTAGAAAAATCAGGAAATGTTGTTAAATTCTCGTTTTGGTTTAGGGAGCCTCAGTTTATTAGTCGTGAGTAAATTCAATCTGACAATGCGCATTATGTCGGGTAGTGTTGGATTCGGTTGAATTCGTGAGTTTGGTCGTCTCCGCGATCTGTCTAATCGGCCTGCTACTTGTCGCCTTTTCACTCATCACCGATCTGTTGTTTTGGTATAGGTGCGGTTGCGTGGCGCCTCGTTGATGGATGGCAGCCGATAGCCGATTCGCTGCTATTTTCGTCGATTTCCCCGCATTCCTCGCGTTTCTCTCTGATAGTCTCCCGAGAATCCATCGATTACCTCTCGCGGCATTCCGAGAAGTCGAATCACCTAGATATCAGTCTAGGTGGTTTGCTCAAATCAGTCATTTTCATCCCTGCTTGATATTTCCATTGTCAACACATCAGCCAACTCAATCATTTTCAATGAAAATAGCATAGGAGATTGATCGAGTCGCTAATTTGTTTCATCGAAAAGATGTGACAAATTTCATCTTCATTCTTGATAAACAAATAGCGAAATACGTGATGCAGAAGATCAAAGAATGGTCGTTTTCCCAAAATTCTTGAAGATTATTCGATTTGAATACAAATCTCCATTTGAATGTGCGGGAAATGGTTCTGCGTTCAGAATTGTTAACCTTCAACCTTTAAAAGTCAAACATTCAAAGAAACTTGTTGAATTTACTTTGATACATCTAAACCAGTTACAAGCCTAATCTATCAACAAATTTGGTCAATTATTTCGATGTTGTAAAGATCAAATTTCGTTTTGCCAGGCTAATGTAACAGTAAAAATGCCGAATTCAGTGATGCGCGTTTCAGAACTTGTTGATAAACAGGCTGAACAAGGATGTAACGAAATAGTTTTCGAATATTAGACAATTGAATTAAGAAAAACTAAATAGAATTTGGACTAAAAGGCTAACTTATTCACTAATATATGCAGAGTTGTGACTACGGGCACTTCCACCCATAAATAAGCACGATGTCTCCAAATGTTTGAAGTTTTTTTTTCACAAACGTATATTTCCTTTTCACTGTTTTAGAAAAAAAATACTCACAGTCCAGAATTACTTGTCAAATACTGTTAGAAAAAGTTTGATCGAGTTTCATTCAAACTAAATACCTCATCTTATTTACAACATAAGTGTTCGTTCTTTCGACTCATTTCACCATTTTTGCCTCTGATCTTTCAATTTCTTCTATCGAATTGCAGTTTTTCTCCCAAATTGTCTCGGAATCATCGGAATGCGTAAAATCTCCCTTTTCTTCTTCTGTTCTTCCCTCGCCTTCCTTATTGCCTTGCGCCCTGTGTCCGATACTTTTACGTCCACCGTCTTTACCTTACGATTCTTCTAATCTCACATAAATGCCCCTAACCCTAAATTGAAACGCGGAAAAAGAATGGAAATTCCCCAAGGTTGCTAGATTGCAAAGACCGTACAACAATTATAGAAGAAAAATAACTTTAAGAAATTGATGAAATGAACTAAACACAATCAGAGCAATAAAACTAGATTGATTGGATTTCAGGATATTCGTGCTTTCGACAAATTTCTGCAATCAGCTCAAAAAGAGATCTCTTATTCGAAGAGATTGCTCGAAAATGCTGCTGTCACGAGGAGATTCTGGTCAAAGGTAACGAACATTTTCGTAAAAATCGCAAAAAAAAAAAAAATGAATGAGGATTAGTTCGAGTTTCTATAGTCTCACAACATTGGTAGATAGCCATAAATTGTTTAAAAAATTGTATCTTCACCATGCAACATGCTATACTTCTATGAAAATAATTAGTATTGTCGATGCCCCGTAAATGTGTCAAAATAAGTTCTCCATCAATGAAGTAACAGACAATATCATGGTTTTCACAAATTATCCGGTTTTTATCAAACTCATCAACTTGCAGGATTACGATTCCGTCTACAAACAAGTTAGTCGAATTTTGCTTGGAGTTTATGAAATTGGTGGTACTGTGCGAAAGGTCACTTCATGTAAGCTGATAATATGAAGTTATTAAAATAATGGTTTTTTTCAGTTGGAACGCAGACAGCTCGAAGTTGGATCGGCGGTATGCACACCAAGGACAAAATCCTTCTCTTCAATGATGTCGTCGTTTTCGAAGAGGTATTTTGGTCGTTCAGACCATAATGGGATTAACATTCCTCTCAATCGAAAGAATAACTGGGAAAAAGAATTTTATTGCAGAAACGATCCACAATCACTGTCCCAATCGATCTGATTTGGATACAGAAGGAAAAAGAATCGAGGGAATGGAAGATTGCCACTCCTGAGAAGGACTTTACTGCGCAGTTCGATGAGCAGGCCAGTAAAGAAAAATAATAAATTAAAAATTGCAAACGAACGCAATGAATACTTGAAATTTAATGTACAACCATTTTGAATTTCTTCGCTGATAACTGATCCCACAGACAATTATGTATCATGAAATGCTTGCATAATTTCATGTTGAGGGCAATTTTTACTAACTTGTTCTGACTAAAATATATTGGATTTTCTACAATTTGAGCGGAATTTTATTACTTTTAAGTAAGTTGCTAAGAGAAAAAAATCAGTCAGTTCTAGCTTGGAGAGGATTTTACACGTGACTATCAAGTGTGGAGGAAAGCAAATAGGCAGAATGAGCAAAAGAGAGCTGAGATTTATGCATTTTCTGCAAGTTGCACTCAGGAGAATTTGCGAGGAGCTGAATATGATGGGGAGTGGGTGAATGGCAGGATCGAAGGGAGGTATGCTCGACAATTTTGAACTGATCTTTTAAAATCATTTCTTGCAGAGGCCGATTGAAACTTGCCGATGGTAGTGTTTTCACTGGAATCTTCGCCAAAGGGAGACTAAATGGGTATGAGCGTTGAATGGTTTTTTCTTTGACGATAAAATGATTTCAGACTTGGCACATATCAAAAATCCATCAATAATTTCTCTTCCACCTTCTACGATGATCAACAGAGTAGCGAAAGATATGACCAGATTCGGGGAGTGTTCGAAAATGGAGTTCTGAAGGGACTAACTGAAATCAGGTAAATTATTGTATTTGCCGTTATTTTTCTGCTTTCTCAGATATGCAAACGGTGACATCTACGAGGGCTATACAGTGGATTTCGTGCCACACGGCCTTGGAGTGATGAGGAGCAGTGAGGACTGCACTTGCATGGGGGAGTTCAAGAGTGGAAAGCCAGATGGATATGTAGTTATCGAGACTACCAGTTAGACATTTTTCTTTAATTTTACGTATTTTTCAAATTCAGAAAGCAAATATTTCGGAATGTGCAGCAAAGGGACGAGAAATGGCTGGGGAACCCTGGTGGAAATCGATGGAACCGTGAAAGAAGGTGATTGGACTGATGGAGATATTACAGTAAGTGAATTCTTACATTGTAGCTTATAAGGAAATAGATGCTGCGTACTCTTTGCAGCTCACTTTCGCACATACACACTCCGCCTTTCTTTCCTTCTCTGTTCTCTTTGTTAACTTTTTCGTCCTTCCAGAGCACATGCTATTTCATAGAGGTCGAGCCTAGGAGAGGAGAGCTGCAAAATGTATGCAGTGTCTACCTCCTCACAAGCCATAATATCATTGGACGAGATTTTTAGCGAATTATTTTTATTAGTCTAAAGATTTTCGTGAATGCCTTCTTGCATAATCATAAGCTACTCGGCGTTAAGTGAACATTTATTACAGAAAAGCCATGTTCATGAGAAATTGCGAAATTAATAGCTAAAACAACAAATTAGATACAATTAGAACTATTTTTCAGAATGGTAAATTACTGTTTCCAAGTCATCTGGACGGCGGTAGTGCATTTGAATATGAAGGGCAAATTGCCAAGGAACCTAGCGAATTATGCAAGGTTCGAGAAAGGCTTGACAAAAGTGATTTTTCAATTCGATTTTCAGGGTTCTCTGCGAGTTTCCCCCTCGGTTCTTCTCGTCGGGTCATTTTCTGGCGATTTTCAACGAGGCTCCATTCGAATCGTCGATGCAACGATCCAATCGAGTATAATCCAATCGCCTGTTCACGCTATGCTCAATGGGTTGGTTTATTTTTTATTTTACAAGTGAAGCTCAGATGTTATTTCATCATCCTCAGATTACAGTCGTAGATTTATAATTTTCGTTAAATTTTTTCACGAATATAATGATTTACTACATTTGCAACTTTGTTAGTTGCAATTGCATAATTCTGTTCAGAACGAAGGATCACTTTCTCTTGGAAGCAGATGACAGAGTGTCCTGTCGATGGGAAGCCCTGTTCGACTTATTCAGACTGGAGGAACTCGGCTGTAGCAGTCAATTCGAGACTTCCACTGCAGTTATTTGGGGCAACATTGTCAGCCATTACATCGAACGAAAGTGAGAACATTTAGAAATTGAATATTTTAAAATCTATATTTTAGAGAATCAGCTCCTGTTCTGCAAAAGATTCCAGAATACAACAATGAATGGAGCAAGGAGTATTATAAAATGGTGGCTGGATATTGGAAAGTGGTAAGAATTCCATCAATAGTTTTTTCTTATCGAAAATTGCAATTTCGAAGTGAAATGAGATTATCGTTGATTAATGATTGGAAAGAAATGAAACTGAAAAAAATCCAGGCAATATCTGATGATCTTCATCTGTTATCTCGTTTGTTCAATGGTCTCTGCGACATTTTCATCAATTCCTACAGCAATATTGGGACGGTTTCTGCTCTTCAAATGCAAGCAGCTCAGCAACTCAATTCCTTCATTCTCAACACCTACGATATTCTCAAGTAAGAAAAATGATTACTTTGAAAATTATTTATTTGTTTGATTTTCAGAATATTGTTCCCAAATCTTCCTGCCTCAATGTACGACGCAGTGGATTCACAAAAAACAGACAATGAAGGGTATGATTTTTCTGTCTGTGAATACTTTCCTCCCATAGCCCGAAAGAAGCAAGAATGGAAACATGTGTAGCTTTCGGTATAAGAATACTTACTTTTGGGAGGAAATTATTCACAGCCAGTTTTTTAATCATTTCTGTCCTTCAAGAAATCAAAACATATCGTTATCTTTTCAATGAGGATAAGAATACTTTTAAAATGTTATTTTTGAATTCTGCATAGTCTTTCACAAATTCCAGACATCGTGCTGATGACAGTTTATGCTTATCGCCAGTCTGTGAATTCCTCTATGAAGTGAGTATTTTTCCACTTCCAATGAAAAGTGATTTCAATTTTAGTCCTACTTCTTTCACTGTTCTCCAATTCTGTATACGATATATACCCTAGCTTTGGAACCAAATGATCTTCTCTATTGGAATCGACTAGTCTACCTCAACGCTCATACTGATGCCAAACTTTTGAATTACTTGGGGGTTTCCAGGTAAGAATTATTATTCTTAATGAAGGAAGATGAGCTTTTTTATTTTAGGGAATTGTGGCCTATCGAAATCTCGAACGATGTTTCTGATTTAGAAAAGGCTTTTGTAAGTGGGACTAAAATATTTTAGAATTCATGATTTCCTTTCCAGATCAGAAACAATGCCCGAGAACAATTCTATTTGCCCGCAATTCACAGCCTCCAACAAATGTCCACAGAGCATAACCCCGTCAGGAAACTGATTGCTTTGGAACAGACATTCACGCAAATACAAAGGGTTAGTAACGTTTTATCTATGAAAATTGAGAAGCCTTGCCAAAAATATCAAGTGGGATAAAATTGAAAACGTTCAAAGACATGAAAACAGAATCATCATTCTGAGGAGGAATTTTTAAAATTCATAAGTTTTGTGGAATTGGCAGTGAAAGAAAGTTCAGGTAGAAGTAGATGAAAATCGGGGGAACGCACCATGAAATGATAATTGAAATATCAGCAATCAAACACATCGCAACACAATAAATTATGCGAGAAAGAATAAGTCGGAAAATTGCGTAGAACGGCAATTTTGTGAGATAAGTATTAAAATGGAGATTCAATCAAATTTATTTTCTTGTTTGTCATCCAGTATTTTTAATTAGGCCTTCTAGCTTCAATTGCTATTTTTATCCAATCAAAATAGAATTACGAAATGATAGATACTATTTTAAATTCCGATAATTTACTGGACATACCAATGACGCATTATTTTTTCACCTTGAATCTCCATTTTATCAGGCAATTGATTAATTCTGTAGAGATTATGCAGTGACGGGAATGTGTTCCTCCTTCTGCTCCTCCTTTTCCTTATTTTCACTGTGTAGCTCGTTGTCCTCAGTGATATTCTGACTTTGTTGTGCCATTCGGCGTTTTTGCTCTTCATATTTCTGCAAATTGCATGCCATCGGGCTCACCAGCAATGCAGATATAAGCAATGCAACCACAAACAATCAGTCCGCCCTACTCGGTCAAGCATTTCCCTCGAAATTTACTTCCTCGTCTCTTTGCCTGTTTTCTGCTTACTTCATTTGAAATTCTTCTGGTACATGCCCCCTGCCCGGATGTGTTGTTGTTTGTGGTCTGCTTGTTTACGCCTTTGCCCTTACTCTCCCTTTCCCTTCCCACTTCTTCGGACCCGCATTCGTCCTTTCTTCATGGAGAAAATAACGTGTAATCCAGTGGTCTGAGGATTGGGAAATAAGAATTTTGATTGAGGACAGAGATGAAAACAAAAGTCGCCAAATCGAGGGGAATACATGGTTCACAAAAGGGAGAAAAAGAAACGTATCCCTTTTACTTTACTCTAAGTTATCGTTCATCGACAATAAAGCTTTTTGCTTTATTACCTTGTTGTGAATATTGTGTATTCTCAGCGGGAGAATGATAATACGTGTAGAACATAATAAGAGTTACGTATGAAAAACAGAGTATTAAACTTTTAATTTTAATACTAAATTCGAAGATCATACTATAATTACAAAATTCTTCCGTAAATTGTCATTTAGGATTGAAAATAATGCTTCAAATATATTACAATTAGTTTTTAAAATAGGAAAATTAAACAACGACGGAATTAATATTCCAATCAACATACAGTGACGATTAAAAGTATAGGACCAAACATAACATTGCTGCTTTTTGGTTTGTCTGTTTGTAGTCAAACGACTTAATCTGGATTTGCTTTTATATATGTGAGTACACATACGGTACATGAAAATTCAATGGCTCATCCCGATCCGTTTCCATATGAGGTGTAAGCATGCAACCAAAATTCATGCTTAGCTCTGTTCTTTTGATTGTCACTATACATTCATTTTTACATCTAATTTAACATATTCAGTGCCTTCGAAGCTTCACAGAGTCAGGCCAAGAACGAGTTCTGAATTGCGATGATTTATTGCCTGCATTCCTGTAAGATATAATGACAAATTTAGTGTTTATGAAATTTGAAAATTAAGATACGTGGTAATTCGCGCTCGATTGAGAAGATTGGGTGCAGAAATCACATATCTGGACGAATTCACTCGGGGATATCGAGGCCTGGGCCAGGCTGACATGATGTTCACATTGCTGCACTCTTGCTATGTGCAGATTTGCAGGGAGAAAAGTCTTGTATAAATTCCAAACTAACCATGCACATATGAATGGAAATCTAAAAAGTTATGATATCATTGATAGAAGAAAGGACCATATCATGAAATTCGTCTTTCATTGTCATACTCCATTCAATGACGTCACAAGATTTCAAGATTGCCCATATGAACTGTATTATACACGCATATCTTCTAAAGTACAGTAGACTTTATATAATTATATTAGTTTTATTGATGGAAAAATTTTATGATGAAAGTAGATTTGTAGAATCTCGTGACGAAATAAAATAATTTGATGAAAGAAGAGAAATTACGATGGTAAAATTCACGCCTGAATGGCCATAAGATAATTGTGTGAATGGCAATTAGAGGATTGGGATTTGGAATGATAATCATCAGAATTGGACAAAGGCAATGGATTATGGAGGGATAAGGGTGCAGACAGTCAGGCTGACGACAATGTTCCAGCCCGACGGTCGAATCCAATCGATGTCTCCAATCCTTCCCCTCTTGCCTTCATCTCTTCCGTCCATCCATATCTCTATCCTTCCCTTATCATTCCCATTTCATCTGCTTCATTCCATCTATCGATTTTGGCCTTTCCTCCTCGTTTCCTTTTGTTTCGATTTCTCGTCTTCCTGATCGATCCGATTCACGAGATTTTCAAACTGTTCACCGTCATTCTGCCAGTATAAAAATAACAACAAGTTTATCCTCGGATATTTTTATTCGAGATAATAATGGAACTAATCATCACACACATGACGCAATAACTCCAACCCGTTTTTCCATGCACTGGTCGCCAAAAAGTTTCCTCTGCCCTCTGGCAATTTCACTGTCATTTTCATCCTGCATCCAGTTTTCCTCCCTTCGATTATTCAACTCCCAATCATATCGTTCAGATCTCTGGATATGTCAGTGTTATGTTTGCTTTACTCCTCATTCCGGATTTATCTCGTTCCCCGCACTTTCCATCTCCCTTTCAGGCTCTGCGCCTCATCAGCCTCAATTATCAGCGATGCGATTTCTCCTTCTTCTATTTCTATTCCTTCGGTTATCACTTTGCTACGATGAACTCTATGTGATGATCGATGAAATTAGTGTTTATAATTGTAGAGGAGGTAAGATAAAAAAATTAATCTCCTAGCTCTGCCATAGCCCATGATTATTTGATCATTTTTTGTTTATCCATATTTGGCCAATCTAACACTGCGATAGATGTATTCGCTTGGATAAACTTTAAGATGCAAAAAGAATTGCCAAGTTTCGAGTTGAATTTATAGTTTATAACTGAGTTAGTATAAATATGATATATGATAAGACTTTCTGATCAAACATACATTTTTATCACTTTTCTAAAAAATATGATTTAGTGAGGAATGAAATCAAAATTACTGAAGAAGACGTCCTTCTAGAGGACGAAAATGGAAATAAAGTAAGTTTTACTTATCTAAACCTTTTCTTTGCATATTTATTTTAGGCCTATTATATCAAAGCTCCAGGAAATTACACGTTAAATCTGAAGAAGATAAAAGTTGTAAAAGATTTCGGCTACTTGGCAGGAGAAATCGGAATTACTCTTCAAGTGCCAATCATCGAAGGCCCGGCTGGTAAGAGTAATCAATTTCGACAATTTGATGGTGCAAACAATTAGGCATGCGATTCGATTTGCCCTACACAATCGTGCCCGAGACTGGTCTGCTCTCGCAGCAATGCGATGCACACAGCGGGGTCGTCGAGAGGAATGGAAGACAATATTGGCGAGTCTTTGACTTTTTACCAAACGAAACAATGAAAATGTTTGGAAAAAACTGCATGAAATTGTAGCATCCCTTCTAAGGTAGTAAGCTAGTAGGGTCATCCTTCATTAGAATCAGATATTTCACATAACACGATATAATGCACTTCCCTAGTTTTAAACCGGTAACTATGTTGATATTGCATAAACTTATATGAAACATTTAGTCGGTACTGTGATTTATGCCGAACAGCCGAACAAGTTGTTAGCGATCTAAATTCTGGAGATTTCGTTGTGAGTTTTGAGACTATCCATATTGCAAAATTATAAAATTTTTGTTAGTTCCTACCAAACTCAACAAAGGACTACGCGAGTAAGCATGCAGAATGCGGACGAATTGCCGCAGACGAATATGATTTGAAGGTATGCATTTATTCTTAGTTGATTATTCTTTACAAATTGATATTTCTCCAGAAGACAGTCTCTCTGCCAAGCCGATCAACTCTCGAATCTCTGATCCGAAACAAAGTGCAGGGAGTGGACGAAGAGATCGAGAAGAGACTCAACAAAGGAGTTAGTGCGTGAATGAGTGAATTGTGAATAGTGCAACCTGACAAATATTGTTAGTCGGAAATTATCATCGATGAAGACATGATGAAGCTTCATACTCTTTTTTGATCCAATGTGAATACTATGCAGTATCTTTATTGAAAACTTGAGACACACTCCTTCAAATGGTAATTGCCCATAAAATACTACTCTTTCATCAAATTTTCCGGCTCACAATATTTCTTGGCTCAGAAACACCTTTAAATAGTTGATTTTGGTAACCTGTAAAAAATTTAGAGAGGACGGTTCCAAGTTTTCCTAAATCTGATTAGTGCCGCTAAACCGTCTCTGTCACAAGCGAGGTGGATGCAATCCAGCAAAGACGTAAGATCGATCCTTATTTAGGACTTGCAGCAAATCTTATGAGCGAGAATCATAATTTCAGTGTGAATGCTGCATCCCCGGTCGGTGTGATCCTTCCTATGCGTATTGCCCTCTGGAGGAGTGCAAAAGCGGATGGGCTTTGCAATGTCTTCATAACACTGCCAAAATTGTTGCCTGTTACACCGTTGAATTCAATTACCGGTACTCCTTTAAAAATGTTATGAAATTAGAAAATGAAACTTACAGAATAACGACAAATTTTCCCGAAGTCATTCAATTTATGCGACAAAATGGATATCCGATGCATTCACTCTCATCATCCTCATCATTATATCCGACGTAATTGTTACATTTAGCACTTTATCTATCGATTTAAACTGTTTATAGGCCTCGACCCCTGCAGTCACAATTTCAAGAACGACAACAATATCGTCCAATTCCGACCGAACAATCAATTCCTTCTAGTCAACCAGACAAGCCCCTGAATGAACGATGTGTGGATGTAATGCCACAAAGACTGACACATTTACGGAGATATTGCACCATATTTTGGAATGCAAAACTCTGCTGCTCACATTGCGAGGGCATTTGCTAGTATTTTCTTCTCGTCTTTGTAAATCTAGTTGAATTTCCAATTGTGCTCAATTTTTGTGCCATTTAATTTATTGTTGTGTCTAGAAATAAGTGCAAGTTTGATAGGGATTCTTCCATTTATTTGCATTCAGTCTTTCATTGTTGCATTCAACGTGATCTCAACTGGTCATATTTATCTTTCCGAAAGAATATATAAACTGATAAAATCTTTGAATTTGCAATGAAGATCTTATTGGCCTTAAAAACCGTGTGCAGCAACTTTTGTCATTATAAATGATATCATGCCGAAGTCAGTTAGCCATGAAGATATCAAAATCTGATAAATATGGATGTTTAACAAAGATAATTGATAGTGAAAAGTCGCTTCTTGAATAGCTTGCAATCTCATTTTCTTATATCTGAGCTTCTGGAGTTTAGTTTTAGTGAACTCCTATTCTAATTTGATATATCTTTAAATTTTCTAATCTTGACTCATAAACCCTGTCATCATTAACTGAACAAAGAATTTCATGTACATTTTCATTCAATCTATCAATTACTAGATTTTAGGAGAACAACCTATGAAGTTCAATGCGTTCTTTGATGAAGTAGTTTCGGAGCAATATATTCTCTATCGTCGAATTAGAAAATTCCGAAATAAGAATAAGTCTGCCGCTTTTATGACCAACATAATAATGTTTTTACTCAATAAGAGCAACATGTGGTATCTAGAATGAAAATAGAAAGATCAGGTCGCAACAAAAATATGCATGCAGAGTTAAGTTTAGAATTATGATATTATTTGATCACAGCAATAATTCGATCTACTTAAATTACGCTTTAATTATTTATCATATATATTTTATTCTTATTGTCTAAAAATGTCATTATCTGAGATCAAAGTTGATCAGTCGAACAACACCTACAAATGAAGAAGAAGGAAGTATGTCTAATGAAGAGTACACGTATGAACAAATGTGTTGGTAATGAAAATGACAATAATTAAACGACGAACGATGTTTAGAAGGAGGAATGATTACAGAGGAATGAAGTGATACATATGTCGCTTGTCTGGAGACTAGATACATAAAGCATTAGAAATTACCAACTTCTAAATGGTAGATTGATAAGAAAAATGAAGTGACCCTTTAGAAGTCGTGAAAAATAGAATAAAATCGTGTTAAATCAGAATGAGTTTGAGAGTTCATCGAATTTGCAAATCGGAAGAGATCAGAATTCTCACATCGAGGACGATAGGGCTAATTGAATATCGATATGCAGAAATCATTATTGGTTTGTCATCATTTTCACGAATTCTTCGTAGTCAATCTCACCTGAAATTATTAGATCACTTAGATCATTATCCTAAAAATATTGATCAAGTTTGGCTATTTTGAACCTGAGAGATCTCGATACGATAGATTAGAGAAATAGGGTAAGATAAGCATTTTTTCGACTTCTCCATGCTTCATTTTTGATACATCTCTCATTCTCAAACTGCTCATAATTTATTTATTCCTTACCATCTCCGTCAGCATCGATTTCCTTGATCATCTGGTCGACTTCATCCTCACTAAACTGCATCCCCATGTGAACCATGAAATAGCGAAACTCTTGGGCCGTAATCACACCATTTCCTGGAAAGTAATCATAAAATAATTTACTCAAATTCGAAGGAATAATACCATCTTTGTCGAAAACACGAAAGGCTTCGCGAATCATTTCCGAGTCTGTCTCTTTCATCATCCGCTTCATCATTACACAGAATTCGGGGAACTCGATTTGACCGTTGCCTAAAAATTTCATGAATTATATCATATTTCTGAAGGTTTTCTTTCTCATTTGAACAGTATTCATATTTTTCATTTTTGGAAGTTGATAAAGAAGAAAAAACGAAAATTCATGGCTTATCATTTCTAAAAATCTTCCAAGAAGCAGATATTTCTATTTTATGAATGTTTTTTTTCAAAATAAACGCTATAAACTAACCATCAATATCGACTTGAGTGATCATTTCCAGGATCTCCTGCAATTCGGATCATTATTCATTGAGTGATTATCGTGATTATATCAGCCCATCATCGATTTGCTCTCAACTCTCTTTCTCTGTCTGACTTCCGTCTTCTGTCCCAATCAATCTCCCTCTTCTCTAAAAAACGAACCTGCTCAGTTGGGTTCTGCCCGAGCGAACGCATCGCGATTCCCAATTCCTTCGTGGATATCGTTCCGTTTCCATCCTGCAACACATTTTCTTAGAATCTTTAGAGTTGAAATAAGGAAAAGAATTTCAGACATGGCATGAAATCTGAATTTTAGAAACGGAAGTTTTCATAAATCCGATAATTTGAGATTCCTATCCCTTATAGACGATGACTTAATCATGCCTATTTTAGGAGTTTAGATTTGAAAGCCGAAAAAATGAAGTGAAATGTTACAAGTATCATGACTTTCAGAATTTAAACTACTCTAGTTCAGATATTTAGATTCGATAATTACCATACCTTATCAAACATCATAAAGGCCTCACGGAACTCGTCGATTTCTTCAGGCGATAACTGAAATGCCAGGAAATGAGATTGGGGCATAGCTTAGACTAAGAATGAGAATGCAAGGATAGTCGATTGTGGACTACTAGTTTTGGAATATTTTGGATTCCCAACTGAAGGTATGCTTCGAGAAACGAAGAACAAAAAGGCTAATAAATTAAGCTATAGAATAAGGGAAAAGGGAAGACGGACCTGCTTGATTATTTCCTCGCTAAAGGCCATCAAATTATTTGCGGCAGCCATTATTCGTTTCCGTACCTGAAATTGGACATAAAAAAGAGATGAATATGGCATATTGAAAGGAATATTCGAAAATTGCAAAACAACCGATAGAATTGAGAAGAATTGGGAATTTTAAAGATGTGAAGAAGTGAGAATGAGATGATTTTCATAGACATATGATAGCGGACGGACAAGCACCGGGGATGTAAGGGGTAGGGTACTAACAGCTATTAGCTAACAGTCTCAGGGTTAGGCGAAGGGTTGGGGCTCGGATTTCCATGCCCCGAGTGCCGCGATGTGCGGACCCGAGAACAAGCAACGCTACTTGGAAAAACGTCGGTTAGGTTTCAGAGCCACAAATGTAGAGAGGTGAGGAGAGGAAGAGGAAAAGTGAAACACACAACACATGCGATGGGTGGAGGATAGACAAAGGGCCATCGAACTGATTGAAGGCAGAAAAACAGGAAGGGAGGATGGTGACACTTCAGGAAAGGGGACTGACTAGGAGACTAACTCATTCAGGAAGTAGATGCTGTCGATAGGACATGAGTACAGGAAGTCTAGGATATTCACGTAAGCGCTAGACGCATATCCGTTTTGTTTTTCTAAGTCCAAGTTAAGCATATTCAGAGGCAAAAGTGGTGAAAATCAGCTTTGTTTCGACGTAAAATAGTATGGAAAGCACAGAAATTACTTGTGATGACAGAAATATTTCATCTGTGAAGTTGAATTCATTCTAATTTATTCATTTGTATTAAACAGAGTTATGAAAAATGTGTTAAGTTTATTAGTTCACCTGACTGAATTCATTTGAATATGTTCTGTACAAATGAATGGTAAAATCCGTTGAGTTGATAAGATTTTATAAATGATCATAGTTTTAAGCTAAACGGATAATTTTTGAAGATTTATAAAACGGTGTTAGTAAATAGCGAGAATTCTGCATCATTTCATCATTCGTTTTTTCAGACGCTGAATATGTAAATTGCTTACCAAAAGATATGGCACTCGGCTTGAGAAGAATCTAACCATTTTTGATTGGCAGAAATTGTAGAAAGTGAATAAAAATCAAATGGAAGTGATTGAAGTGTGGAATGAAATGGATATATTGGAGGAGGGGGATTAAATTGAGATTGCGATTAGATTGAAAGGTAAACAAAACAGTGACAGTTTTGGGGGCGGACAACCCACAAAAATAGTCCATTTGTTTATTTTTGTGTGAGGTGATAAGATAAAGTAAAGGTACTGAAGTGATAGCCTAATCATATGAAGGGGCAATAACTATAAGAGGTTATCCAAAAATGGAGATGCAAATTGAAGACGTAAATAGAACGGAACGCTTGTGTTAGCTGTGAAGGACAAGAGGGCAATAAAGAGCATATCATTCAGGCAATTTCCAGTTCCTTTCGAGGAAATGAACGAGAAAAATGCAGACAGAGAAAAGGACTGAGTGCTGTTAAGGTGGATATTAAGCCATAGGCAGTGAGCGAAAGACGGAGGAAGGCAATTCTCAAAAGAAGGTGCAGATGGGAGACGATTTCAATGAATTCGTAAATACATCGAAGAAACAAATGCGACTTCGAAACGAGTGAAATATTGCACATGGACAGGAAGATGTTGCGATAATGAACTAGGCAGAAGAATCAAACATAATTTTACGATTCTAAAGATACTTCCTGGTATAAGAATAATTCTTATATCCAGATGCTTATAAATTGAGGCTATTTTTTAGGAAATTCGAAATACATATATTAGATCTGGATAAAAATTTTCAATCATATGATCGGAATAATATTCAGTCAGATTTTACATTTATAGGTAATACGTAGGCTCTTATAAGAGTTTTTGTTCCATCTTGTCCCAGATTAGACAAGATACGAACTAGTAAGGAGTTATAACAGAAGGGAATGAATAATTCAGGGAGGCAAGAAAATGTATGGATTATAGGAATAAGCTATGGGTAAGACGTAGAAAGTACATAGCCACCATTAACTGAGTTGATTTGCAAATTAGAAGGGCATCTCGGATTATTTTTGAATTAACGGAAGAAGATCTGCTTGAGATTGGAGCAAACCAGAAAATGAGCAGATGACGAAGTGAAGGGAAAGAAGGGAGCTGCTAATAGAGGCACGAAAAATGGGCCATTCGGCCAGCTGAGCCTCGCAATTAGAGAGGGCAATTGAGTGGATTTCGAAATGAACAGCAACAGAAACAGAGCTGCAAGGAATCTGGAAGATCATTGATTATGCATTCTAACAGTGAATAACGAGGTTAAAATTTACAGACAGACAAGCTTATGAGATGAGAGACGATTGAAATAACACAATAACGATCGGAAATCATGTTGCCATGCATTTGATGAAGATTCAGATTTTTAGGAAATGCATTATTGAAAAAATATGATTGAAAGTGTGGAAGCGTGAAGAAATAATGTGCAACGATAGAACAACTTCTCTTCGCTCTTTCACAATATTTTTTTGCCAAGTTACGACAATACCAAATATCTTAAGAGAATGGGTAAGAACCGAAATCCTTTGAACAAATGGGTACCATCGGGTAATGATTATGTACAGAGCACTTGACACAATGAAGCAATGAAGTAATGCAGAGACAAGGAAAGGCAAACGATGTTGAACTGTAGAAGAGTAGAGGGGTTTAACAAAAGGGAGAAAAAAGCAAAACAGACAGAATGGAAATCGAATGATACTTGACTGACTGACTGACTGACTTCGCAAAGGTAAAAGACCGCTGGTTGCATAGACTTGCAATTGATCTGGCAATAAATCATCTGGAAAACTTATGCTATTGAAGTTAGACGAAACAAAAAAGATATGTTCTTACTAAAGTTCATCACGTTCATCCACTTCTAAGGTTCATTCAAGATTGCATCATCAAAGATTCGGGGATAGTGCTAGGAGTAAGGTGTAGTAAGGCATATATGATATCAAAATAGATAATTAGACTATCGAGTAAATAATTTCTAGCCTCAATTCCTTGACCTAATACATCCAATCTCTACCCCAATTCTGAGCCTGATTGTTTAGTAATGACATTTGGAAGTAGATAAACGATGAACATGATGAACCCTAGTAAAAGCCTATAGAGATAGAGCATTTTTCATTTCAGATATTAATCCTTCTAGCTACAACACTGCAGGATATTCAACTCATCCTAAACTACAACATATACTTGATTGAATACAGAAGACAGAACATCGTTTGTTCAAAGAGATCAAATACCTTTCTGAAATTTCATCTTTGAGCTATGCAAGGAATTCTCGAAAGAGAGATACTGTAAAAGGATCTTCTGCATGACGCAGAGCGATTCTTCGAAACAATTGAAAATCGATAGAGGGGAAAAAGTTCTCTGCAGTTCGGGTGAATTCGGGAATTCCTTGGAGATCCTCTTTCACAAAGGGGAGGAAAGGACCTTTGACGTGCTGAGGCAAATTACAATAAGCAAGGAGAAAGGAAAGGGAAAGGGATGGAAATGAGCAGCAGCAGCAAAGGAACAGAGAGGAAGGGGAAAGACAGCCGCGTGGATGAAGATGATTGGGGGATATTTGGAGGTGACAACTGCAGAGGCAGCCGTCCAGCCAGGGATGCATAATTCACACCCGAATTCCTGCAGGATTCCGAGAAATCCCGTGACGGACGAGGAGGCAATTATCGCAGAGAGGACTGTCAATTCGGGGGAAATTCCGAAATGATGGATTAATCGCTGCAAGTTAAATGAGTTGAAGCGACAAAATCCAATCGCACGCATATTCTCGCGGGCAAAATGAAAATGACTGACACGCGTCTAGGAAAATAAAGACAGCGTAATATTCGAGAATACATTCTGTTATGTTTGTGTCTCGACGGTTGAAAAGCGAAGTGGATAATCGCAAATGCAAAAAGCCATCATCAAGGGCACATTTGAAGTTGAAACAAGTGAAATTGTAGATGTGACATTTAGCGATTTTATACTTCGATAAAGAATCTGAAACATTTGATGATGGGTGGGGGATGCATTTTTGTTTCTTCTAAAAATAAGTTGAATTGTGCCGGAAATAGAAGGACTTCGTAAACATTTGTTTCTCGATCTGCCTTCCTAATGATGACGTCACTCATTGTTGATCTGATTCCCCTCTGTTCTGATCTCACATTACTCCGTCCAATCACCTAGCACTCCATCTCCTATCTCCTCATTGCTCACTTCTAAATCCTTCCTCCCAGTTTCAAAGTCTCATTCATGACTCCGCCTACACAAACAAATCAATCGACACAGACACAACAAAGAGGGAGACAATCAGAATCAGCTGTCAGCAGAGATGAGTAGATCATAGTAAACGAGTGAGGAGACATGAAAAATATCACATATAAAAATAAGGCGGGAGTTAAATGCAGAGCCCCCAAGTAGATATGTAAAATTGATGTACGGAGCAATTTCTTTTATACAGAAAGGTTAACTGGAGTGCAAATAAGGTTTTTTTTTATGAAAAAGAAATTTCCCCTTCAAATGAACACTTTCGCTGTACAAATTCGGCTTGTAGGTAGTTGTAGGCAAAAATTATGCATTGATTTTTAGCACACAAGTATTTCATCAGATGTATCGCCGATCTAGACTGGGTCATTTGAGATATCCTGAGTTTGAAGGTACTTCTTTCCCAAATTTTTGGCTTCAAACTACCACAAACGCATTTCTGCAAGGGGCGGAGCTTGAGGACTCTAGACGAATGGCACATCACAGGTTGATTGCAGAATTGTAGTCATGAAGTTAGCAAAATAACATGACGAAATTTTTCCGCGATAAACTACACATCGAAATGTTACATGAGAAAGCAGAAAATCCGATGAAGAAACTGCATTTTTCATCTCTTCAATTCGTGGCTCTAATCTATGCAATGACATATGCATCGCGTTGTGAATATTTCATGTCGAGGCAGGAACGAGTGAACGATTCATGATTTCAAGTATGTTTTGTCAAATCTTCCTGCTTCAACAGCCAAATATTAGCCGATCTGACTGGGCATCCCCCATTGACTCGAAGTCCCTGCTTATCAGTCAATTGTCAACTGTCGCCGCTTCACGTGCTCTTTGTCTTTCGTCTCTTTCATCATTCCTCCCCCTTTGAAATCCACTCAATCCTCCCTCACAAAACCACATATCGCATTTCTCGCATTCCATTCTCTTTGTCGAACACAACAAGACGAGGAAAAAAGTGAATAAATTTATGCATTCAATAAGTACATAGACATGTATGCACTTGAAAGGAAATCCCGTAGGCCGAACCTCGCACACGGAAAAAGATCGAATTATCTTACAGCAAAGAACGAGGAGTCCGGAAACGAAGAAGTCAAAAATAACATTTCAATATTCCCTGATGATAAATAACGATGACAGGGACGAGGTTTTCTTCAACTATTTTAGGAATATTGAAACGTCACTTTAATTATTCAAAAAGGGGCAAGCAAAGATGAAAAATGATGCGAAAGATAATGAAAACATCAGATTAAGTAGGATCAAACAAATTGATAAGATCACTCGAAACAGCAGCATGTAGGGAGATATCAACAGAAGTATAGAACCTTATGCTCATGCATGTGAGGAGATGAAGGCGAAGACGATTTGTGACCAGCATGATGAATGGATAAAACACCTTGGAATGGAGGACAACCCGTGAATATGTCAATTTGGAATAGAATCTCTACACATAATGGATATAATTTAGAAAATACACGACTCTGAAAATAGGTAACGCAAACGAGAGAAATTACCTGGAAAGGCTATTTGAAAAACACATGATATCTCCAAATATAATGTTTGTAAGAAAACTGCATGCGCATTGCCAGAACTATTTCGCATATGTCATGTGGTTTATAGTTTTACCTTTGGGGGAAGAGTGATGTTGTCATGTGATAGTAGGAAAATTGCATGTTCGAAGTTGCTCATACAAAGTAATTAAAATGAAAAATCGTTGTAATATACGTCGAATTGTACACTCCTAGAATACAGCGATTTCATCCCTGCGAATGAACGTCAGGTCGTCGTCGATTCTGTCGATGAGGGAGAAGGAGAGGAAGATGGCCACGGAGCTGAAGAAGTGCCACATGTCGTGGTTGTCGTAGAACGACAGCAGAATGCACGGTCGATTCAGTTCGCGACTGCTCGCCGGCGATTTCTGCAAATCACAAATTTTGAAGGGGAAATTAAAAATAGTTAAAACAAATGATGGAGTGAAAATTTCTCCACTATCAAGATCATTGGTCTTTCTTAATATGGCTAGAAATTGATAAAAAAAAACAAAATGTAATAAATCAATTAGTAGTTTTGAAGAACTCGTTTGATTTTGTCATGCTTACCAAGACCAGATATTATCATATTCTGTACTTCTTAATTAGAAACTTAAAAGAACAACATTTGACTTACGCTCCAATCCGAGACGCTGTTCAGGAAGAAGTACCCGGCGATTCCCCAGCAGATGAATGCAAGAAGCAGGAAGATGAGTGCGTGTAAACGCATCTTCTCGCGGTGCAAATACTGAAGCAGAAAGTCGAATAGCTAGTTTAATCAACAAGTTTTAGTTGAATTATTCCCTATTGAAATAATTCATTCAGATAAAATGTCGTCGCTATTAATGCTGTGATATTTCATAAAGACTGACGGAAATGGGATTTGATTAATTTATGGAATAATTAGAGATTGGGAACATGGAATGTAGAAAAATATTCTTGGTTTGTCCAACCTAACTAATATTGAACATTTTTAAATCGCGTACCTTCATGACGATGTAGTAAGTGAGATAGAGGAATAGATTGGCGATGAAGGGGAAGAGCAGGAAGGAGGCAAAGTCCTTGGGCATGTGGATGAGGCCGTACGCCAGGAATGAGAAGTTAGCCAGATTGCCCAGGAACAGACACACGAAACGACCCTGAATATCACTTTTTAATAGAATTTTGAACATTTTGAAATTTTCGATAGTTTTAAAGTTTAGATTCATTAAGTCCATCGGAATCTTTCTTTATCATTATGTTATCTGTGCGATGATAAACTTAATTAATGAAATATTTATAATTGGAAGATTTCAGGATGCATAAGTTTTGAAATAAAACACGCAAGTTCTTCACTATTGCTTCACTATCACCTTTGGTGATATAATCTACTTGAAATTCACGAAATATTTTGAAAAATAAGAATTACTTACCCTGTAGTAAGGAATGAAACAGGAGCAGCATTTCGAGCTGATGAGTGTGTATTTGATGCTGTGACAGAGACCACGACGAGTGAAGCGAAATCCTCCCTTGTAGTAGAATTCGAGGGAAATGAACAACATCGCGAAGAAGTAGATCACTGCAAACACCAACCAGAACGCTGAGTTGTGCATGTAGACGCCTGAAAGGAATAATTAGATTTCTTCGAAAATGTACCATTCTCAATGTCATTTTAGAGAATAGAAACTTGAAACACATTATTCGCAAAAAATGAGTAAGAATTTTTGGGCATTTATCAAAATTTCATTCAACTCAGAATTCATTGCATGCAAATAGCGTGTCTTGAATTATATTTTCAATGAAAAAAATAATTAGAAAAGCTTACCACACATTGCAAGGAGAATGAAAGCAGCCAACATAGCGAAACTGACATGGGCTGAAATTCATAAGATTAGAGCAAGAACCAATCAAATTCTAGCCGTTTGCATTGACATCTGGATGCCTGAGCTGGTAGATTTTCAGCATTCCCAACAAACCGATTGCGTACATGAACGAGGTATCTGAATTTTCCATTTATTCGATTAAAAAATAAATCAACCAACCGAATTGATAGTTGGTCTCCGAAGGACAGATGTGATACGAGGCCGAGAGAATCCCTTCCATAATCACTGCCAGTCCAATCGCGTAATTCAGGCCGAAATGCTGGGGAATTCCGTATTGCTGGAAAAGGAATCAAATAAAAAAGAACAAAACGGGAAACATACCGCTTCCAAAATGGGATGCCTCTCGACGATGCTCCTCATTCTGTACTCTTTCTCCTTGTTCATGATTATCAGCAACAGGCCTAAGAGGATGTAGCCGCAATTGCTGAAAGATTTATATTCTTGAAGATTAAATCTAGTCGCTCAAAATTCAATTCAAATTCACAAACTCATTCATTACTGATTATCACTAGATTTTCTAAACTGAAATATCGTCACAAAAATTTAGGAACATGTAGAATATTTCATGTGCTTCATTAATCTACTCAGGTTGAACCGGTATAAATGAAGCTATGCAAACTATTGCAATTCAATAAACCCAACCAAGGCTACAAGTTTCATGCCAATCAGTTCAGTGGGTCGAGCAACCAAGCACATAAACATCACAAATTTTCCCAAACTTATGCGTAACTGAATGTTTCTTCACCAAATTGCAAATCGTATCTATTCTGATTACAGAAATTTTTAACAATAAAAGTGAGAAAATTACCTTAAAATATTATTGAACGCGAAGAATTCCCCATAAGGCTTAGCACATCGGAAGTTGTAGTAGCAGATATCGAGATTGCCCGATTCCTTGACGGTGCGCTGCCAGACCAGAACCAGTTGCACGACTGGCAGACCGTAGAACAGACCCAATGTTAGGAGAGATCTAGAAATGGAAACTAATAATGAAGCAGCAACAGGAAATACAAAACATACACGGGATAGATGCGGTACTTTCGATCGCGCTGCTCGAATTCTTTCAGAGAAAAATCAGCCACTTTTGGATGCCTCTGAAAATGAAACTTATTGTGAAACGACAACTGAATTAACGTAATCTGTCTAGGCATTCAAAGATTTTCTTCCTTCGCTTACCTTCTGTCTAGCCACGATTGGTTCAGTATTCATGTCCTGCACGCAATCGTAGGAATGGATCGAGTCATCGTCCTGCATTCTTTCATCCTCATTCCTGGGCAGAGAGAACTCATCTGAAATTTTATTGCTCTTCAAAACGTTCTCATAATTGATGTGAAATTATTGTTGTTTCCACACCATTGCTTTTAACGCGTTTTCCTTCAGGTAATATTGGATTACTAGATTTTGATAATAGTGAGCTCAGAATAAATATATATATATAATAAACCTACCATTTAGAAGGACTTGGGCTCCCCTGTCGTAGTACATTCTGTCGATTCTGCTGTCATAGCAAATGTAGAAACTGGTCCCGAGGTAAATGATGGCGATCACGGCCAGAGCTGAGCAGACTGCGAGAATGTACTCGTTCTCTGAAACGAAATTGGAATACTGCTTGACTGTTGCTGAGTTCTGATAAATCCTTGCGAATCTCAGTGATTACTGAATCTTGGTGAAAATCTTCGCTGGATAATACCATCTTCAACTCTCAACCTCCCTCTTTGTCTTTTCCGCCGGAATTTATTTTCGCCAGGAATTATCGGGATTCAGAATCAGTTTTTCATTTAAAAGAAAGAAGAATGGATTTACCATTAGTCGAGTTCTCGATCGAAACGTTGAAATGCTTCACACGAATCGTCGAATTCTGACCTGAAAATTTACCTATCGATATAAAATGACTAATCATTCTAGAAAGATTTTCTGGTTCTTTGAAATTCACGATGAAATGGAGGGAAAATGAATAGTTTAAAATACTTACGACGCGGTTTGATGTCCATGAGCTCGTGGCATTTATCGTCATCGTGGTGCACAACGAACACCAGGTAGAAGCTGGGATATTCGCGACGCTGGAATTATTATCCTCCAAAGAGTGATGCTTAAATCACTTACCTCCACAGCAATCGATGCAGAAGTTGTCATTGTCTGATACAGGCCACGGTACACCACGTTGTTCTCCAAATCGAACACTGGGCACTGAAACTTGATCAAATTTAAATTAAATAGTTTTTGACACTATTGAGTTTTTAAAGATATACATTTAAAAATCATACTTTGAAAAATCTTATGATGAGAGTACTTTTTTGGAAAATCCCAAATTTGAATTGAACATATTGCTTTGTTCATTCAATAGAGGATTCGACAATCAAAGCTTTATTTTAGGGTACATCATACTTTTTGACATCGTGTCAATGTCAAGCGATTTTACGTGCAAATTTTTGACATCGATGGCAAGAGTCAAAGATTTACACGTAAAATCAATGACCATGCACAATGTCAAAATGTGTGAACGCATTCTTTAGAATTATCCGAGAAATAACTCGAACAGACTTCATATCTTGTTTTAAATTTTTCAGATTGAATAAAAGAAGAAAAACTTACATTGATTTTCTGAACAGAAACGTACATGCAGGTGGTCGAATTGGAATCGACATGAATCAGCACAGAATCGACTTCTTCAGGGATGTGATAGCGGAAATACACAGGTTCTACTGGGGACGCTTGAGATGAATGCACCTTATTCGGACTGAAAGAATAATCATTTTCATAGCTTGCTCAGATAAACTGAAAATATGCTCGTCAAAAATGTTGAAAAAGGCACACAACTATTTTTAATATCTTCAGAAAATAAAGATCTCTCCGCTAATCCAGCTTTTATTATTAGTTCACACGCAGACCTAGGCAGGGCTTAAGCCAGATCGTCCGAACGTACCCCCTGCCCAAAATTTTTCATTCTGGCTGAGTCTGCCTAGGCTCCTATTAACATGTGCATCGAGGGTTTAAAAAAATTCTCAGTTTACTTGACCAAAACATCTTTTCTTGAGCTGTAAAACTTACACTAGATGGAAATCATTGAGAATGAATGCATTCAACGTGTAATGAATCGGTTTGAAGCTGTTGATTTCCACACTCAGATACTCCGACTCCTGAAAATCCAACAAATGGTATTTCAATCGAAATGAAATAGAGCAAAATTCTTGCATTAAGAATGGTTGCAAACGGGCACAGCGTTCTGCTCGTTGTGTAGTACAATTTCTCCTCGACATTGGCTGGCACCTGAATTCGAAAATTGGATAATTGACCAAACTTTACACCCAAAATTACTTGCAAAACTTGAAAATATTTTCATCCTCTAATAAACTACTTTTCCTCTCCAATGTAATGCTTTTTGAACGGAAAGCTAGTCACAGTACCACACGCATTTAAATGTTTGAACTGTACCTGCACACTGAGAATGTCAGATTTCTGCCTGAAGACGGCCAGCAGCGAATTGTCCGGACTCGCTTCTAAGGAGGAAAGCGTGAAGCGAGCTGTTGTGTTCTGGAACAATTAGAAATTTAAAAACAACTGAAAGACTTTGTTAATTTGCATATATTTCCCTCGAAATAGTAAAATTACTTTTAAGAATATTGCAAGCAGTTTTTTCAGGAAGCGAAATTCATTTTTTATGAAGTTTCAAATAGAATTCACCCTTCAAAAGTTATGCAGAATGAATTATTTAGCGGTGCGAAATAAAATAATCTTAAAATTCATTAAAAACATCTACCTGTTGCACTTTGTATCTGTAGATGGTGAGATTGCTTCCACTCTTGGTCTGGACCCCTGCATAGGTATGGTTCCAAATGCCATCGATGTTCCCGCAAACGAGGCCTAGCAGAGAAAGGACTGCTGCCAACAGCAGCACTGGCACAACGTCCCTCATCGACTGAAATAGATCAATTTAAACTCAAAATAAGTTTCCTGAAAAATTTACGAAGTTCACAAATCACGAAGTTGGAAAGTCCAAGTAGTTTCCTCCCTTATTTAAAACATTTTTTAATCAAAAATTCAAGATGAATTAACGTTATAATTTTTCCAATAAGTCGATAAAATTGAAAATAATTTCGCAACAATGCAAGATAGTAAAATGGTAAAACGCGAAACTGATTATTGAGTTCGCTGCAAATTGGCATGAGAAAATACGCGCTTTATGGTGCGCCTCACTAAACGTTGAACAGGCTTACTAAATGTGACAGGAGAGGAGAGAATGATTAAGGGGGTTTACAATTCGTTCGCGGACTTTCAATCAAAATACGCCAACCAGGTAGTAAACTTGAGATCTAGAAAAATTATACTCCAAGCACAGAAACTCGAAAATAAAGCTAATTTACCGCGAATAATTTTAAAAAAGACATTATCCACCATGAGGAATTCGGAACAAAAAATTATTTTGTAAAAAAATTCAGGACAATAAAAATTTCAAGTATGAAAGATACTTGCGTGTTGAATTTCAACAAATCATAATGAAGCGTTTTGAGGAACCGATAGCTGGATAAAACTTTATTCCATGACAAAGGAAACATGAATGAACGACACATGAAATCTCAAAAGGAAAGGAATGTATAAATCAATGAATGTCAAATGCGATCATCTAATTCACAAGATGCAAGGGTAGAAAACGTAAAATGAACAAAAAAGTCAATCAAATTCTTCAAATCTAAGATAAAAGTGAATGAATTCCATCGAAATTCAAATGGAATGCTTTAATTAAAAATCAAAATTGGTGCTGTGAAAGTATCCAAGTATTCAAATGCAGTGGTTATGAACAAGTATTGTTGGAAGTGAACTGGCCTCTCTTCAGTTAATTGAGAGCGGCTAGTAGATATTCTGGGACGAGTGAATGAGAGGGTTGGAGATGGAGATCGTGGAGACAGGATCTGCAGGCGAGGGGGAGGAAGTGGGCAGCCGCGAGGAGGGCGAGTCCGAGTCAGAATCGGGTGGAGTCGAGTAGACCACTGTCTCGTTGTACATAGGGTTGTTGTAGGCCGACTGAAAAGAAAAAAATTGATCGATCATTCATTTTATGGTCATTTTTCAGGATTTATCTGATCTGACCACTTTTTCAAGCCGACTTGTAGATTTTTCTGCCCGCGGGTATCCCTGTAAACGAAATAACGCGACTTTTCGAGAGACAGCGAAGGCATTCTTTTCCTCTCGATAAACGGTCTATCTCGTTCATATGGACATTCGTGCGAGTTTGGAATTGCAAGTTGTCTGTCTTCAAGTAAACGTCACTTTTCTTTGCAAAACATAACTCGTTCACAAGTTCCTATCTTAAAATTTCGTCTTTCATAACAACTCATCGAATAGGTGGCAATCAAAATCCTTACCGGCGAGAGATAATTGTCGACGAGCAGACTGGTGGAGACATTTCCATCAGTAGGCCCTCCTCCGTTCCTTGCACTCCTCTGCGGCGATTGCCTGCCGAAGCCGTTGCTGCCGCCACTTCTCGGAGACGTTCCACGCGACCACGAACTGCAAAAATTCAACCATTTATGATTCTATTTCTGATCGATTTTCCTACGGTCTGGTGATTTTTTGAGTGATGTTGTGCGTGTAGTCGCGGATGACCGTGAGAGAGGGAGGCGGGGGCAGATGCGAGGCCGACTGGTGAATCTTGTCGCCCAACCGACGCACTTTGTCGCTGGAAATAAATATGTTACAAAAGAGATGGATATAATGTCTTCTCTAGTATTTTCCATAAACAAAGCTATCAAGATGCGTTGAAGGTGATTTTTAATTGTTCTTACTTGAATGCCCTGTTTGTGACGTAGAAATAGGTGAAGCCAACAGCGATGAGAATGAGCAGGACGAAGAGGAAGTATGGCCAGGAGCTGCTGCTCTCTGCCCTGTCGACGAGCTTCTCTGCCTCATCCAAACTGCAGTCGTAGCGCTCGCAGTGGTCTCCTGTGTAGGGCGGCTCGCAACTGGAAGTAAATGTTTGAACTGCTGCATTTAGCCCTAATATCTTCGTGGGAAGTACATCAACATCCAGTTGCGTGAAATTCCGATTCCATGTTGTGGAAAACGTTTATTCGGATACTGAATTTTTCAAAATTAAAATTCTGCACACCCCTGCCTACGGTAAGGGACAAGAATGGAATCGAAAAAGGCATTCGATTTCTAGCCATATCCAATTTTCAACTTACTTGCACACGATCCTCTCCGTTCTGCCGTACACATTCTTGACCTCCTCGCAGGATCCTCCATTCATGCACCCAGAACTCAAACTGGTTTCTGCATTGCAGAAGCTCTTCATGTAGGACGTGCCGACGTAGGTCAGCTGAAATTTGAGATTTCATTATTCACAATGAAATGCAGTGAGACTTACTCCTTTAGGACGCTTGTTGCTGGGCAGAGGGACGCAGTCGTTGCCGTTAGTGGTATAGCCATCCGGACAGAGACAACGAGCCTCGAGTTGCTGCTTGGCTGTCGTCGAGGGGACGGCCACGCAGATCCACGAACAGGCAAAGACATCGGGGCTGCATGGGTTGGACGTCAGTGTTGGCTGAAAAGGAGATTATGAATAGGGTTTTGGGATTTCAAACCGACTTCTTCAAAACTATCCGAAAATCGACTAGTAGAAGAATAACGCATCCTTTCTATATAGGAAAAATACATACATGCGCACTTTTCTTTCAATATCTTGTAATATATTATCCGGAGCTGGTCGAGGATCGAGTTTTGAACGTCTTGTTTCAAAGTTTCAAAACGCTTTTAAAGTTGACGTATCGGTAAAAATCATGTTTCTTCCAACCTGGTACATGGTGTGGTTGATGGCGACTCCATAGGGGAACCTTGTGAAGGAGTGGATGATGTGCGTGGTCTGATGGTGCTCGGACAGATCGGCCACTTTGAGCGAGTCCGTGCCCCAGTCGGTCCAGTACAGGTGTCCGTTGAAGAACGCCAGGTCGTATGGGTGCGAGACCCCCATCGTCAAGATTGTTCGCCTGAAATGAGTAATTGTCATTGTCTTCAACTTCAAATGACGTAAAAATCCTCATTCAACTCTACCTGTTGGCTCCATGCATGTCGACCCTCTCGATGAGCATTTCCTCGACATCTCCGAAGTAGATCTCGTTCCTGATCGGGTCCACTGCCAGGCCGCTCGGGTAGAGCAGCTTGTTCTCCACCAGAGGATAGACCTAAAAAGTAAAGCATCAATTACAAACTTTTTGGACTTCGATTATTAAAAATAATGAACCTTTTAGAAACAGGAAGAATTAATACTTGAATTCTACCAAAATGAAACTTGTCATATAGTAAAGCGGTATTACAAAGTGGAAGATAAAATTCAAAACTCATTCAACTCCAACTCACATTGGTGCCATCGAGATTGGCGACCATGATCTTGTAGATGGATCTGTAGGAATCGATCCAGACAAGTCTGCCTGCCTGCGGGTGGAGGGCCAGTCCGCGATAGCTCTGCCTGGCCGAGCCGTCCTTCAGGTCTGCTGGCTGCCCCGAGATGATCTGGCGACAGAAGAAGCCTTCGCGGGTGCAGACTGAGATGCCAGGGCGAGGAGCTGGGTCTGAAACGAAAGGAATTCATTGACGCATTGAAGATCTTGACGTATGAAAATTCATTACTTTCCCTTTCTAAATTCTCTGGACAAACTTGTTCCATTTTTTTTCTAGTTAATTAGTGTTTCCACAAAATTCCTGGAAACTTTCGAGAATTCATCCATAAGCGAACTCGATAAACAGGTCAATTATCGTAGGTTGATGACGGATGAATTCAGTGAAGTTTTCAATCGATCCACCATTCAAACCCACATTTCTGAGTGAAGTAGATGTTGCCCTGCGTCCAGTCGACAGCCACGTAGCCGGCGCCCGTCACGTTCTCTCGCAGCACATTGAAAATGCCATCTTTCAGAGCGCCCTGAATATATCTTCAAGTAAAGACGCTCGTTTGCTGCCTACAATTTCGCCCTCGTTGTTGTTCATGTCGATGGCCATGAAGACGGTCTTGTCTGCAGTGCTGTAGGCGATCGAGCGAGCGAAGCCGTGCTTGTCCAGTTTGTGCATCGTGTCATAGACACTGCTCTTCGAGGCTGCGTTGAACATGGGCATCGAGCGGATCTGCAAACGACTCAGAATTAGCAGCGCACTAGTCCAAGACTAATACTTCGGAAAAAATAAAGAAAAATGGAGATATTGTATGAAAAGCTGGTTTCGTTGACTTGTTTTCAATACTCTTCTCTGCTTCACCGAAATCGCGTAGACGGGGTGCAGCATTTTTGAAATATAAGGTTCGAATTGCCGTGGCAGGAATCAAGTGATGAAGATAGTTTCTTTAAAAGATTGAAGAAAAGTAAAAACTGCGTCTTGTGCATTCGCCATTTCGAAATCGGACTATATCGAAGAATTCTTGCAATTTCTTGTTCTGAGAAAGACTAACTTCAGATCCGAGACTGAGATAGAGGAATCCCTCCTGCTCGTTGTCCAGTTTGCAACTGTGCCCGTCCTTGTCCAGCACGTATCCAGAGGCGCACTTGCATTCGTATCTGCAAAACATGAATTTACTAAAACATTGATTTGTGACAAGTCCAAATTGACAAAATTCCAAATTCTTGATGTTTGTACAAGTCGCGTTCGAGATTTCTTCCATTATCATCCCAATGATATTGAAAGCTGTGAGCATTAACTAGAAAGACCGTTACTGAATCCCGATGAAGGCTAATACTATTTTCTCCCTCTTTCCCATTTGCCTTTCACCGGAATTCAGAAACAGCCATTGGAAATGTTTGTTGTGAAGTTTCTTCAATCTGCCTTCTTACCTTCCCGACCTGTCCTCGCAGTACTGCTGACAGAGGTGTCCATGCTCGATGCACTCGTCCACTTCGACGCAGGTCTTCTGGTCTGCGCTCAGCATCTTGTCTGCAGGACACGAACAGATTCCACCTGAAAAACTATCATGAAGTTTGTTTTTAGAAAGATTGTTCCTGATTTTTGGCAGCCCCTTTCTTATTTGATAGTAGTGATTTATTCAGATTTTATCGATCTGTGGAGTATTGTAAAGTATGATGAAGTTCATTACTCGACTCTTCAAAATTTGCATTCCTTGATATTAAACCTCTCGAATTTGCAAACTCCGTTTTTCTCCCAACTAACCATAGGGAGTGTCATCGCACTGGTGAGAGCATTCCTTATCCCTGCACTCAGTGCAGAGCTCAGTCTCGTCGTCTCCCTCGGGGCAGTCGATGATGCCATTGCAGGTGAGGTTGGTGAAGATGCAGGTGTCCGCGTTGTTGACTGTGCGACAGCGGAACATGCCCTGGCTAGTGCAGTCCGAGATGACAGAGCCGTCGATGATGTGCTGCTGACGCATGTCTGCTCCGTTGCAGTCAGACTGAAAAGTCGTGCTTTATTGAATTTCGGAGTCTAGATTATGCGTGTGATTGCGAAAAGTTAAATTTCTGAATTAAAATTCAGAATTGTTCAAAGATCGATTGTAGATTGGTTCAAATTTCTCATAGAAGTTTTCTCGGCTGGGGGAGATGTCCCTCGAGAATTCTCCTGGTTTTCTCACCAGGGGAACTTTTCTTCCAATTCATTCCCGACTCAAACAGATTTCGTTGTGATGCTTTCCCTCCGATGATTAGCTAACCTCGTCGCTGCCATCTTCGCAGTCGCGCTCTCCATCACAGATCCATCTGCTGGGGATGCAGGCGTACTTGTTGGCACAGGCGACCGTGTCAGCCTTGCAGACCACGTCCATCTCCTCATCATCCTCCGCGTCCCTGACTGTCTGTCCCGTTTTCTTCCTCTTCGTGCAGTTGAGCTCATCTTCCTTTTCAGGGCAGTCAGCATACCCATCGCACACTGCGTCCTGCGTCAGGCACTGTCCACTCGAGCACAGGAATTTCGGCAACTCGCACTTTCTAAAAATTGCATTTTCATTGGACGACTGGATATTTCAATGAGATGGCGTGGAATCGATTTTAGAGCTTTTTACAAGATTCAGATAAAAACTGACTGTGCAGGAGTATAGTCATCCTCTGTGTCGACCATCTTCCTCTCCGCGGGAGTTTCGTCCTCCTCTCCAGGAATGACCTGACTGCAGAACTTCTCGTCCTCGCCCTTCTGACAGTCCCACTCCCCGTCGCACTTGAACTTGTTGGCCACGCATTCGCCTGTGAGGCAAATCATCGACCCTGTGGGACAGTCGTGCAGATAGTGGCATGACATCTCGTCCTGAAACTTATCATTTTTCACTAAAGATCTTCTCCCTTCCGAGTTGATAAGGATCTAAAGGCGGAAATCTCTCGAAAAGGTTTGTCAGTTTGAATGCCGGTCATTTTAAAAGTTTCTTTTAAGAAGATGAGTGTCGATAAAGAAAATAATCCTTTCCAAATCGATAGTAGGAGTCTTATTTTCTATTCTAGTTTTGGAAGTTCCGACTTCCATTCTGCCAACTGACCATTCCATTCTCGCAGTCAGGTGCATTGTCGCACTTCCAGTCGAGGGGGATGCATCTGGTTCGACCTCGCTCACAGTCGAAGTGAATGGACGCGTTGCAGGGCGAGGGTACTGACGGCATCACAGATGGGGCCGACTGAAATTGAAATTTTAGGATTTTGGAAAAAAACAATCTGGATTTTTGATATTTTATACCTGGCCGAGAATGCAATAACTTGCGAAGGCGATGAGCAACCTGAGCCTGACCATGTTGGTGTCGATGGCTGTGGGCGTGGAGCTGTAGTTGGGGTGCTGCGGGACGCAGACGGACAGATCAAATTCCAAACCCAATGCACTGGAAGTTCAGATCCGACCGCTTGTTGTCGAGACACGCGGCTCGAATGATTTTAGGCCACTCGACTGTTTCGGATTTATTTTCGCCAAGTGGTTTTTGTTATCACATTTCCCGCTTTTCATTCATTGCTTCGCGAGTTTTCCGTAACTTCTCCAATTTACCAGAGGCAGAATGCTGTATCCGCCTGCAGCGTCGCGTCGTCGCTCCATCGCAGTGCTGGGAGGCGGCTCTCTGCTCGGCAGGGCGGTCGTCAGAGCCATCGCAGAGAAGGAGAAGACCTGTTTCGCCAAGGTCATTCAGCTGGACGTCAACGCCATTCTCGCAGGTATTCAGAAAATCTTGTTCGTACTCGATATGGAGAAGTTGAAATTTCCAACTCCAGTGGTGGTATTAATTCTCGTTAGAACGAGATGGACTACAAAGGCTCGTTCTTGCACTTTTCTTGTGATCGCACCTCGTTCTAATGTAGATTAATACCATTTCAGAATTCCGAAGCAATTTGCAACTGAAATTGCAATTTATCTTCAAAAAGTTTTTTTTTTCAAAACCAAAATAAACCTTGGGAATTTCACGACCGTTCAATCAGTGCAGAGGGTCAAATAATATAGCTTCTTTAACATTTTTCTCGCTCAGAAGTTTCAAATCAGTTTATCGTCGTTGGAGGTGAGACGTGATGAATTGAAAAGAATCAGCTATGGAGTGATAAGCATTGCACATAATGGCAATACCCCACGGTTGCCATTTTTGCGAAAGTTCGAAAAAACTAATCGATTCTTAAAAATCGTATTTCGAGCGATGATGATACACTAATTTTGATTGTACTGACATATTGTGGTTTTGCTTTTCAGAACCAGTTATTTTCAAAGTCGAGCTGGAAAAATCCACTAATCAAATTTCAGAAGACGAACCGTCTCTTCGTATACTCGGGAAGGCAGACATCGTTGTGAATCTGGTTGATTATCAGGATTTGCGCCTGTTCCCGGACGAAGAAAATCTGGCGAAGTACAACGTGCGAGGTCGGGAAAATCAGCAACTCATTTACTTTTCAGTTCTTTCAGCAGTAAAACAAATCCTGTTCTTCTCTTCCAGTCCAATCATCCACTTGTCGAGTTGCCTCCTGCAGTGCTCCACCAGATGGCCCAATGTCTTCGAGGCCGAGGCTGATCCAGCCAAATATCGATCGCAGTGGCCATTTCCCGTAAGTCTGCTTTTGGGTTTCCAGAGCACTTCTTCCAATTTCCAGGAGTACTGCGAATCGAAATGCATTGCAGAAGAGATGATCAAAACGATTGGACGGGAATACTGCATTCTGTAAGCTGATCTTGAATCGGGAATACCATAAGCGGATTCCCTCCAAACTACACATAATTTTCAAATGAAAATGATCTACTTTTTCTCATTCTTCCGCATTTCGGGCTTTGGGCTCTCCAATTCTGCTTTTATGCAATAAGCAGCAATCCATCTGTCCATCATTTCTAGGAGATGCGGCCCGATATTTGGTGCAGACGACTCGTCCTCTGTGCTGACCGACCTCATCTGGATGTCTCGATTCTTCGGTGGACGCATTCCGCGAATTGGAGATGGCGAGGGGTTTCTGCAGGTGCAGCTCATTGTCAATTTCTTTCGGAACCTATTCTATCGAACTTTCCAAATGAAGATGTGCAGATGATTTTACTTTTATTCTCTTTTGAAATACGTTTTTTATCTTATGAGCTATAACTCTATAGCACTTCTTTCCACGTCTGAATTTGAAGCTTTCACAATTGCAGATGACCTATGTAGAGAACGTGGCAGACATCGTCCTCAAAACTGCCGACAAGCTGCTCGCCAACAATACTGCGATCACTCCAAAATACTACTGTAAGTAACAAATTAATGTTTACGAAGTTCACGATCTATGAAAACTGGAAAGGATGAATACAAATAGAAGTTTTGAATTACGCAATCTTCATTAAAGCGTTTTCTCAAAATCTTATTCTTAAACTACTTTTCAGCTTCGACTCCTCGGTGCAAAAAACCCGTATTCCTCAATCTGTCTGCCTACAGTCCTGTGAAGAAGATTGACTTCGAAAATGTAACTGCAGATGAATCGAAGAAGGCAGAAGGAGAAGGGGAACAGGCGATGGACAGCAAACTGGACGGGTCGGTTGAAGTCGCTCGCGACAGTTATGCGGTAAGCCATGGATTTCTGAAAAACATGATTGATTCAGATTTTTCTTCCGTTGACTATACGAGAATTTGGATAAAGTAGTAATTTCGTTAGTTCCATGAGAAATCTATTCACGTTCACAATTTAGTATTGATTCATTTCATTCACAAGAAACCTTCATAGTCTAAATTTTGAGAGACTTACCGACCGGAATGATTTGCTTCCTTCCAAATTTGATCGGATTTGTTTCAGGCAAAATTCCGAGAAGGCTACCAGGAATTCAGTCTGTTTGGCTCGTTCGATGACCGCGACATGTTGGATTACTACGAGTCTCAGCTGCAGGGAGTCCTTCCTGGTCTGATGAATTTCAGCTACTTTTGTAAAATCTGCACATCGGTGAAACTTCATGCATCTATTCGAGGAGAATAGGATATGTAGGAGGTGTTCAATCTCAAAACGTCGGGTTTATCTTACAGCTCTTTGTTCGGACAAATAACCCCTTATCAATACCTATCCTTATATGCAAATTTGAACTTACGAGATATGCGATTTTTACAAGAAGCCGCTCAGCAGATTTCAAGCAATCATTCCATTTCAGCCATACTCGATGACTCGGACGACAACATTCCGGGCGACACATTCTCGAGTGGGGAATTCTACGAACCGCTGTCCATTGTCATCGAAGAAACTGAAGAAGAAGAGGAAGAATGTCAGATTTTTTATTAAAATTATGTTCTCGATTTTTTTACTTTAAAATACTGAAATTGGGTATTATTGTAGTTGCGCGACGAAAGAACTGTTCGCATGTAATACGTATGAGTTGACGGCAATTTGCACGACACCAATGCTTTGAGCGAGAGACAAGAAAAAGATTGTGGGGAAGAAAGAAGGGATCATTCGAACAATTCATTCGCCACGCTCCTGCAATACTTGAACACAACATTCTGCTATTTCCACGTCTAAAAGCATCTTCAAATGTGAACTTTGCTGTTTTCCAATCTGCATAGTTTCAGCTGAGCAATGGAGCAGAGAAGAATTCGAGGAAAGCAACAGCGAATTAAGAACCGAACAGGCCAATCCGACTCATTGCCAGACACTGGGCTGCTCGAAGATCGAAAGGGAAAACGAGAACGAGGAGGAAGAAGTTGCTGATGGAACAGGTTGGAAGCAATGCAGATGGTGAATGAAGATGTGCATATTGCAGAAGAGGAATTCGACAACGACGAGAATGACGAGCAGAAAGCGGTCATTCGAAAAGAGATTGTGCTCGTGGCTGATGACACTCCAAAGGGGAACTTATTCGAGGTGTTCGGTAAAGTCCTGCAGGTATGCAAATTTGAAATGAGGAAATCAGGATTCAAACACACCGAAAATTTTCGGCCAGAGCACGGCTTGATCCTCAACTTGTTCAAAAATTCAAGCTGCTCGTCAAACTTGGAAAGTTTCAGCCTGTCCCTATCCTTAAAATACAGTCTAGACGATCTCTAGAACCCTGAAGAAGATTGAGCATAATTCTAATTCCGAATTCGGCATTTTTAGCCAATTCAATTGCGATTTCTAATTTTTAAAGTGGGGAAGTCGGAAAATTCATGAAAATCTTACAAGATAACACGAAGATCACAACGGATTTATACTTTCCAGGGCAAGAACGGTACTCGCTCGACTTCTCTGCACATCCCGTTCCTTCCCCTCTACTTGCTCTACTTCTTCCTCACTTTCATTCTTCAGCTCATCAACACTGTCTACCCTCTTCGCGATCTGCACCGTGCCTTCTCCATCGTAAATCATTTCATAACTGCATAATTTCATTTCTCTTAATTTCAGCTTCCCCATCCAAATGTGTTCTACCTGAATTTCCGTCACTGGACATTCTTCAACACAGTCAAGTGCAACTTGCTCTTTGGCTACACGTACAAGAAGAGCTTCGAGGTAATTTGATGGTTTGTATGAAGCAAATTTCCGCCCTGAAGAATCAGAATCCATTCCAAGTCATTTGAGTGCTGAAGTGCTGAAGGTTCCTATTGCAGTATGCAATGAGTGCATCAGAAAATACAGATTTCATTCTTAATTTAAACATTGAAATTGAAATCGACTGTTAAATGTACTACTCCATTTTTGCAAGAATTCTCCTAATTTAGTTGTTTCAGGAAGCAGTGGCTACTTCTCTCCCTCACTACAATGGAATGGAGCCTGCCCACGTGCAGCGATTCTCCTGGATGCCGCAGGAATTCAACAAGCACAGCCACACCAAATCCGCCTCTTGAATTCACAATTTGTTATTTTCGCCTTTATCATTTTGCATGTTCCAATTCGTAGGTTAGGTACTTTATTCTACTGATTTTCCGTTTTATCGAGCTTCCTTGAATCACGATATTCATTTGCCTGGTTTTAGATTTCAGCTGCAGAGTTTTATCTTTTAAATGAAGACGGTTTTCTTGCTAATAAAGAAATTTGAAATGGTGCTCATTTCCGTGAACGATCTAGTTTCATCTAGCCGAACGCATATCTATCAAACTTGGATTTGAAATGCAAGCATTTCGTGAGTTCATTTCGCCCTATGCAGCCCTGTCGTCATTTTGAGTGACCCATGCCACTCAGCTACAGAAACAAGAAACATGTTATATGTTTTTGAAGATTTCCATCGAACTAGCATCCTTTCATATCCAACTTCTCCATCATTCGAAAATTTTCTTATGAAATGCTTCATGTTCTTAAGTCACTGGCTAACAGTTTTTCTTAAAGCCGAGTCTTGGTAAGAATCAACGAGGGGTTAACCAGAAATAAAAGTCGTTCTTTGATGATTTTTTAATGGTTTCTGACTATATTCGACCTGGGAAGTATGATTCCGGGCTTTTTTCCGACATTTTCAAGTTCGGGGGGTCAAATTTCAAAAGTCATCCCGACACCCCCAAAACCTATACCAGAAGAACCAGCTCGATGAGCTGAGTCGATTGGTGCAAACATTTTTGAAATCCGACCTTTTTTATCACAAGTTACGGTTAAAAACAGTGCAAAAGTGCCAGAAAGCATGGATGTTGGCGATTCTTCGATCATTTTCCGAGAAATGGTATGAGTCTGTGTGATAAATCGTTTATATTTACATGGAAGCCCTAAGGATTATTTTCATACACAAATGCTCACTCTTTTCGGTATCAGTCTAGGGGATAAACGGGTCCGAAGCCGGGCCAGAAAATTTTCAAAAATAAACAACAGATCCCCAAATCATATACCAATCGATAGAACATTAAAAATACAGAAAATACCAAGTGACCCAAAGACCCAGTTGTCAAATTCTTTATCCTCTCATTCAGTTCTCAATCCTCTCTTCCATAGTCATTTTCCTTTTCTTCCTCACTTATTTTTAGCTTCAATTTGTATATTTCCGACATGGAATGATGTTATTTAAATAGGGTTACTTCTGCTTCTAAATCATTGTTTTAAGAAGGAAAATTCTGTTTACTTTTCCAATATTCATTTCCCTCAAATTACCATATTCCGATTTGAGTGAAAAATAATAATTCATTGCTCTATTCAAATCCTATCTTTTCAGATATCGCCTAGCTGCGTTACTTTTGCCATTCTAACTATTTGAATGCTTATTTTTCCTTTCTTGTGAACGGTCATTCCATCTTATACAGAGCTGTCTTAAGTTCGAAAAATCGAACTTTAACTAATTAAAGGAATATTTATTTCAGTTGCAATTATCCCTCGTTACTTTTGAATGTATTCGAGAGTTGTCTGTATCATGTGCATTGAAATTAAACTATTGTTCCACATTTATTGAATAAAATTTCTATATGAAATCTAAGATTAGTATAATCAAGTTTTATTTTATGTTCATTTTCCGACTTCTCGCCATTTATTCGTTTGTGGATCGTATTCCTCGATTGAATTTTGACATCTAAATTAAACAAATATCCCGCATAAAGATATGCAAAATTTCACAAGGGAAGGTTTCACCCTCGTCCTCACGTTTCGATACGAGAGTGCCCATTTTTCTTCAGACCCCCTCAACGAAATGCAGCAGAAATGGATGAGTGGCGAGATTCCAGTCGTCGTGGCCACGATTGCGTTCGGAATGGGCATTGACAAAGCTAATGTCAGGTATGAATTGTCTTCTACATTTTTTGTTTGGTACTAATTTTAATTCGAGAAATGTACAACTTTCGAGCGATAAATGATCTAACTTGTGCATGTTGTACAAATACAGGTTTATCTCTGAAAACGCTCACACATTTCAATTCTGATGTTTCAGAGTACTCAAACAGGATCAAGGTGATTATTTCGAATTTCAATGTTCGGAGTTTCTTTCACTTTTTTATTGAAAAGACATTATTTTGTCAATATCCAGTAAATTCTGAAGGAAAATATGCTGAACTTTTACACACGAAAATCTGTACTTTCCAAAGAAAAGATCAATTGTTTTCAGGCCAAGAAGGGATTGAGTGACTATGCGAAAGATATCCAGACTAAGGCTCTGCAGACTGAGTTCGAGAAAATGATCGAGTACTGTGAAAAGGTATGGATGCGATTTTTAATTAGTGAATTTTAGTTTTGTCTGGTGCTGCCAAAATTGAATACTCCTAATAGACTATTTCAATTTTATTTTTTTCTTATTCTAATTTAAAGGAATGTATTTTCAAGCATTCGAATAGTTGTTATTTTTAGGCCGAATGCAGACACAAACTGATGGCCTCGTTCTTCAATGAATCCGACCTGAAGAAGTGCTTGAAGAAATGCGATTTCTGCAGAATTCCCGAGAAGGTCAGCCAACAGGTAAATGCACTCAAAACGGTAAGAAATCTTGGACAGATTTTTTTTATTTGTAAGTGAAGATTCCATTTATTCTGTCATTTCAGCAACGTCAAGAGAGTGTACTCACGAAGTTAGAGACAAAATGGAGAAACGCATGAATCATTCGGATATGAGCCAAGGTATTTTTGTTTCTAATAAATATTGATCAAAGATTTTTTCAGGCAAAAGAAAGAAGAAGAGGAATATTCTGGATTCGAGAATGGAAAAAGAGGAGGCTGTCAGGCTAAAAACTGCTGTTCAGGTAAGGAAATTTGAAATAACTCGTTGAAAAATATGCTATTCCTATCATTTTATAAAATTCTTCTAAATCACTTTGAATTTTATTATAAATTTTCAGGGCGAATTCGAACGTCATCGCAAAGCGCGTGAATTGGAAAATGGAGGAGCTGCGAGGAAAGCGCGTTGAGTAACTCACCATTGTTGTAAGTTTTTATTTAACAAATCATAATTTGAACAGAAGTACCTTATACTCTACACAACGAGGGTCATTCCAATATCAATTATCTCAGGAGTGGTGTTTGATGAAACTGATATTTATGTTCAGACTGGCACTGATTAATTGTGTGCCGATGTAAAAATGCCACTCAATTAGATTCCTTGATTATCTATTATTTAAGCTATTTTATTTAGCGTCGTGAAGCGATAGTTCGTACAGCCATACAGGCTCTGGACGACAATTCCTCCCAGACAGACAACCAGCTGACATCGAATGCAACTCCTGCTATTTGCAGTCCAAGACGCTCAGCTCCTACAACCACAAGGCTGCACAGTCGTATGTTGTTTTTATTTAATTCTGGAATGTGTCCAGTACAGTGCGAAAATGACTATTTTGCCGATCAGCACTAGTTTATTTGCACTGCTAATATTTCTGATCTTACCCATCAATTTCATAGCTTTTATTGATATCATTATTTAAAATGACCCATTTTCCAAATATTCTAACCTGAGATTGGTTAATTTCGAAGATAACTTTAATTTTACTACTTTACTACCGTCTATCTATAGTTTTTATCTCTGAAAAGCGAGTGAAATTCTTTGATTTCAGTTGAGTGCAATCGAGAACGCGACAAGAATGGGACGAAATACGATTCCTCTTCTGCTTCAGCCATTTGATAACGATAAAACAATGCATTGGTATTCTCAATAAGAGTTTCATTGATTTCATATTGTGACACCATATAATATCAGACAAATATATAGAAAATTGTTGAAGATCGATTTGTCAGAAAAGAAGAAATGATGTGATAGTAGAAATCTAACTATGAGATGCATATTTATTGAGCTAGTCATAATTGAAAAGAGACAGACTACAAATTGTGAATTTTATGATGAGAATTCTTACGAACCTTTGGATCTCACTTTATAAGGCTTAGTTCATAGTTCGCGGGCTTTTTTGGAAAATAGTATGACCCAGACACAAAGCCCGCGAACCACGTCCTTCAATCCGCTGTGAAGAAAAACATTTGTTGTACTCTGTAGATTTTAATTTTCGATTTTCCACTTGAAATAATGCGTTGATTTCTTTGCATCGAAAATTCGTGTGATTTAGTTGGATTTAAGTAGTCAGGCTTTAGCAAGATTTCTGTTTCATCAGTTGTATTTGATCAAGAAAGTTATGTCAACTAGATTAGTTATTCACAATAGTCCTTACAAATTGAAAACATTTCTCTTAATAACTATAAAATTGACAACTAATTGAGATGCAATAATCTGAGCTATGACAGAATGGGTTCCTAATAAGCAGAGCTGAGACGAAATTTCGATTTCGAATTTTAAAAATTCATTTTCGTCTCAGCCCTGCTAATAGGTATATTTCATTATTCTTATCGAAAACTATTTCAAAGAATACTTATTTCAGTTGCAATTATTTCTCATCACTACTGGGCTTGGACTCAAGTTCAATTTATAACTCTTGTAAGTTGAAAATTTACAGTCCTTGTAAGTAAATTTTCCATAGTAAACTGGGCAATTTACAACATAGTTTACGAGCCTTCTAGTCAGTTACAAGGGTTGTAAGCTGAACTTGAGTCCAAGCCCTGAATGTCTTCGAGGGTTGTCTGTATCATGTTTATTGGAATTTTTAATAATAGTCGAATAAAGATAAAATTCATAAAATATAATATGCCAAATAAAAGGGCTACATGGTATTAAACTGCATTATTCCAAGTTTAGTTTTCCGACTTCTCTCCATCTATTCGTTTGTGGATCGTATTCCTCGATTGAATTACAAGAAATTATTTCAGAAGAAGATCTTTGAAATCTAAGTTAACAAATATTTAGTATAAAGATATGCAAAATCTCAGCTCACCCTCCGATTGCATACAATTTCTCGTTAGCGACAATGAGAGAATGACTCCATCTTGTACAATTCATATCAGCGGTTTCAGAAATTCGACTGTCAACTGGAGCTGAGGGGTCGAAACACAGACAGGATTTGAATATTTTTTTAGAAAATATTGTACTACTAAATATATAATGATACATTATTTATCATACAAAATTAACGACTTTCGTCCTCCAGCTATGTAAATTTTTTCATTTAACGATGCAACTTCGAATGAACCTCGCTCTTCTGGAATCTCTCCGATTTCAATCCATTCCCGTTCATCGTCCGATAATCGATATATCTCATTACTATTCCATCCGCCAATAACTGAATTTATATAATTACGATAATGAATATGCTACAATGTGACCGTATAAAATTCCATCGCATGTTATTGTTTGAACCCATATAATTCGATGAGGAAAAGCAGGTCCTGTTTGCCATTTTCCATCTATTAAAACCTGAATAAATTATTTCATGGACTTTCATTCGATCTTCTTACATCAACTCGATCTGTAAATACCCTTGTTTCAGGATCCACTCCACCCAAATAATAAAGCTTGTCTTTGAAATAAGCCACAGATGCACCTCCACGCCATTCAGGAGGATCTGGACCTGTAAAATTCTTTGAATCTATCATTAATGGATTTGTTGATAAGACCTCTCGAAATTTGTCGAGTATTCAAATCAAATATTTCAAATGATTTATCTTCACTGTCAATTCCAAAAATCTGAAGTCCAAGAAATTATTCAAAATAACGAATATAAGAATTGACCTTATTCTGTGTAGTTGCTACTTCATATGGTTTATAATGATTGCCGAATTTTGTAATCTCTTCGACTGAGCAGGTAGATGAATTGAACAAGCCTATTCTTCCTTCATATTTATCATTATTTGAATATAGATCTAAATTGTAATAAACTATTGAGTCATTTATTCTTATCTCTTACAGTAAAACAAAATATTATGCGAATTATTGGATGAATTGTCTCCACCAATCTGCAAATTATTGATATTTCGGGATAATTCATTCATTGTATTATTAACCAATGGGATTTCAATTCTTTTCTGAAATTCTCACTTCCATTTTAGTAATGGATTATTGTTGTACTCGCCGAGTGGGAGTGTCAGTCAGAACTCGTTGTGACACAAGTTTTTATTAGTACAACTTCGGGAAGACAATCCAGGAGAATAAGGACCGACCGTTCTCGAGGAAGACAGGAGGGTAGACTGACTAGTAGACTAGCAGGAGGAGAGTGGTCAATCACTAATTGTTCAATGGTCAGGGGATAGAGATAACTACTAAAGAAGAGATGTAGAGAGAATGAGCAGTGTCGTTAGGCGGCACTGCTAGGAGAGAGAGAGAGATTGGGGAAAGGTGGGAGATTATAGAAAGAGAAAAGAGAGAATGGAATAGAGTGAGCCTCCAACAATTATTTATTTCCGAAATGCAAAACAAACGAGATTTTGGATCGCCCTCATCAAATCCCCCAACGGTTTATGATAGATTGAAGCCTTGCAATAATTTTTAGACAAGAATCATGCATGAGGAGACCCTGTCGCATCGATTTTGTTTTTCTCGTTGTAAAGTGGAAATGTGGATACATTATTTTGACATCGAAACAAGAAATGAGCTTATTTTCATTCACTACTGCCGTTGTTTCTTTAGATCTTTGTAGATCCCTCCCTCAAATGAACGAGAAATGACGATTCTGGCCAATTTTCAATCGTTTGGACATACAGAATGTCTCAAGTTTTCTCCCTAATCTGTTTTTGGAATAAACACCTTGAAATCCATCAAAATCGAAGGCGACTTTTTGCAATGGGTAGTCAGAATCGGTACAATTTGTTTGACACCTATTTCGAATTGGAACCAAACACCCTATTCCCTACAACCACCTGTTTTCTGAAGTGTAAAATTTCAACGAAAAATATCGAAAAATTCAAAAATGATCAAAAGTCGTCAAACTGGATCAAAAGTGGGATCATTCGAAAGCCCGTTTAATTTTGACTAACTTTTGTGAAAGCAACACCCAAAAGTGTTCACTATGGAGACTTCCAGAAGCGGGTTTATGTCTTCACTTCGAAAATGTATGGAATTTTGCACCTCAAAAACAAATGACTGTATGGGCCAGGATATGTGGCTTTCACTCAAATTTATTTTCCCTGTTATTATGAGAACTCTTATTGTGAATGATTGACTACTTGAAACGAGATAAAAGGAGAATATTTCCTTCTCTCCCGCTCCTGTAAGCCTCGGATGTGTGCTGACGACATTTGTTTATTTGTCGATTTTTAAAATTTTCTTTCGTTTCCCTGTGTTCTTTCATCTAATTTGACGGAATTTTTGTAACAATTATCTTCCTCTATCGATATTGATAAAAATTCCTAGATTAATTACTGATAATTGTTCTTAGAAACGCGAAAAACGAAAAGAAAATAAATAAATCGTCTAACGAACAAATGCTCGTCTCTCGCGCATACGAGACTTGCAGGAGGGGAGAAGAAAGATGCTCCTTTTATCTCATCTCAAGTAGCCAATCATTCACAATAATGTAAGATGATAGAATCGGATGAACAACTATCAGTTGGTGAAACTGACTGGGGCTGTTAAGGCTGGAAGTATGAGACGCTACGATGTTTAGATTGATTATCTTGAGATGTGTTCGGATTTTGAATAGTAGATTTCTTACTGGATTATACTGATGATCTTTTATCATTACCTTTGGTGACTGATTGTTTCCAGCTGGTTTTCCACCTGAAGCTGGTCTTGCATCTGGAGTTGGTATTGGGTTATCAATACAGATTCTGCCAAATTGGTTTGCCAACTAAATTAAAAAGTGATTTTGATTAATTGTATATTGAAACTTCAATAGTATTGGCCACAATAGCAGCTCCATGAGAAACGATTTCATCTGGGTTCAAATCGAGTTTGATTTTATCGTTTCCAAATTTCTCAGTCAAAAGTTCCCTAATCCTCGGTATTCTGGTTGAGCCACCAACGAGAATCTAAAACAGTCTATCTTGTTCTATGTAATTATTGAATGAATGATTTACAACAAAATTAATATCTTCTGTCTTCATTTGTGCAGTGTATAGAGCCGAATCAACTCGTTGGATCGCTTTAGTAAATAGATCAGAACATAATTGGTTCAATTGAGATTTTGTCAACGGAACTTTTAAATCAACTTTCTCATTAATCTCCAGCTGAATTCAACATTAAATCGATTAAAGATAGTGTGAAGATACACTTACGAAGATAGTTGTTTCTTTAATGTTATTTGACAAAAATTCTTTTGCTTCTCTGCACTTTGTGCGTAATTTTTTAATTAATTTTGGTCGTTGATCGATATCATAACTCGAGCTTTTCTTAAATTCCGTAAGTGCATGTTTCATAATACGACCGTCAACATCTTGACCGCCTAAAATATACATCATTTCTGTTTGAAAGAATAGTACATACCCAAATGAATATCACCGGTCACAGCCATGACGTCGACGTCATTATCAATCATTCTCAGAATGCTTACGTCTAGCGTTCCTAAATTTGGAAAATGCAGATATAATTTTATATCAAAGCTGACCTCCTCCAAAGTCGAAAACCAGCAATTTTGAGTTCCCAAGATTGTTTTTCGCATTATAAGCGATTGCAGCAGCGTTAGGTTCATGCAATAGTCCTTTTAATTCAAGTCCAGCTAACTCAATCGATTTTTTCGTTGCAGCCTTCTGATTCTCTTGAAAGAGTGCGGGAACAGTCACGACAACGCCAGTAACTTTTTTAGTTAAATATTTCTGAAAATATACAATTAAATTCGTTCATTCTTTAATCGAATAAAATTTCCTACCTCAGCACAAACTTTTAGATACTTCAGTATCTCTGCGGAAACTTCTTCAGGCTTCAGAAATCGCTCATTTGGAGTTCCCTTATTCAGTACATATCCAGCACATTTCTAAAGTCACGAATTTTCATAGAGAAATACATTGAAATTACATGTCTTGTATCGACTTTGAATGTCCAAAGTTGACGCGTTTCTGCATTCGGCAAATCGTGCAGGAATTCCCAACCAATCAAACGTTTCGAATCTTCAAGCTATGAATTTCTGTGGTAATCATTCTAATTTACCATATAGGATATTCGACATGTCAGTGGAAGCATCCAAAGCAGGATTTCCAATCAAAGTCTCGGTACCGTATGCGACAACTGAAGGGGCGATATTCTTTCCTAAAATTATCACACCCCCTCAAAATTATGATATTCGCATACCATCATCATGGTGAATGGCAATGGGCTTGCCGTGTTCAATAACCGAAACACAAGAATATGTCGTTCCCAAGTCGATGCCGATATAGACCATTTTTTATTCTTTAATTCATTTTAAAATTAAAAAATTGTACTGATTTAGGAAATAAATCATAAATTTATGCGTAAATAAGTAAAAAAAAATCAATGATTATTAGGAGCAAGAAGGCAAGCTTTTACACTGAATGAAAATTGATAAGAGAATAGTGTGTCGAATATTTCGCGAGAAAAACTCTATCACCAGATTTGGGAGTTTTCTATTCGATATAAGATTCGTCACACTATCTAATGTTCTCTTATTCATTTTTCTCTCAAATCTGATGTTCAAATCGGAATATGGCAATTTGAGGGAAATGAATATTGGAAAAGTAAACAGAATCTTCCTTCTTAAAATAATGATTTAGAAATGGAAGTAACCCTATTTAAATAACATGATTCTGTATCGGAAATATACAAATTGAAGCTAAAAATAAGTGAGGAAGAAAAGGAAAATGACTATGGAAGAGAGGATTGAGAACTGAATGAGAGGATAAAGAATTTGACAACTGGGTCTTTGGGTCACTTGGTATTTTCTGTATTTTTAATGTTCTATCGATTGGTATATGATTTGGGGATCTGTTGTTTATTTTTGAAAATTTTCTGGCCCGGCTTCGGACCCGTTTATCCCCTAGACTGATACCGAAAAGAGTGAGCATTTGTGTATGAAAATAATCCTTAGGGCTTCCATGTAAATATAAACGATTTATCACACAGACTCATACCATTTCTCGGAAAATGATCGAAGAATCGCCAACATCCATGCTTTCTGGCACTTTTGCACTGTTTTTAACCGTAACTTGTGATAAAAAAGGTCGGATTTCAAAAATGTTTGCACCAATCGACTCAGCTCATCGAGCTGGTTCTTCTGGTATAGGTTTTGGGGGTGTCGGGATGACTTTTGAAATTTGACCCCCCGAACTTGAAAATGTCGGAAAAAAGCCCGGAATCATACTTCCCAGGTCGAATATAGTCAGAAACCATTAAAAAATCATCAAAGAACGAGACTTTTGTTTCTGGTCGACCCCTTGTTGATTCTTACCAAGACTGTCTTAATTTCACTCTCATGTTCATTAACGAAAAACTTTTCTCTGCATAATGATTAAAGGTATTAGTGGGCGTGGCTAAAGCACTATACCGTATCGATTGTAGGCCCTTCCCGATTTCATGTTTGATTTTGAGCTATTTCATGGCTGTCTTTTCCCTTGTTTGTGAATATTAATAATTCTGTGATATTCTGGGTCATATTCGCGCCTCTGTCTCTCTTCGTTAACGATCATGATAGAGTGCATCTCTCTTTAGCTCGCAACTTGTTCAATTTTCCTCCTTTTTTGATCTCAAATAGTTTTTCCTCGAATTGATTATTTTTTATCATTTATTTTCCGATATCTACAATTCCGACGTTTTTACTATGAAATTACCATCTCTTTTGAAATTTCCGCAATGCCTTATAAGTAAGATTTGATTATTCACATTCTGCTACAAAAATCTCCAAAATCAGCATTATCACTCCTTTCTGGGTTCTTCGCTCGAACTCCTATGAAAACTTTCTAATTTGATCCGTTTCACGTGCTTTTTCTTTCCATTTACGTCATGAATTGTTTTATTTTTTGCTGATTCGTGAATCATCATGTTTCCTAACAAATGGGTTGCAGGAGACATTGTCATTGCGGTAGACTTGGGCAGAGTGCGCCCGTGTCCTGCATCGAAGCAGAGGAAAAAGAATACATTCTGATAATAACAAGGAGGAGCTGAAATTTGAGGAAAGCGACTACTTGGACGGCAGAATGATGATCGGCAGGACATCCGCTGTCAGCATCAATTCTGTCGTGAGTTGATCTCTTCTAACGTTTCAGAAAAGATTTTCTAATGAAATCGGACTTGAAACTTTTTCTAAATTTTTTCATCGCACCGCACCGCAAAAATAGGTCTGTACTGCAGTTGCGGTGGAAAAGTCTCAGTCTGAATGAAATTTTGCTGTTCTTTTTTCTCATTGGTCTCCTTTTTCGGCATTCTAGAAACCTAAAGCAGAGCGGCAAGTACATGAAGCCAGGATTGGTGTGTAAGATTAGGAGAGGATAGGGAAATTCTCGATCACTTTTACGCTATACACTATTTCTTCATGTTTCGTCGTTATGACGTCGCGACATGTTAAAATTCTCAAAAAAATTTTTTTATAAATTTAAAGACAAATCTGAAGCTTTAGCGAATTCATTAGAAATAAACGTCTTTTCTTTCAAAAGAATGACTCAAAATTGCAGAGCTCGATGCCACAGCAGATGCACAAATGCGGGGACTTCGAAGTGCTGGAGATTAAGCCGAGCAGGAGCAGACCGCCCCATCGCGGTAGCCTTCAATACATCAATAAGGAGATCAAACTAGGCGAGGTTAGTCATTGCCGCCTGTCCAATCACTGAATGATGAATGAATTGCAGGTGAATGCTGTCAACGTCGACCTCCAAGTGGAGCTGTCTTGGGGAAGATTCACCAAAGTCACGCTGCGAGAAATTCCTCAGTAAGGCATTTTTATTGAAGAAAAATTGATTTCAAGTAATTGTAGGAGAAATTTGCGAAGAACTCGCATAAAGTCTACTTTCCCATGAGTACTTTTCCCCAAATGATATTTCCTTTCTAAGTTTAAAAGATGTATCAACTTTGAAATAAATGCACTCGTATCCCCACTCCATGACGACTAATTAGATGAAGATAGCATTATGAGTTTTGCAGAAAACTCGTCGCAGACTACTTTCCTATAAAATAGTTGATTTATTTCCACCTAGCTCTGATCCATATCTCCAATTCATCAATCAGCAACAAGTGATAATTTCAGATTCCTGGCGAACGCGTTCAACATAATCAGTCGGAAAGGCAAATGCACCGAGGGCATCTTCCGAAAGGAGGGCAACTCGGCCAGAATCAACAGCATCAACACTTATGTACGTTCGATTCATTCATTCTTCTCTAGTTCTCCCCAGTTCAGGCCCTGTTCCTGGGCCAGCAGAAAATCCCCCCAAATTTCTCCGAGCACATCCACGATGTCTGCACGCTCGTCAAACGATTCCTCAGGGAACTCAAGGTAATTTTTTTCTTGTATAATCTAGGGAAAAATCACCAGAGGCAAAACTCGTTTGAAATGATCAATATTGCTTCCTGCATTCAGAAGCCTCTGATCGACTCGCCCGCAGTGATGAGGAATCTGATCGAGCTGGCCAAGAAGAAAACGCCCGTGAGTGATCGATGCAGTGCTCCAGAATCCAATGAGTCTCCCCATTCAGATATCGCAATTCGAGTTCTCCTCTGCATTCGAAGTGCAGTTCACAGACAGGAAGAGGAAGGCAGAACCGATGTCCCTGCCTCACATCGGCACGCTGGGGTTCTTCATGCGACAGCTCTACAAAGTAAGGATTCTTGATAAAAGCGGCATATTTTGGTTGGTGACCTTTTGTAGATTTCACCGGGTTGCATTACCACTTTCAAAATTCATTTCATTTTGGGATTAATTGTAAATGGCCAGCCATAAGAACCAGAAGCCATGCTGAATCAAGAGTGTGATTTTTCTTACTGTTTCGTGTGGCTTTTGGGTCTAGGGCTTCAAGTGACAAAAGTTTAGCTAATAACATTAGAATAATAGTCAAATTGTGGAAGATCCATGCAAATAATTGCAGCTCTCTCTGCATTCGATGTACAACCAGATGACGATCGAGAACATGGCCACTGTGTTCGCTCCAGCCATTTTCAACGACGATGTGTCGAGAGAGAAGAAGCGAAGGGACAACAGAAAGGAGAAGAAGGGATCAGCGGTAGTTCATTTACATCAAGGATAACTGAACTATCGAGTCGAAATTGAAGAGGAAAATATTAAATCGCAAATCTCGCATCAAAAACTTTCATTTTGTTTCCCACCTAACCGATAAATGAAAGTTTCAACTTTTGGAAAGAGCAGACGCGAGAAAGAATATGTTAAATTTTCCCACTATTCAAAGAATAATTTTCTACTTTCTATCAGTGAGTCTAGATTATGAATTATGTGAGGTAGAGGAGATTATCGTTCTTTTCTGCAACAATATGCGGAATTTTTAAATAACTTAATTTCAGGAAGATCTCTTGATTATGAAGATGGACGAAGTTACGCAGAGAATCCCCGTCATCAAGATGCTGATAGAGCATGCCAATTGGATCGGAGTGCCCTCGCGACCGTACGTGACGAGTCAGTGTCAGTCTGTCGGGAGAAGCAGCTTGGGCTGCGCGACTACAGGCACAAGCACAGAGACAGAGGCCAGTCTGAAGGAGGAGAACAACTCGGCTGCAGACAAAACCATGGCTAATCTCGAAATGATTAAGTGCAGATCCAGCTCCTGCATTCCAAGACTACGGTATCATACACTTTTGAAGATACGAAAACTCTGCAAGGTTGTGCTAGCCATCGTAGGATTTTTGCACCAATTTCCTCTTCGGTATTTCAATAGAAAATAACGGGCGACATGAGATATTAAATAATTTCTAGATCTGAGGTGGTAACAAGCCGCACAAAATTCTCTGTCCTTGATATTTCTGAATACTTTATTTGTATGTTTCAGCAGCCCAGGCTCTGGCATCTCGACCAACTGCACGGACAACTCGTCTTCCATGCAGCCAAAGCTCTCCCTCATCGATAACTTGTTCTACAGAGACAAGGAGAACCGGCCCAATTTGGCACTCACAAAGGCTGATAAACTCACTCCGAAACAGTCCAGACAGGACAAGGCATTTGAGGTCGGTTTACAACTCGTTTATGTAAGAAGGTTGATCTTCAATTATTCTGGAAAGTTCTTACAGCTTTTTTTTACCAACTTTCATATAAAAAATGTGTGACTTTTCAAAGAAGTCCCAAAAAGCGATTTGATAAGATGTACATTTTGAGAAAAACATTCTAATCGATAAAAAATTGACTATTTGCTCATGAATGTTGTAAAATATAATTTTCTTTTCACTGACGAAAATATCCTCTTTGCAGACAATCCCATATTCGACGCCAGGCTCTGCATTTGTGGGGAAGACGCGTGTCATTCACGTGCAAACCCCTGATGAGGCGTCTGTAAATCACTGGTCCTCCCCAGTGCTGTCGAGTCGAGACAGTCGGAGCAACCAGTGTGCATCCACTTCTCAATCTGCGACTGTCTCCCTCCCGACTCCCATCGCTTCGTTCCGAGTTGTCTCCACTCAGAGGACTGATCAGTTCATTGAGGTAGGATGTTGTTGTAAAAAATGAACAATGAAAGATCACGAGATCACAATATAAAATTGATGGAGAGAAGCGTTTGCTAATTTGCAGTTTCTGAGGAATGGGGTATAAGGGAGAGCAACATTTCAAAGTAAAGCTCTCGAATTGGATTGCGTCGTGTTCACATGAATTGTCCAAAGTCGTAGTTTCGTAAATAGTTTTATTTTCACTAATTCATCAACTTGGTTAACTTGTTCCTTTGCAGCCACGCCCCCGTCCTCGTCACCGTCTCCCAGCACTCCCCACGTCGACGTCTGGTAGTCTGATTCCCCAGCGAGTGCACTCTCCGGCTCTGCTGCCTCCTCCACCCACTTCCAACGGAGAGGTCGTCTTCCGCAAACCCGCTCTGCCTTCCTCTGTCCACTCAGCTGGATTGTCCGCCTCCTCCTCTCACTTCGTCAAGCCAGCTATTCCCAGGCCAGGTAATATTGGGTTTTTATTGTAGCGTTTTCTTCAATAATATCTCGTTTTTCTAAAATAATTAAAATAGACGAACATGACCACAAGGAAAGAATCAGAAATCGATTTAATTGTGTTGTTTGCTGCAGGGCGCATGCAGAGTCGGCTTCCTCGTCCACAGGACCAACTCGACGGGGAATTCGCCAATTCGCGGGTCAACATGGAGGCGCTCAAGAAAGGCACTTTCGTGAGTGAAATTCGAGAAAAAAATTAGAACAACTAGCTATGGTTGAATACAAAGTAATGTGGGGGTACTTCATCCAATATTGATTATGGCTACTCGTTCAGTTGACATTGGACGCGAATCAGTCCTCTCGGCCAAGTCTGGCTATGGTGAGCACTCTCGGCCTTGTCCAGTCTGGAGTCAAGGTAAGGTGGAGAAATTTTATTCAACACTTTCAAACTATTCTCACAAGCATTATCAAAAAAAACAAGTTCAACTAATACGAAGAATAATAGCACCCTTATTTCATTACTTTTCCTTTTCCCACGTATATTCATTCAGAAAGATTTACTCTCCGAAAAGAGGAGACTTTCTTCCCTTAATTTTTGCATCTAAAAATTCGAGATTTCAGTAAGTTCGTGAATTAATTATTCTTGCAGGCGTTCTCTGCGAGAGAAAAGCAAATCAAGCAAGAGCAACAGGAGAGAGAAGGCCACTTCCCCTCTCCCTCGTCCACAGTTACTTCACTGCCTCGATTCGCCTCGTCCTCCATTAACCGGCCACATATCAGGAAGTAATCAAATGCAGCAAACAACCAACAACAAATATACTCGATAATCTAAACTCGGTACAAATTTCCACATTACTTTCGCATTAATAAATAGAGCAGCTTATTGCTATTTTAACATTTCTACTCTATAGTGATTCTTCAGTCTGTTCAGTCATTATTTTCAGTGATTTTTACGACACTAGATCCTCGAAAATTCCATTGCATTTTCAGGCGGGTTCTCTTTTTTTTCTTCTTGTCATTCTGCAGTATTTCTTCTTTCTTATGGATACGTTTAGCTAGAATTAGATTGGGGGAAAATGATTTTTGTTGTAACAATAAATATTTTCATTTTTTTGTTAAATTTCTTTTATGATTTGTCGATTTCAAATCGCGCGAATATGTGCGGCTATTTGAATATTTTAAATTCGATTATTTCGTTCACTATCCCTCACAGCAATTACGCTCATTAAGGTGTACAAAAATCTAATTTTTTATTTGCGTTCGCGTTTAACGCAAAAGTCTTAGAATTTGCGTGTGCGTCCAGAAAATTATCTCGGAAAGTGCATTTTGCTTTAGAATTACTTAATAACGCGTTATCTTTGCACCTCGGATGCTCACTAGCTTGCCTTCAAATTCCCTTTATCCAAAACTGTCGTCGAATAACGTTTATTTTTTTCTGAAATATAGAAAAAAAATCAATTGTTTTAGTTTTTCAATAAATTTATTAAGTATTGCACTGCAGATCAATTGAAATGCACATTTTTCGTATTTTTGAGTAGTGCTTTCAAAGCGACGATCTTGTCATCCAAAAATCGATGATAGACAACCAGAACAACCAGATTTGTCCTAAAATGATTTTTTAGCTTTCGTGATGTTTGGCTTGGGGCTTATGACTAACGCTGCAAAGGCGAAGAAGAAAGCGACGATTATAGTGGCCATCCAATTAATTCTCGCACCCGTTATCGATAAAATAGTCAAGCCAAACAGAGCCAAAATGTACAGCCCAGTTTGTAGAACCAGAATAACTAACTGAGGAATGAGCAATCGAATTTTGTTCATCTAAACTCATAATTTTATGCATACACTATTGTGGTTATAAAAACGTGTATTGCGCAACTTTTGAAACTGACATTGAAATTTGATCAAATCTGACTAAAATTGTTGATTAAAAGTATACTAATTTCTGTTATTTATTCCCTTCAAATTGCCGGACAGGAATAGTAACAATCCAAATCTACCTGAACACCAATTACAGTGAAGATTATGCCTGCCAAATGCAGAAAATGTAGACCAATCCAGCATCCAACGAATATTTTGTATGTCAACCAATAAAATATTGGGTCATCTCTTCTAATATACTGCAAATGCACATTTTCGTAAAACATTGAAAATATCAGCACATACAGCCAATGTCTGACGATAGAGCAAGAATTTTTCATGAATATCAGGGTAGATGATTAGCACAATGCCCAGAGTAATGCCCAGAAGGGCTATGAATATGCTGATTGCAGAATGAATGTAGATCCATATCTAAATGATAATCCTTGAAAGTTGAATAAACCTAATTTAGAAAATGTATACCAAATTTTAATAATTCTAACGAAAGAAGTATACACTAAAGAGGGCAATCTTTATCTTCAATGAAAAGCGAAATTGACGAAGGAAGACTTGGCTATATTGAACCGATCTTTATTCTGCTATTTTGCGCAGATTCGGATATTTTATTCCAGAAATGTTCGTCCTTCGATTATTTCCTTTCTTTTCTGAATGGAAAGAATTGATTTCGTTTTCGTAAAATTTCATAGGCCAATTACATTTTTTATTTTTCCCCTTCGAAATCGCTAAATTCATCTTCGTATGTCCTTTCTTGTCATTTTATAAAATTTCTATATAACTTTTTCATAACGATTCTTTAGTTGTAAATTTCGAAGGATTTATCTACCTGGATGTGCAGCCTGCAATATCGATTAGTCCTCTCCTGATGATCATCAATTATGTTGCCGAATGTCGCTTGGTTATCGTGGCGAAGTGATTGCATTCTTGCGATAATATTCGAAAAGGTACCTTGAATTTATGTTGCAGCAATAATTAGCGAAACTAGCACTCGAAATATCCGAATATTTATCAGCATTATAGCAGAGCTTTATTATGCGTTGATCGAAATTTCAGGATGTCCGTTTCGAATTGAAACCGAACAACTGCTCGGTCAGCATCACTTTTTCTCCATTCTTCTCTTATTTTATCTTTGTCCTTCACTGCCTCTTCATTCCTTTGATCTCAATCTTTTTCTATTTATTCTTTATGTCTTCACACTATCGATGAAACATTATCTGCTAAGTAACACCCGCCAACAAATTCATAATGAAGTTAAACATTAGTTGCTGATTCGATACTTTTCGGTAAAATATGACTTTATTGAGCTATAAATTTTGTTTTAGTCAGACTGGCTAAAATGTGATTAAGAGTGCGCAATAATCAATATGCATTAGCTAATAGTCGTCGATTTCAGGTGCCATTTCTGAGTTTCAATGATTTTTTCAACGACTGAGGCTAAAATGCTATTTCTCTACTTCAATTTGTTTCACGTTATTCTGCATTTTTATCCAAGTCAGGGATGTTCTTAATTCTAACTCCGATTCAGAATTTTTCAAAATCAAAACTCTGAACAGTCTGATTCAAACACATTTCGTTTGACTGACTGAAATAGTATTCAATAGTTTTTATATTTAATTTCAAAAGAAGAACAACATTGCAAGTGCACAACGTGAAATCGATATTTTACATGCTGAATGTCTTGATTTTTCCTCGATCAGAAAAGAAATAATCAAAATGACATCTCGCTGCAAAAGACACAAAGAAGGGCTTCAAATTTTACAACGGTTCGAGATAAGCAACACGCGGAAGACTTTTTATTGAAGTAGCAACCTATCGGGGGCTCATTTCGAGAGGCAGCTTCCATCGGTGAAAAGCTAACCCTGCAGTAGGTCTGATTTCCGCCGATTTTTCGGTAGTTTGAAACGAAAATGCTTTTACTCTTATTACTGCCTGCATTGATACTAGCAAATCCCATCGAAAGGCCCGAATATGAAGACTATTCAGGTAGTATTGATCTATTTTGCAAGATTTAGTTTAACTTCAATGCAGACTCACTCGCGAGAAATAACTTCTGGGCAATGTGCAATATGTTTGGCGCAAGTGACATTCAGGGCTGCTTCAACAAGTATTTCAACAATTCGGTTACGGTATGTTGATTATTTTCGATCTACAAGTTTCTTTCAACAATAAAACATGCAAATAAAGTTTAAATCTGCCACTAAGTTTAGGCAGCAGCAATATAACGACGCGCGTCTTTCTTCAATATGACGGCGCGATTTTCATCAAATAACACGATTCATCTTTAGAAAATCGCGTCGTCATATTGTAGAAAGAACTCGCCGTCCTGCCGCAATTTTGTCACTTCCCTAAATTTGTCATTAAAAATAATAATACTTTTCATATTATTTTAGAATTTGATAACCTGCCATTGTAAATTAATTACTTATCAAATTGGCAGTCATGAAAATTTAGTTATTCGAGTTTACAAAACGTCCATTCTCACTAACTGTAACGGCGAAATTTCAGCTACGACGAAAAGTCAGCGTGAAATGTGATCTGATTCCTACTGACTCGTGCGTTGGCTATTCTGCAGTCGACACTAATAATAGGGTAACTTTTCCTATGCGTATTTCTATGATTGAGAAATGGAGCACTCACAATCAAATATAGAAGCTAACAAAATTTTGGGAGCGCGTAAAAATTTCTAAACTTCTATTCTTTTGTTCATTGGCATCATTTGATCTGAGCGACCGAGATTTAGCTGGTTTACATAATAATAATTTAGTATATTCAAAATTTATCTTCCAAATTAAATCCAGCTCGAACCGTAATAAGTAATTAGGCTGGATATGACTTGAAAATACTCTGTTCCAAATTTTCAAACTTTTATTCATCGCTATTGGTGTACAAAATTCTGAATTGGAATTTTCGAATTCAATCTTTATTTCCAAAGAAAAATGAACTATACATTGAAGATCGTGCACATCTGATTCTGATGTTTTATGCGAGTTTTATGGTCAAGAAAGCATAGAAACTACGAGTCGTCCGGTTTAATTTGTTTGATTACTCTTCCCGAAATATCATTTCTTGTATCCGGCATTGATAAGATTTGTGTCGCAGTCAGAAAACACAAAAGACATCAATATTTTATGTCGCATTATGTCGATTTTTACTGAATACCCTGAAATTTTACAATCGGATGATAAATTCAAACATTAACGATGACTCTAATGATGAAAGAACGCATTTACTGTGACATAATTTCCGCCTCGTTTCTAGCTATTTCTAGCCACAAAATAAATCGACTAAAATTAAACTAGATAGCATTTTACCGAGATAGTTGAATCTAGGGGTATGAAATCAGTATCCAGAGATGCACAAAGCTTTCCTCTCAAAATTGATAATTGCAATCTAAACATGATCGAATAGTGCCAAGATAATTGAGAAAAAATTGTGGAACCTAAGATAGGAATTTAGTCGAAAATTGAGAAATATGTATTGATAGATGATTTTTCTCCTAAAATGTGAAATTACTCGAAACTTTAGTCTATTTTTACTCGAGGCCAGAATCGCGAAGTTCAATTCTAAAATTTTCGAAGTCAAATCTCATGCTTTCTTGATCAGTATCATAGTTCTCAGTCAGCTAGAAAAGCTCACAATATATTATTATTATTTAGGCTATCATTCTCGTGTTCCGAGGAACAGTCGGTGGCCTGCAGTTGATCTACGAATCGATTGAAACTGCCTATGACGCAAATGTACCATGGATTGGAGGTTGCCTTCTTGCACTTTTTCAAATAGAATTTTTATGTGAGTAATTTCAGGAGGGAATGTCAGTAAATACTTCCGCGATGCGTTTGTGGGTTAGTTCAGAATTTTCTACAATTTTCGAAGGAAAATACCTAAATTTTCTAGACATTTGGAACGGTGGGATGAAGGATGACTTCACGTATCTGAAGCAGAGATATCCCTCATACAAACTGTGGGTGATTGGACATTCGCTTGGAGGGGCGATGGCCTCCCTCTGCTCGTCTTACATCGTTGCAAATGGACTATTCGCTTCTGTTGACGTATTTACTCTGAATCAATTGAGCTACGGTAACACAAAATTGTAGATGATGTCGTACACGTTTGGACAGCCAAGAGTCGGTGACGCTAACTACGCGAATTGGCACGATACCATCGTTAAAACTGCATATCGAGTCACTCATTACAAGGATCCCGTAAGTAACTCTAATTGATGCTTCGCTCATAACATTTACGAGATTGTTATTTATCTGAAATCAGTTTTTCCTCAAACATGTTAGATCGTGTAAATGAACTTGATTGCGATGAAGCAAGCGTACTTTTTCCAAAAATTTAGTCATTTTTAGGTCCCACATTTGCCTCTGCTAAATATGGAGGGTTACAGGCACCACAAAGCTGAGGTAGCCAAATTTATAGTAATTATAAAAAAAGAAATCATGTTTAGGTTTACTACTTAGAAGACATGTCAGCAGGACAAACATACACGGTCTGCGATGACGTGCAGGAGAGCAAACTATGCTCGGATAAGAATGCCATAGACGCCAATCTCAACGATCATGGCAGCTACTTCAATTATGTGCCAAACTGTCCTTGAAATTCTTGAAATATTTATAGACGAAACTACACTGTAAAATTCAATAAACAATTTCACTTCAGCATAATCTTGTTTTACAGTTGAAATATGAAATTCATCCCTCAAAATGAAAATACGATGCATACTTTCAACACGATACTTGCTCTCTTTGAATAATTCATGCCTTCTTAAGAGTGGATGTCAGGAAAAATCAAAGTCATAAGGAAGGGGTGCGGAACAGGGTCCGTCGATTTGGCTGATTTTCACATATATTGTTCAGTTTTTCACGCTGATTCTCATGGTGATAACCGTTTGTTTTGAAAATCGATTATTGTAGCTCATAAGTTTTTCAGACCTGGCTTCGGGAAAAAATCACAACTTTCCTATTTCTGGATCAAATCAAATGGGATTTTTTGCTATAAGCTTGTCAAGCCCCACCGATTAATAGAAAAATACTTTTATGGATTTGTCATCACAACGAGAATTTCACTCGCGCCCTCTAAACCAAGAAATTGTGAATTGTTCGCAAAGTAAGTGATATTTTTCTTCGATTCACAAGTTATGTGGATGGTAGTGAGATAGAATTTGTGATATTTGAGATCCTGAAAGAATGAAAGTATTTACTTTACATACTTCAGAGTTGTTTTATCGGGTTGTGATTTTGCATTTCTTTCTAATGTATTAGAAGTTTTACAATAAAGCTTCATTTTTAAAGTCGAATAATTTATTGCTTATTGTGGCGTGATTTAATTGAAATACCTATTGCCTAGCACAACCCTATTTTTAACCTTTTGCCATTTTGACACAAAGATAAATATAATCGTGAAGGGATATGAGAATTAAGGAGATTCGAAAGTTTAGAATCTCGATTGTCATTGATAAGATTATTGGAAAGAAATGCAATTCTACCCACTTTCAAGCATTATGATTATGACTTTCCGTTATTTTGATGTACCGAATCAGTTCTCTGTCTGAGCAATTTGATGGCTTTCGTGACCTGTGCGCGGGTGATCGAATAGTCCCACAGAGAGCAAAACACCACGTGGCTTTCGTCGATTCGGTCCTTGTTTGTCAGTTGAGATTGGATGCGATTTTGGGCCTGAAATATTTTTAGAAACAAATGCATTAATTATATGCGCAGTTTCATCAACCAAAAATCGAGAAATCATACGATAAGAAGAACGTTGATAGATAAGTGTTCTTGATGCTTGTTCTATCGAAAATGAATTCTTTTAAACTGATCATGTCATAGTTTTGTTCGAAATGATAAGATATAAGAAAATGATTGCATTCACATAAAATCAATCAATGTTAAGGCACTTTTTTATTTCATTTACGAACCTGTTCCTCATCTAGCCCATCCCGTTCCTTGATCCGCCTGAGCGTCTCCTCTGCAGGCACAAACACCGTCCACAATTCGTTCATAAAGCCCTGCCATTTGGCCTCCACTATCGCTGCCGCTTCGATTGCTGCAATTTCTTAATCTTAACAATTTTCTCCTATTGCGTGTTTCTTTATTCATAAAAACCTCTGCAAAATTAAGCATTCTGGATTGAATAATCACTTTGAAGCAATTTAAAACTATCTGCATTAAAAATTATACAAGTTCAGAATACATATCTTTTGAATTTCGGTAATCTTTTAGCACTAATATAAACAATTCTCACCGACATATTTCTTGTCAGTTTTTTCGATGATCGCTTTGACCTTTTCGAGCACAATCGGCCAAATCAACCACGAAAGTTCGTCTAACTTTGCCTAAAATATTAAGTTTGTGTAAAAAATAAGAAATTGCTAACTTTATCAGCGAAAACGATGCTGCCGAGTGCCTTCCTGTCGACGAGTCCATCAGTCACGACCCCAGGGAATTTCTCGCCGATTTTCTGTGTCAATTCGCTGCCTCTCTCGTAGCAGGTGTGCGCCACTTTATCACAATCGATTACCTAAAAATCAAAATATGATTTCTTTTAAAAATTCATTTCTTGGATCAGATACGTTGAACCTTTGAAAATTTTAGTATCGATTTCGAACATCCTAGCTTTGAATTTACAAATTCTCAGAAAATCTTTTCCAAAATTCCACTAACCTCAAAATCGGCCTCCTCCATGAGGTATTTAGCGATATTGCTCTTTCCTGATGCGATTCCCCCAGTGAGTCCAATGATATATGGGAAATATGGTCTTTCCGGATGGGGAGTGGGCTGTTTGAGCAGGTTTCCCAGAGCCTCGCGCCTTCTGCTCGAGGAACTAATCTTGGTCTCTTTCAGAATCGAATCGTCCGCTTCCAACATGTCGATCACGTGCATTTCCAATATTGACATGCCACGTTCCTATAAAATCACTTTTTCATGAGAAGGTAGCAAAAATTCTACAGCCCTTTCTTCGACATATGATTTAGAAACGATTTATCTACTGAGATTTTCAGGAATTCTTCTAATTCAGTTATCTTTCTATCAAAATCACTAACTTTTCTCTTCTGATTGGCTGCCTGACCACCCTTCTCGGTCTCTCTGCTCACAATGATGGCTTCCAGATCGGGACTTCGAATCGATGGTTCAAAGGGGTCTGTGATTAGCTCGGCGAAACATCTCTCAAATCGAAGAGTTTCAGAAATGACGAGTTTCACAAACTCACGATATTGTCAGAAACGTCAGCAACGAATTCTTCCACGCAGGCGGCGCGTTTTTCAACCGGTTCGATCAACTCATAGAGCGGTTTTTCTAGAGAGAACATTTCCTACGAAATTTAAAAGGAAAATAATATAGGGTGAATAGAATATTAAATGTTGAAAGATCTCTGTATAATTCGCTAGAAGACCGCCGCTACCATTTGTAAAGTTTGTCATACTTGTTTGTTTTCTTTACACTCCAACCTCGAAAATTGATAAATTTCACAAATTGGTTGTGATGATTTTTTCTGGTGAATTACACAAGAAGCCATTTTGAAAAATCGAGATTTAAATTAGTTAAAATTGGCTTTCAATAATGTTTAGAATTGAAAACGAAATTCACTCACTGACAACCATCTGCTCGTCTGTCACTCTACAGATCACGCTTTCACTCGCCAGTAAGGCTGCTTTCGAGAGAAGAACCTTCAGAAAATATTACTTTGTATATCTATTTTGTTATTAATAAAAAAAATGCAAAATGAAACCTTATGTCCATTGTGGAGCCTGTCGAAAGTGCCCCCCAGTACGACCATCCTGTACTTGGGCTTGACGACTTCCACTTCCGAGGGTTGTTCATCTCCAATCAAAGTGAATGACTGGGGCAGTCTTTGGCCGAGCAGAACACGCACATCCAGTTGAGGGCACAATTGGGAGGACTGGAGGTAAATCGATGGAAGCAGAGTGTCCAATTCGGGAGATTCTACTCTAGAATTAAAAGGAAAAAAATGCTTCGATTGACAAGAATAGTTTCTACTGGGAACGCACAGGTCTTGATGTAACTTGCCAAATAGGAGTTTTCGATGACGTTGATCACGATTCGGAAGTCAAAGAGTGTCTAATCGCACTCTAAGTCTTGTACTTTTCACTCGTATTCTGTATGGGAAATAGACTGTTGTTTTAATTGTGAAATTATGTATTCAAATTTGAAATACAACGGAAGAAATTAGGCTAAACTCAAAATTCCAGGATTATGAGTGCGATTAGGCACTTCTTGATGTGATAAAAGTGATCACAAATACCCCTACGAGAGAAACTATATCAATATCTATGAGTTGCTATATGGGAACTTTCCTTGTGAGAATTGCAGTTTATGAAATTTTTTTTTCTGATAGGGTCTTATCTATAGTACGTGATTGAAATTTATGGAGCATGATTTAATCAAAGATTGTGTAATTCAAACATTTCAAGAATATTTCATAATTCTTCAAGGTAATTTTTGCCAATTATTTTTTGAATTCATTTCGAGTAAAATACCCACCGTATGTAGAGTCGTGAATTGACAGCCTTTGCAGCATGAGTGAGGAGCTGCGTAATTCTTGTGAAGTTTCTCGCTGTCAGAACGAGCAGACCGACATCACACATTCCGAGAGGATCTGAGTCCATTTGGACATTCTGGATGGATCTGAATCTGAGTCCATTCGGAATTAGAAATATAGAAGGAGAAAAATAGGAGAATGGGGATAAGACAAGAAAGATCGAGATCGAAACACAAGAACGATCAGACAGGGGAAAAGAGGAAAGGCACGAAAAATGTGGTCTTATCCAGGAAATTACATCAGAAAATATGATAGAAGTCGATAGAATGTAGAGATATTTCTTAGATTCAAACTAAACTTCAATTTTCGAATGAAATCAATATCGCCAACGAGAGCTGATAATAAAACGTCAACAGTTGGTGTATCTTCTTGCTTCTCTGTGATTCTATCTCTCTGTCATTAATTAGCTCTCATTCTTTTCATTCGAAGAGTTAACCTGGTTGAAGTCAGCTGTGTTTACGATTTTGTTATTTAAGAGTCATTCCACGAATAAACAGGGCTGGAATTCGCAATTTAAATTACATCCCCTTGTAAAAGCATTTAAAAGGTTGTAAATGGGGAAAGGTGTAATTTTGATCCTGACAATTTTTATGGTCTATGATTAGCAATCACATAAAGATCATCGCAAATTAATTTTCCCAACTACAACCAATAGTCAGAATTGATCAAAATATTCAACAGATCTTATCAAAGATGATAATTGTGAAAATATTGGCGATCAAAATTTTCATTTGAGGGATATTTGACTTTGAAATTAGTTTATCTTTTAAAGCATAGTTTGTGATACTATCCGATCCAACAATTTAATAATGCACCGATTTTTTAAAAGTTTGAATAAATTAAATTGTTTTTAGAATATAAGTTGACGAGTGCTATAACCGATTTTCTACATAGAATATCTCAGCTACATTAATTTAATTTTGACTGCATGGCTTTCTTGGTGATTTTGATTTCTCTTTTATCGTTTGAAAATTGAATGGATTTCACTTTCTAGTCAATCGATAGAAAACATTCAAAAATTCCAGGAGAGAGAACTTTCGATCAAACAGTCGTTCGTGCGTCAATCACTGCATAATTTGCATAATCTTCTCTCCAATGCTAAAAACTCCCTTCAAACTTTGCCCCTGGTACAGAGAGACACCGACATTTTATTTTGAGCAGGTGCAACTTTAACCTGTAATTTGACACTGAGATCAATATAAGCTAAAGAAGCTGCTACTCAGGAAACTGTAACTAAGAATTAGAAGTATTTACAAAAGTAGAAAAGTTTTCAAACATATCATGCAATTGCAATAATTATCTATCATTTTTAGCTTGAAGTTTCATAACCCTAACTAGTTGGTAAAATTCATTACAATTATGAATATTAAAATAAATAATTATGAATGAGCATATAGCTAGAGAGGCCAAGTGGTTTCTCAAAATAGGTTGAATTGGATAAATTTGATATCAGCTATCTTCGAACAGAATGAATAAAGCAATGTTTTTTTTATTGAACATTCGACAAATTAGAACAATTTTCAGAATGCATTTGAGTTGATAAAGTAAAATGAATTAATCAATTAAGGTAAAAAAAAACTAAACAGTCGTGAGCTGTATAAGCTTTGTCTATACATATAGAACGTCTTTCTACATTTTACCATAATTTCAGATTAGTCTGTTGGTCCGTGATGATAAAACAGTAGTCGAGTGCAGTTGCTCCGAACGATGAGGTGTAACTTTAATAACTTTGACTGATTCTTTTTTAGTCGATGATGTAGTAGTATTGCTTTTCTAAAATTGTCCCTTTTTCTTTTACATGCATATGCACATAAGCTACCTTGATCAATCCTCTCACTAAGAAAAATAGGGTAATTATTTGAAGGCATGATCCATATTGGGAAAGAATGTTAATAATTCTCTGAAAGTGTTTTTAAAATGCTTTCTTGGTAGAAAATTTAACTTGTTCTAATGTGGATCCATTTCTTATGTTAGAAAAGTATACTGCTCAAGGTTTATTCAGAAAACAATTCCTAATTTATAATTGCTCTTTCTAAGCACATAACGCGAAAGGGGTATTTTGGTTCCTCAAAGCACGATTAGCCGAGTTCTATTCTCAAAATTCAAAGTAACATTCATATGCCTCCTATCTGACACAAAAATGATTATCGTTTATGTAAATAATGGTAAGGTTGAAGGATTCACTATTTCGAACGTTCCTTTAGGATTTCTCAGCGCATATTTTCAGAATATATGTTGGTAAAACAGGTCTTTCCATTTCTTTTGTTAGTTAATATGAGAATTAGTTATTAATAATACTTACGTATATATAAACATTCATCATTTTGTGTAACCATCCATCGCCAAAACATATATCTAAAATATTCTAGTAAGTTCTCTCAAACTTCTAACTTTGAAACTATGAAACTAGTTAATTTCTGCTATGACTTATACAAGGGGACAAAATAGCTTAGGAGTTATAAATTTCATTTAAATTGTTTTTGAATAAGTCATTTCGTAATCGCTGTAACGAATCTCGGCATTTTAAACCAGAGATTGGTTATAAGTACAAACGAATGTGTGATTTGATGTATTAACCAAGTTTGAGAAATCAATTATTTACACAGATTCGTCCTCTTGACAGACTCGTTCCATATGGAAAATTATTACAACGAAAATATAATTAATTTTGCACAGGATGTTTAAGATTATCGAAGTTAAAAGATTAAGAGAACATCCTACCTACAGCTTTCTCCAAATCAATGCAAAACTGATATAGTTTAAAAATAGTTAAATCATTTATTACCACTTCGCATAAAATCTAAATATTATACATATTCATTTTCAGTATATGTATGGTGCAACATTGACCGAGCTAACTTACATGCACCGTTAGGTATCGATTTAAGCGTCGTTCAAAATTTTTTGCATTTTGGCTCAGATTGCCATACGACTTAAAACACCGCTTTAGATAGATAAACGCGGCAATGCTAATTATCGTCTGAGCATAACTTGCTATGATCGGAACTATCTTAGAGTAAACATCCTAAAAATTATCTACATAATTAGCATTAATAATTTTATTTTGATAATATTCGTTTAACTTACAACCCATTGACCAAGAGCCATTACATATCGTATATTAGCAATATTAACAATATCAACAATTTGATAATTATTCAACCAGACAATTGCAGCATAAATTGGTCGGGTGATAAAGCCAAAAATAATATGAAATCCGACCAATATCCAAAATATAATAGCAAATAGCTTAGTTATTCTTTCGTCACGGTGACTAAATTGAATAATTTTGTATCAAAACCGACATATACACGTGGAAAAATCTCTAACAGTGAAAACATCCTAGCTCGATATATCGTAACTTCAGTCGAAACGAATCTTATGGCCATCATTAAACATGTATCTTTAAGAATAGTAAGTAACAGAAAGAATTCGGGCGGCATCTACAATTCTATTTGTCAGCCGTCAATGCCAAATTAATTTTACATTAAATGGTATTTTAGTTCTTTGGAAAAGTTGCGACAGAAAAGTAGAGACATTATGGCGAAATAATGTATGGAAAATTACAATAATATTATCCATACTTTCTCAAAATGTTGACACTTTTTCTGTAGCAACGTAGAGGATATTTTAAGTGATCCGCTTAAACTGTAGATAAATATTGATTGATAAACGTGGGTAAAACTTTAAATTATGTTACCTCGTATGCGTAATCATGCTGGCAGCAAAATGGAAAAATTTGATAATAGATAGCAAACGAAAACTAAAGTATTATCCTGCTTTAATGCGTATATTGAAAATTATATCATAAAATAATAATAATATAAAACTTACATATATCGATGAACAGATAAAATAGAGTATATTTAGAATGAGTAAGATGACTATTAATTTTTCGAATTGTGAAAACTTTCCATGTTTTCGAAATAACCGATATACCATAAATATGCCAATAAAAATCGGAATTAATAAAATGATATATAAAATGGCCAAGACTTGAAACCCTATAGATAAATTATTTTTTGAAGATAACATCGATATAAAACTAGTTAACTAACCTATATCAAATTCACCTTGATGAAATATGGTAGTTTTCCACGCAACGAGAAGTTTGTAAAGTAATGTATTTGATGTTAACAATCCTAAAATAGTAAATCGTTACCGAGGTTTATTAAAAAAGCAATACAGAATAGTATGCAAGAATAAGTAAACTGAAAATTAATTCACCTTCGCAAAAGTCATAATCCTTTGCATAAGACGTAGTTCTATTGCACCAAGACATTCGATTCTGCGAAGTATTTCTCTAATGATAATAATAAATTCGTAGAATAACAATTTGAGAAAAATGATCTCAATACAGTACGATTTAGAAAGGGTAGCGCTTTCGAAACAAAAATGACAAAACTTGAAATGGATCGAGTAGCAATGCAAGACGTTGCTTAGGCAATTAAATTCGTACTTATAAGACTCGTCTAACTTATAATTTAGTGTAATTTCAGCTTCAGCACTCTAATTATGTCCCGCCCTATGTCTCACGAAGCTTTATTAATTTTTTTTATATAAAAGTTGTAGATGACACGAGATTAGAAGATAGACTTTTCAGATAATTAAAAATTGCACCTGCGTTAAGATTAAAGTCCGCAAGCCACGTCCCTTTCGTGAAGCAAAAAAACGTGTCCTATTCTTTGTTCTTCGCTAATTAGCAATTATTTTATATTTTTTCCTTTCAATAATGTGTAAATGATCAATAGGCAAATTGTGGTTCCCCAGCCATGCCCAGAAACTAGCATTAAAAGCAATGGGAACCGATTGAAAATCGACATTACCCTATATTGAGAACAGAAGGCCTTCCACCCGAAAGCAGCATGATGGGTAAGATAAATTACCATCTTCTGACCATTTTGGTAAAAACTTGAGAAAAAAAGAAACTCAGGTGAAGAAGATAAACGAAAATGCGGCGTCGATGCATTTTGCAAAATGATTGTTTTTTTTTCAAATGAATTCATTTTCCGATTTCCTTTCTTCGGAAATAAATGTAGAACATTTCAAAAAGATAAAATTCATAAGGCCGTGTCGATAAAGACTGAATTGAATTCATCATTTCATGTCATAGTTGGGTAAAGCCAACCCTGAACTATCTAATCTAATTTTTAGATTATTTTTCTTGTTCATTATCTTACAAGTTTAGGAACCTTTTTTACTCATAACTTTTTGCCCGTGTACTTTTAAAAGTCTCCCCCTTCTGTTTGCCATCGAGAATTGTGCGCCGCGGCATTGCACTCTCTCTGCACAGTCGCTGCAGCGAGAATCTTCTCGAAATCTGCCTCATTTTCCATTTTTCCTGGTCCGTTTCTGTTCGAATCCCCATTTTCCTTTTCAGTTTCCCGGTTTCTGCCGCTCCGCAGCTTCTGTCACATTTCCTGTGCCAATCAGGCCACTTGCAGCTCATTCGAAATGGCTAAATGGGGAGAAGGAGACCCGAGGTAGAAATTTATCAAATTCATTAGAAATTGAAATCTTTTCTTGTCTTGAACTCTTCAAAATGACACTCGGTTACTTCTGATAGGAAAAAATTTCCTTACAATTCTGAATGATCAGAGTTAGATCTTCCAAATAGGTTGAAGCTTGTAGGTCTCGCCAGTACTTTGTAAAATTTCCACCCAAGAAATCTTGCATCTTTCACAGAAAATAACTTATTTTAAATAAAATGAAAAATGGACGCAAATAAAAGAATCTTTGAATTCCAGATGGATTGTGGAGGAGAGAGCCGACGCTACGAATGTCAATAATTGGCACTGGTGAGTTCGTTTATAATCTGCAATTTCGTTAGAATCCTAGAATCTTCGTTTTTAAATCCAAAGTTCATTCTTTCCCAAAAGTTCAATTTCTAGACATTATCATTAGTTCGAAGAAAAATCTTCGATTATAGATGTGTTCTTCAGGTCGGAAAAGAATGCGACTCCCTGGTCGAGGGATCGGCTGAAGTCGCTGCTGGAGGGCATGAAAATCGAGGTTCGCATTCATTCTTTAATTTTTCCAGCTAAGTTAATTCTACCGAACCGTGACTTTTTTAAAGTCTCTCAAAGCCCTTATGAGAACTATAACTTTTATCGCACAAGCCACTTGTCTGTCCTCGAGAATAAGCTATTTTCAGGATGGCCCGGTTCAGGTGGACGTGAACGAGCTGAAGAAGTGCGATGGCGAGGCGACAGCCAACAATCGCAAGGCCAAACTCATCTTCCTCTATGAATGGGAGATCAAACTCGGGTTCATTGGTGAGTTTCGGAATCCGTTTGAAATTTACTTCTTTGATACTCTTTTCAGCTCACGTCTCCGGGTCGGACGTGGAGTACAAAGGAACTATCGAGATCCCGAATCTGTCGGATGAAAACGATGCCTCCGAAGTCGATGTAAGTTTTCTTCTAGCCCATTTCGTCTTTGCTAAACTATTCTATACAAATACGTTCTGTTTTAGATCAACGTGTCTGTGGACGTGAAGGGCCCTCATCAGGACTCGGTTCGCAGTCTCGTCAACAAGAAAGGCCTCAAACAGATTCAGGTATTTATTTTTTCCGTGAATCTGTCAAAGCCTCTCATTTCAGGATGCTCTTGCGGTTTACATTCGTGAATTGAAGGAGGAATTCTCCAAGGGTCTCATCCTGCCAACCGACAAAGTCAAACCTCAGGTAGATTTATAAACTATGCAATTTTTGGTAGCATAAACATCGTATTCTGTCACTTTTTATTAACTAAAATGATTTTCTATCGAAAAGCAAGGATTTTTTTTGAGGACTGACCTTCAATCAATTTCTCAACAAATTAATTCTTATTATTCTCAGGTTGTGACAAAGAGCAAGACGAATGCGATCGACAAAAAGAGCTTCCAGAACATGGTCATCACAGATGGCGGCGATAAGGCCAGCAAGGACGGTAAGAGCACGATGTATTACTGCTGAGTTTGAATAATGGATTAAATTGAAATTAGTTGAAAGACTACGTCTTATACATTTTTTGAAAAAAAAAATAATATATATATATCTGTGGTATTTCTTTCAAGAAGAATTCATTGTTGAGGTTTCCTGCAAATTGTCTAAACTGCTTAACTTTCAGAGAAGTTCACTGTCACGTCGGTTTCCGTGTCGGAATCGTTCAAAGTGCCTCCCGAGAAGCTGTTCGAGTGTCTCAGTGTTCCACAGGTTATAGTTTGTGTTTTACCCATGTATTTTCCTTTCTCTTCCATGTTACTGATGTAGTCAATGCTTAAACTCGTATTGCTTTACCGATGATCGTCAATATTGCTATGATTAAATTGGGAAACTCGTTGTACACAATAATCCTTTCTTGCACAACGGCATTACACTCATTATAAATTGACTTTTAGTATTTTCCTTATGCTTTTTACCTAAATATAAACGCTTCAGTTGGTGTCGGTCTGGGCAAATGGGCAAGTGACCTGGGATTTCAAGGAGGGCGGCCAGTTTGCTCTCTTCGGTGGAAATGTCACGGGGACTTTCACCAAAATTGTGAGTCTTGTTGAATTTAGTCTATTTTTTAATTCAAAATTACAGGATCCGAACAAGGAGATCGTGCAGAAGTGGAGGCTCAAGAACTATCCCTCCGACCACTTTGCCAACATCAAATTCATTCTCAAGGATCTCGTGAGTATTTCGTTAATTCTACTATATTATTTTATGCTTCTTTCTTTTTCACAGATCTATTATAGTTAAGTCAGAATAATTATTTACGAGAAAGAAGGCTGCTACTGACTTCTCTTAATAATGTTCAAATATTATTCTAGACGAGCAAAATGACTATTTTCAGGGCGACAGCACTGCAATCGATGTGGAGGCAGAGGGCGTGCCCTCGCACATGGCAGATGAGACGAAGAACGGCCTGCAGCGGTACTACCTTTCGTCCATCAGCAAAACGTTCGGATTCGGGTCCAGGATCTGCTAGTCCATTCTTTCTTACTCAGACCAGGTATGCAGGTTTCTGGAACATAATAACTCTACTTCGATATTTCATTCGCATTAATTGAGTCGATTTCTCTGAAATTCGCCTTTTTGGAAAACATTGATTGAATACTAGAATATAGTAGAATTTTAGAAAGAAAAAAGATGGCGATTTCTTCATAGAAATAAAACTTGAAGAATCGTCTTTTTATTTTCAAAATCAGCAAGATATTGATACTTTCAGTGACTGCAATTAATCTCATCTCCTCAGTGCTCTGTCAGTGAAATTCTTTCCAATTCCTTCAATTCCTTCAATTCTTCAAAATTCAATTCAGCTATAAAAGGGTAATCTCAATTTCATGTCTCAAGTTTCGAATCGTTTTATCGAATGATTGTTTTATGCCCAAATTGAATTCGTTATTACTTTTCAACTTGTCATTTCATATCCATTTTGATTTCATGGCACGAACAATCATTCTTTTCTTTCTTTAAATTTCATCCAACCGGTTCATTAGATCCATTTTTCAATTCAATTCCAGTTACCACGTCTTAGGCTTATTTCATTCTCCATTTTTGTCTCATTTTATCATTTTCTTCTGATCTATTGTAAGAAGAATCGACCTTTTTCCTGAAAATAGGTGATTTTTACAATACTCTTTTTATTATATCTTAGTAAATGAAACTCATGTCGATCTTCTTGGCTCTAAATTAATGATTGTTGGCAAATGAGTTTCCACCTCTATTTCCGAATTTGTTTTATCCTCTCCTCTTTCAATTGATCCTCCTTTTTCTCCATTCTTTATTTAAACCTTCGATTGTTTTATCAATTACCAATTGATTTTCTTCATGTGATTGTGAAAATTTTATTGCGAATAAATTTGATCTACAAAACTTATGGGGATTATTTAATTCGGACGTCCGAAAATTTTATAGAAATTGACAGCTTATGATTCCAGATTCAATTATTTTGATGGTCTTCTTCAGTGATATCCATGCATGCAGCTGACAAACTTCACAGTTTCTTTGTCATTCAATCTCCACACATTCGGGGTTCCCTTCCTGCAGACTAACAGCTCATTTATGCTCCCTTGGCGAATGTGACAGCCTCGATCCTAAAAGAGCATTAAATAGACAATAAATAGAATTTGTGATTTAGCCAAATCAAAGAAACTCACAGTCACGATGATCAGACTTTTAAAACTCGGACAATTGTATGGGTTAACATATTTCCCGCATCGATAGCTGTCGTTGATCTTAGAATTGGCAGGCCATTTCAGTCCGTTTATAGGGTAGAAGTAAGTCGACCAAATGCCACAATTATTCCACATTTGCGCCTGAGTCATGTTTAGTCTAGGTGGCTTGTTGCAGAATTGCTTGCAGACATCTGAATATCATAGATAATTTGATAAAGCTATAAATTTACCAATGGCGAAAACGTAAGGAGATAGAATAGCCAGTGCAATGATAAGCTTGATCCTCATATCCTAAATGAAGAGATTTATTTCACCTAACTAAAAATCGGGAAAACTAGAGGAGCAGAATTGATAAATTCCCAGTTGTGTGGAATTTTATGAAAGTATTCCATCATTTAATGATTTCATCGTACCAGTCTGTCCCCCCTTGGTCTATTTACACGGATTATGCATTCAAATTCGTGTCCCGTCGACTCTAGTTTCACAAAGACTAGCGACCATTCGCGTGTCAGGGCAATGGATGGAGAATATTTTGCGAGATTTTTGATCAGGTAATCGTTTTCAAAAATAAGTTTCTTTCAAAGAAAATAGTTATTGACTATCTATAAAAAAAAAATAAATTATTTATTTCCGTTGCAATCAAGCCAACACGAAACGATAAAAATGATTGAAAACTTAGGATGGAATTCGACAATCAGACCATAACAAAAATGAAAATGGAGTTGAAGGTGATAAAAGAAGAATAGGTTTTATCTGGAGGATGATTGGGTGATAAAATAGGATAGTAAATGAATGAATGATCACTGGGGCTGATAATGTACGAAAAGAAAAGGGGAAGTGGAGAGGAGAGAGAGTGGATGGAGAGGATGAGATGCAGAGCTCAGTCCCTGTTGGCGATCTGATTCAGATGGTGCTCGATTTCCTCGGTCGTCAACTTCCTGAAATGCAATATTTGTTAAGATAGTCTATGATAAAATGAGTAAAATAGAAAAAAAAACTTGAAATTTTTAGATTTTGCATATCGTAATAATTTGAATGAAACTTTGATTTTCTCCATCAAAGTATTACGGCAAAGATCCGAAGAATTTATCAACACCATCTGAGAAAATGATATTGAGAAAAGTCTATGATATTTACAAATCTGTGATAATTGATCGTTTGTTGACAGATGTAGGTATTCGTAAAATAGAAAAATGTTATATTTTGTCGCGAAAAGAAATTTGATTAAGATTTCGATCTTACTTGAGTTGCTCGTTTTTGCCGACGACGAGAACTTCAAGATCCTTGGATCTGACATCGATGCCGAGAGAGGACTGCAGTCCCTCCAGGGCCAGCTCGATGGCCTCCTCCCTGTTGTAGTCTGTCTTCTTCTTCAGCTTCTTCTCCAGGAACGAGTTCGCAGTCGTCAGCTTCACGCCGATCGCTGCTGCCCTGCAATTTTTGTTGAATCATCGTCAGTTCTTATCAACTTATGAGAAAGAGTAATACGAGATGGTATTTTTCTTCTTGAATTTTGGTACGAAAAGTTTAGCAAAATTGATTTTCAAGTCAAACTCTTATATTTCGTACCAGAACATTTTAAATAAATAAAATGAAAAACGTATTTGTAATCTGAAAGGGGTAAACTGACCTCATTCCACGGAAGTATCCAGCGGGGTCGATGCGGAACACGCACGGACCCATCTCGTCGTCGTAGCTGATCATGACCAGGGCTGAATTCATTAAGATTGTCTTTGATTTAAATTACCATTCCCTCACCACATCCACAGCTCCTGTGTCCAGCGTACTGAGTGGAGAACTGATTGATGTCGGCAATTTTCCTGGCCAACTGGTCCACGGGCATGTCGTAGCCGTTCTTGTACTTCCAGTTAGCAGCCTCATACTGAGCGCGACGCACCTGAAATGAGTCATAAAATAGAGAATATTTCAAGCAAGATTGTGCGGAATAACCCTAGAATAGATTCTATCATCCTCTGCTTCAAACTCTTCCCATAGTATTTTACACATCCCTTATTTCAATATGGCGTATTCAAGAAATCATTCTTCCGCAAAAAAGTAGTATTTTCCAACCTGGAACTGACAGTCAGGAATGATTCCGATAGCGACGGCCCCGATAGAGGGCGAGAGGTTGTAGATGGAAGTGACAGAGTCTGAGATGATCAGCGAGTCCGGCACACGCTTCTGCACTGCAATCACTGCTGCGTCCGTGCCCTGAAAACTATGAATTAAATAAAGTTAGCGTTATCGTTCTGCACAAATAACTTTGCTTATTCTACAAGGATGTTTGATACTTATTTCAAAATCATGGATAAGATAAAAAAAAGTCTCCTGTATTCCACACTCACTTATTTATAACCCATATTCACCTTCCTTTTCTCTACCTCTCCTGAAAATGTGGATGTGAACTAGGAAATCCAGTAGAAATGGCATTTTAAAAATAAATGTACCTTAACAGCGACGGCGGTGAGGTTGGTGGAGTTGATGGCCTTGAAGGCGTACTCGGTCTGATAGACACGGCCCTCGGGGGAGAAGATCGAAATGTGACGGTCGAAGCCGGCTGCACGAGACATCGCTGGGTGTTTTGTCTTAAAATAAGAATGATTAAATAATCAAGGAAAAATAGTCAGATATCAAACGGTTCTGAAACCGGTATGAATAAAAAACGAAAAAAATCATAGACTTGCAGAATTTGTATTTACAGTAACAATAACAAATAACAATTTGCTAGAATAACGAGAAACACTATCTGAGTCTAGGAATATTCGATGTCTTTCCGCTTGCACTTGAGACACGTGTAGAAGACGGTTTGCCCTTCGTCTGCTGAACGAGTCTGCATCGTCGCGTAGGTGGCTTTGTTGTGACCACACCTGGAAAAGTCGAATTAGAAAAATTGAGATAAGTCTTTTTTTAATGATTTTGTAGGTTTTTGACAAATAAAATAACTTCCTGTGTGAGTTATTAGTTTCAGCGGTAGGGAGCATAGGAAATCGAAGAAAAATATGAAAAATACATCCCATAACGATAAGAAATTGACTACAAATAAATGAAGAGGGATAATATCTGATTAAGGGAGAATATTGATTAAATTTCTAAATAATCTTGGGAAGAAACCCCTACTTGGGACAGACGTGATCGACAATGGCATCGTGTCCCTCTTCCTTCTCCATCTCATCTGTATCTGCCACTGTACGCTCGTAGATCTTCTCCACTCGGTACACCAAGTGATCGTGTTTTTCTGAAATGAAAATCGTGAACACTTTCTCGAAAGTTTAATTCAAAATTTCGACATACGAATGTTTCATTCATAAAATTCTAGAAGGAACCTCTTCTCTTCTTGAAACTCGATTTACAAAAAACGCCTATTTTAGGGTAAAATAAAATATAAAAATGGGTAGGAAAAGCATAAGAACCTTTGACCATCCAATTAGTGCCGCATAATTTGCAGGCGACGGCTTGTGGAGCGGTCGCAGGCAGAGGCAGAATCGTGCCGCACAGGCCACAGAAGTTCGAGTCCGTCGATTTGAAGTTGATCGACATTCTTCTGAATCACAGAAAAATCATCAAAATGGAAATTCCAGCAGCAATTTGAAATTTGCTGATTTAAAGAAAAGGGGCGGAGTGACTGCAACGAGATTTGCAAAACCACTTCGCTCTTTTCACTTCAGGATGCATTTTCAAAATTTTTATTTTTTAGTCAGATTTTCTCGAAAAAGTCTCTTTTTCTTTGTTTTTTTTTGGAAATTCCTGTGATCTTCGTGATCAGAAATCTCTAAGCGGATGAAATGTTCGCTCTTCAGGCTCAAGCCCAATGAATTCATGTATACCCTATCTGCTAATCAACAAATATATCTTTTATTTTCCTTCATTTTGATTGTTTTCCAAATTTTCATTTCTTATTGATTTCTAGAAATTTTACATTTTTCAATCGCTTTCACTTGGTGCCCTTCTTTGGCAACTTTTAATGACCTCTTGTAAGTTTATGTCTTTCTTCCTCTTTTTGTTTTCTTATCAGTCATTTCGCGATAGAATGACCATTTGATTCTGTCAATTCGTCAATTTGTACAGTTGCCTTGTTTCAATTCTTTCTATCGATTTCCTCTATCATAACCCTGTCGATTCAAGTGGAATAATTCATTCGTTTGTCAGTTCAGATGCTCGGTCACAAACTCCTTTCCTGTCGATTCATCTCCAGTTCGCCTGTCAGATTTCTGGATGCAACGAGTTGGTAAGATTTTTTCTCTGCTACTTTTGATGTCGTCCAAAGTATATTTCTTTTCAGGAAACGCACCTGTCTCTATGAATTGCACAAGAAGCACTCAGGCAAATTGGTGCCGTTTGCGGGCTACGAGATGCCCGTTCAGTATGCAGATCTCTCGATTTCCGAATCGTCCATCCACACTCGCAAACATGTCAGCATTTTCGATGTCTCCCACATGCTGCAGACTCACATTACTGGAAAGGATAGGTAATTTTTCTTTATTTATTCTTTGCATTCTTTGAATTTTCATGGATAGCATCAACATTTAGAGAAAAAAACTAATGAAAATAAGAAGTCTTTCAGAGTAGCTTTCATCGAAAGCCTCACAACTGCAGACGTGCAGGGCCTAAAACCGAACAGTGGAACTCTTTCAGGTTTTGATTTGCAACAAATTTGGAGGAATAATTTCAATCTTTTCATTGTTCACAAATGACAAAGGAGGCATAAAGGACGATTTGATAGTGACGAAAACGGACAAGGACTTCATCTACATGGTCACCAATGCGGGCTGCATCGACAAGGATCTCCCATATCTGCAGGTTTTTTCCCATCTAAAATCTTGAATTTTATTTTTGGTTCCAGGAAAATGCAGCTAAATGGCGATCGAACGGCAAAGACATCGAAATCAAAACACTCGATGGACGCGGTCTAGTCGCTGTGCAAGGTATGTTGCAATTTGACATTGAAGAAATTGAGTACTATGTTTTTGCTTGAAACGCTCGTGGAGGGGGCGTGTCGGCAAGAGTAGTTCTAGCCTTGGTGGAAGAAACAGCATTGAAAGAAGAGTGAGACGAGACAAGGCTAGAGAAGCCAGAGACGCACAGACAAAGCGCTCTTCTCTTTCACGCTGAAGCGAGATAGTAAAGGAAATGTAGAGAAAAAAAATGCCAAAGTCCCTCGTACTTATTATCAACTCCGCCCCCTTTACGAGCATTTCATTTGGCAAACTTTGTAGTTAAAATATCAAGCCTTGATTTCTTGATAAATCAGGAAAGCATAGAAAATCTTCTCCACATATTTGGCATACTTCGAAGTTTAAAGAGGTCTTTTACAACGTTCTCCAAATTTGTACATGAATTTTTAACGCTTCAACAGCTTTATTCCCTCCTTGTTCACGATAGAAATTTTGTTTCCTTCTCTCAAGATTTGATATTTTATTTCAGGACCAGAAGCAGCGAAAGTTCTGCAGCCAGAAACGGACATCGACATGTCGAAGTTGACATTCATGACGACTGCAATTGGGAAGGTGTTCGGGATCGAGAACTGCAGAGTCACCAGATGCGGGTACACCGGAGAAGATGGAGTTGAGGTACTCAGTTTATCTCCTCTTCCCTGTCAAAATATTCGATTTCAAGATTTCTGTCGATCCTAACCACGCAGCGACTCTCGTTCAAAGGCTATTGGAATCTAAGGCTAGTTTTCCAATGGTTTTGCAATAATTTTGCGAGATTCAGAATGGGAACGTGAAATTGGCTGGACTGGGAGCTCGAGACGCGTTGCGAATGGAGGCAGGCTTGTGTTTGTATGGAAACGATATCGATGAAACCACTACTCCCATTGAGGCCGGACTCACTTTTGTTGTTGGTAAGCTTTCTTTGTTGTTGTTTTCAGTCTTTTTCATACCTAGGGGCACTTTCGTCGGGTGAAGAAAATATAAGGGGGTAGGTCACACGAACGAAATTTACGCTATGACGTCAGCTCATGCAGCGAACATTTTTGAAAATTTTAGATTAGAGATAGAAAATGATATTTTAAAAAATATATTATAGGGAGTAGATCGCAAGGGGTATCTGAAGATCGCCCTCCCTAGATCTGGCCTTTTCAAGACAAACTAAATCATGTTTCCTCCTAAATTTATCCATCTCTGCTCTATTTTACTTGGTTTCCAACAACTACAGGGTGCGCAAAAAGTCTGCCACTTTTCGCATTTAAAATTGACCCTGTAAAAATCTTCAATTCATAGCCAAGCGAAATAGAATTATGCAAATAGGTGAATTGGTATTAGAGAAGATAATATTTAGGTTTCGAAAAAATCTTAGTCAATATTATCTTGGTGATAAATTTTTAAAAGGTAGTCAAAAGCGGCTCAGGCTTTTTGCGCACCTGTACATTATCTCAGAATGCCAGAACATTTCCTTTTCAAATTTCAGCGAAACGCCGTCGAGAAGCGATGAATTTCCCAGGAGCAGAGAAAATTGTGGGTCAATTGAAGAACAAAAGCTGGCCGAAGAAGAGGGTCGGACTTATTGCTGAACCTGGACGGGCGCCTAGAGGTTGGAAAGTAGTCGTTTTGAAAAGAAAACAAATCCTATATTTTCAGCACATCTTCCTTTGATTGATCCACTAGACAAATGTGCAATTGGTTTCGTCACTTCCGGAGGACCTTCTCCTTGTCTCGGTATGATTTTTCTCAATAATTAATATTTTTAATAACATGAATCTTTGTTGATATCATAGATAGGGTTCCCAAGCTCTGTCCCTTTGCAAAAATGGGATTTGGCATATCCATTTGGGGCCCTAATCATAGATGTATGAGAAAACTCTGCGTGATAAGAAGGCTATTCATTGTCAATCGAAGTAATACAGCTACTTTTCGCGAATTCAGGATTTAAAAGAATAGATTCTCATCATGCACATATTCTTAGAGATTGCACCATAATAATCAGAAAAAGTGATTTCGAAATTTTCCGTCATATCTCATTGTTTAGGCAAAAACATAGCAATTGCGTATGTGGACAAATCTCATTCGAAGGACGGCACGGAAATGGTGGTGGATTTCGGCAACAAACAGTCCAAGGTGGCTGTCACCAAGATGCCCTTCATCGAGACACATTACTACACCGGAAAATGATCTGACTCGATTGCTCTTGCTCTTGAAACTTCTGAAATGTACCCCAAATACGATTGAAATTCTCATATGTGAAATCCCATTCCCCTTTCTCTCTCGAAATTCATATCTGGGGGAAGGGGATATTTGAGAATTTTTGATGCATATAATCCAGAGCAGCACAACCACTATATAGAGAATAGAGGGTAGGATATGAAAATCGATCACTGCATATATGAGAGTGCTATATATATATCTCCCATATATAAAGTAGTTGATTCTATTTCATGACTTGTTTGCTGTGTTTGTAAATTTTAGAGATTCGTTTTTTGCCATTTATCATTGCCTTTCTGTGATATCTAAACATTTCTTAGAGTTCTAGTTTTTGTTAGTTCATAGAGATATTTTTTTTATGAAAAACTCATGAAGACGTTCCAGTGCCTAAATTAATTTGCTCAAAAATCTTTATTGACTTATTTGTTACAAAAACGATAAAGTTTTGAAAATTCAATTTTATAGGATTTAATCTTCCCGCGAAAACGTAGAAATGCGCAATGCATACTTTTAGTTTTTATATTCGCAAGTGTGCGTATTCATTCGAAAATTTTCTAAAAATCGTATTCATTTCTTTCACCTAGGTCATCTGGGGGCTGAATGACAAAAATGACGGGCATTTCGGATCGAGATGATATCTACATAAACCTCAACAAGGCAGATGTCATGAATGAGGTGGGAATGATTTTCACTTTTGATGGGTGTTGGAAACCTCTAGACATTGATAAACATTACATAGATAAAATTGGATAGGTGACGATGGGGTAAAACATCTTTTTCCACACTAATTCTGTCTTGCGGCTTTTCTTTGAAGAATTTGGTTATTTTAAGATGGCAGTTTTCAATGCCACTCCACTCGATGCCCGCAGATGTTCGACGGCACTCAGCAAGTTGCTTGTTCTCGTAAATCAAGGCAAGAATTCGTATGATTTAGAAAATTCATATCATTTTCAATAACGTCAAGCAAAATTTATGGAGTTTAGTTTTTAAGATAGGATAATTCGTGTTTATGAAAGAGTTTTAAGAAGTATATTTTCAGGCGAAACAATAGGTCAGATGGAGGCGACGGGCATTTTCATGACGATGTCGAATTTGTGGCAGAGCGACGATCCTGTGCTGAGGAGACTTGTCTATTTGGTCATCAAGGAAATGTCCTCTTTCATCTCCAACATTTCCATCGTCACAAACAGTCTCATCAAGGTTACCTTTTATGATGATATTTTTAGACAATCGAGAAGAAAAGCAACTCGCTGAAATGGAAAGTTATTGATCTTCATGATTATACATTGGGCAAAAAGAGTTCTCGTAAATAGATTGAAGATATTTTTAAAATCTTATCTGCCAAGTAAAGATTTTGGATATTTTTAGAGCATGATGGAGCAGTCGGATTTCTGCAGTGCGTCTGCAATTCGAGCCGTGTGTTCAATCGTCGACGCATCGACTTTGAAGTCTATTGAACAGCACATGAAAAACGCCATCAAAGACGAGAATCCAGTGGTCGCCTCAGTTGCTCTCGTCTCTACTCTCCATCTGTTCCGCACTATTCCGGCACAAGATGTAAGCAATTCGCTGCATTTTCAGTGCCAAGCCACCATTTTCGATCAATCGTAATTATGGATGGAAGCTCTGGGTATGCACTTTTATTGTGAATAAATTTGAATGAAATTCGAAATTTCAAAGCTTAATGACAAGATATTTCTACGATGCTTCATCCAAATTGGTTCACAACAAAGAAGTTTACCTGGCTCCATCCATAATCACAATTGTTCTAAAATTTTGGCAAGCTTCGATTGTCCTTATTTCCTCACGGGTAACTTTATTTATTTAGTTTCTTTAGAAAACATTCATATGATCTCTATGAAAAACAACATGATTGGTATGTTGGAAGAAAACATTTAGAAAGTTAGAAACGCTTCTTTAATGTGCACTTATATTTTACTTATTGGTTATGCTCCAGGAGATTCGTGAGTGGGTCCCCGACGTCCGTCACGCCCTGTTCCACTCTACCAGTCACCTCGTGCAGTTCCATGCTCTCGCTCTGCTTGCCAAAATCGACTCCTTCGACAGCTCCACATTCAGCAAAATCAGTCAGAAGATCAAGGACAACAGGAACAAATCCCCCATCGCCATGTGCTTGCTCATCAGACTCGCTGCAGAGCTCATTAGGCAGAATCAGGGGTATGCTATGTTCTATATCTTTTTCTTAGCTTATATCTGCTACAATTTCTAAGTCAGTTCTGCATGGATCTATTTACCATAAATTGAGTTAGTTTCATGCCCAAACAAATGTATCAAATTTCATTTGAATTTATGAATTGAGTCAACAAGCGAAACATAATGATGATTTCTCTATTTAACTGAGTCTGATAGTAATTTCAGATGCGATAATACTGCCCTCTACGAATTTCTGAAGTCCTGCCTGTCCTCGATGAGTTCCGAACAGGTCGTGCTGGAGACGGCCTCGGCTCTCTTCGACCTGGCCGACCTCACCTCCACCTCTCGTTACGACCTCTCTGCTGCAATTTCCTACCTCCAGATTTTCCTCTCCTCTCCAAATTCCATCCACAGATTTGCTGCACTCAAAATTCTTCTCAAGGCACTCACATGTTCCTTGCAAATATTGTTAAGTTTCCTTTTTCAGGCTGCTGAGAAAGATCCTACTTTGGTTGCAGAGTGCAATGCTGATTTGGATATCCTGGTTTCTGATAGCAACAGGTTGGAATTACCTTAAAATATATCATATAGATACAATCTAGATAAGTGAAAATTTTTGAATTTTTTTCAGTTTTCGATTTTTTTACTTTAGAACCATCGTTGCAATGGCGCTAAAAATTCTGCTGGAAACTAACAGCGAGAGGATGGTGAACAGATTAATCGATTTGGTATATTTTATCTCAAAGTTGAAACAATTTCCAAATTATATCTTGTTCAGATCCAAGGCAGCCAGCACAGATCTGCTTGCCTATTTGGGCAAGATATTGGATCGAATGAAGATGGCAAGGGCGAAGTCCCGAATAGGACTATTGAGATTGTGAGTGAAAATAGAAGCGCAATTTTTAAAACTATAACTTTTAAAATATTTCATATCTAATTTTTTGCGAGACAATTTTCCTAAAGCATCGGTTTGAGGAGACATCGAGTATCAAAATTTGACCCAGATTTATTTAGTAATAAAATTCGAGAAATTCGTTATTTCAAATATCATGAACTATTCCGAATTTTTGCTCGCCACTGAAAAGTAATAATTGGTTGCGAGCATCTTGCTATCAAACAATTGAAATGATCACTGTGCTATCAAAGAAAATGAGGAAACGGAGAAGAGAGGAGTAGCTTTCTGCAATCAAGTGTTCCTTATTGATAATAACGTTCCGAAACCAAATAATGTATGAAGTCATAATTGAATTTATTACCTTCAGGTGGGCCCCACGAAGCTGAACAACGATAAGATCGAGATGGTCAGCGTGAAGACAGAAATCAGGGAAACGGGGGAACTCGATCTGAATGACATAGGCAATGAAATGGCTGATGAAAATCTGGACGGGGAAATGGAGGACAAAATAAGACAGATTGTTAGTAAATTTACGTTTTCTTTTAAATATAAAAGAAAATCAAATACATAATATCATTTTTAGCAATTCGAAAATTTCGTTATCTTCTACTCTAAATTTTATTCCTGAAAACGAAATTTCAGAGCGAGTTGATAAATGGCAACTTCGGTGCAGAATCGGGAGAGATTTGCGAATCCGAAACGAGTGGATCCGTGAAAAGTTATAGGGGCACGCGGTCTAACAATAAGAAGGGACAAAATGTGGTAATTATGATAAATTTCTGCCTATTTTTTCTATTTCATGGCTTGATAGACTTTATCTTTTGAAAAATACTGAAAGGTTAGATAGAGACAGTGCGTTAGAAAAGGTGAATAATATATTTCTTTTTCTGCGCACAGTTGAGGATAAACGCGGAACACTTGAAAAAGATCAGGATTATCATTATGCTATTTAATTTTTTTCAGAAGCGCGTGCAGAAGAAAGTCAAGAAACTGGCTCGAGACCCGAATGCTCCCAAGAGACCTCTCTCTGCATTCATGTATTGGCTCATCGAGAACCGACATCTTCTCAAGGAGGTAAAAATTGCCCGAATTTCGAATTTTTCCCTTACGATTCAATTCCTTTACAAAGAAGCTTTTCTATTCATTTCAATTTCAGAAAGGCGATGAAGTCAAAGATATTTCTCGAAAGGCCAGTGAAGCATGGAAAGTTCTACCTAACCATATCAAGGAGGTTGGAATATATATATTTTTAAAAACTATCCTGTTTTTGTAAAATGATTGATTTATTTATGACTTCGACCTCTACTATATTCCATGGCAGCCGAATTTGATAAAACCTAAAATTTACAAATCTCGAAAATGATTTAACAACTTTCAGCAGTATAACCAGAAAGTGGAGCAAGAGAAAGAGCGCTACTATGCAGAGATGAAGGACTACAAGGATTCGGGCAGAAAGGCAAAGTTCGAAATGACGCAGATGGCAACGCCTCGAATCAAGAAGGCAAAACCTACGAAGAAGAAAATCTGAACCCGAATTCGGGTATATCAAGTGACTTTTCATCAGTAATATCATTAGTTAAAATAGGCTAACCAATTTACGATCATGAAATTTATTTTAAAAAATCTTTAAATTTATATCTTCATGATTATTCATAACATCATAATTCCATGCATAGTTCAATTTATCAGGCGAGCTGTAATTTATCTTTGATCTCAATCAATCTGGTGCTGTTACATTCCATAATCGTCAGAGCTTTATTATTTTATTCAAGTCATTTGTTTATCAAAGTCATCAACCTGCCTTTTCTATTTTGAAACGGTGTACTCGTTTTCAATAAACTATGTGAACTATGAAAATTTTATTTCACTTATGCCTTTGTTAAACTTAAAATGAGTGAAAACTTAAAGTTGTATGAAAAAATGTTGTAATATTTAGAAAAAGCACTATTTTCTAAGTATTGGATTGCATCATAATAGCATAATGTAGAAGATAATGTGGCATACCGTATTTGTTCTAATATAATTACTCTAATAAGATAAAGTGAAATAACTAATTTACCGTCGAAGTTTGCTAAATTTAGATTGAGATGAAAATATGCAGCCGATCTAATAACTGAGCAAAGTTTATTCAAAAATCATTTGATAGAAACATTCTATCAAAACTATCATAAAAAATCCAAACTACCAGCGAAAATAACTATGCCTAGAAATAGACCGGAATTTGGGCTTCCGATCGAATTCGGGACGTCGATTATTCTCGATATCCTGATGCAAAATGTAGGGGAATTTATCCTTTTCGAAAGGAATTGATCTGACAAAATCGCGGAAATCGGGAAAATGGGAAGAGAGGAGAGATTCTGCTTCTCTTCGCATGAAGGATGCCATTCTGTCGGCTAGTCTCTGAAAAATATGGGCTACGTTAGAAAATTTAAAAATGGCTCAGATCGATTATTACGTGAAAATCAGAAATAATGAAACTTTTAATTGCGTGTCGTTCATAAAAATGAAGAACACTGCTTAATGCAATAGCTGCTTTATTTTCTTGAATAATGATTCTTACCAAAAGTGACATACCGAAGAATTGAATCCCTTCCATTCCGGAATTTCCATATCATGCTCAGTATGTCTGTTGAAAGGTTCAATTTCTTGATTTTCCACTGGGACTCTTGGTTCTTCTTCTTTCTCACTGCTTCCTTTCTCATCTTCTTCATAGACTTTCTTCCATCCGCTCGGATCAGAATTCATTCTGTCGAGCAATTCGAACTGTGGATGTCCATAAATGTCGTCTCCCCTCTCCTCTTTCCTCGTGGGGGCTTTTCTGATGTCAGTCCCCATTGCTGCAGCACGAGGTCGCAACTTTTCTCTCATCGTTTTCAACAAATCTCTTTGTTGGACTACATCGTCTAAAAATTCATGAGTAGGTTTTTCAAAAAAAATCTACCGTATTTTATTTGCATGGTCGGCTTTTCCTCCACGTTTGGATCCCATTTGTACAAATACTCTATACTGTGGGCTGCAGGTCGAGGGGAATCAAAAAAGTATAATCTTGTAAAACTATGAAGGTAAAATTACCTTGTGAAATAGCAAAATGAACGAAATTTAGAAATACGGTAAATTTACGTATGGAATGGACAAGTTGATACATGCGGCTGAATATGAAAATAGCAAATCCTCTTCAGGTTGGAGATGGTTAGGAATCAAGAATATGCATAGTCGTAGGAACAGTCAATTCATTCGATGAGAATATGCGACTTCTTACAGAAAACTGCAAGTAACTTTCCAACCACATTCTATGCAAAACCCATCCCCTTTCTCCTTCCCTTCCACTTTTTCATATTCCTGTATCTCTTTCGATCTTCCAAATAACTGGATATTCGTTAGCTATCGAATAGCAAATCGTAGAAATTCCCAGAGCTTTTCATTTCAGTGATTCACACGTTATCATATTTTGCTTGCAAACGTATCAGCAAAATTTGACGGTTCAATCATAAAATTACGTTGATTCTAAGCGTAAACATTTATTTGCTCAGATAACATTGAAATTGAAAATTATATTTAAAAATATGAATAACCATATTTACAGGACAATTAATTCAGAAATTTGCTTTGTTAGAAGAAGCTGGACATTTATTTTATAGCGGAATACAGTACCTAAAATTTGGTCATGTTTGAAAAGATTGGATTTTGCCTTACCAGAACATGTAGAATCCCATTTGGAAATCGTACTGTCTCGTGTAAGTCGTGAACCGCATCGACACTTTGTTGGTGTTGCTTGCCAACCAAAATGGAACTCCCGGAGTTCCCGATATGCTAAATTATACAGGGTGCGCCATAAATATCAATGACAACTCCAAAATTACTATGAAATTAAATTTGAGTGTAGAGTTCATATTTTTTTTTCATAGAACACGTTTCTCTATAGCTTATTCATCAAAAAACGCTTTATAGATTTTTTAAGCTTTTATCAAAATTTTCACATTCATTTTGAACCTTAATTTTCCCATGTTTGAGTTGGGCACTTTTGAAATTGCGTTACTTTATCACGAATTAAAGTGAACAGCCCAAATTTGGTTTTGATTTATCAGAAAATATCTCAAGAATTATGATCAAGAGTAGCCTTTTCAAGAATTCATAAATTTTTCTATTCATGGACTCAGAACTGCGGTCATCTCAAAATTTGAAATTATTGAAAGTCTTGGGAAATGAAATGAAAACCGGACAAAATAATGTCATATCAGAAAACTTCGAACTGGATCATCTAGTTTAAGTCCAATTCTATAAGTAAATACAAAAATGTCGATAATTTTGGGTAAAGATACCGAATTTTACAACTTTAAAAGTTTTGCCATTGATATTTATGGCACACCCTGTGTTATGGTTCGACTTGATAAAGTGCATAAACTTGGCCTCACTTTCTCAATAATGGTGGTCCGAGTGAAGGACTATCGAAGATTTCCAAATAGTCAAACATGTAATCAACCGCAAAATAGTTGAAAGTTATGTTTATCTGAAAAAAAATTAACGAAGATCAGCTTGATTTTGTTTATCTCACTCGATATCCAGCATCTGCATTAATATTGTATTCCTGCAGAGTCATTGGCAGGTAGGTTTGTGGCCATCGGGGAGAGGTCATAACTCCGCTGCAACCATCTTGAGCGATTGGGCCAGGAATCGGTCTATAAGCAATAAAATATAGGTATTAGCTGAAAAATGTATGAGATAAACTAACGAAAAAGTATTCTGCCTTACAGATTATATTCAATTTTCTCTCCCCGCGATAAAAACGATAGTAGCTTGAACGGTGATTTGTTAATTTTGGATATAGACTAGAGAAAATGTCCTACTAGAAATAATCACCACTCTAGCAACTTCAAAGCATTACACCGTGTTCCATTTAGCAGCAAATCCTCTGTTAGTGCCTTTCGCATTCGTAAACATGGTGCAATAGAGAACACTGCTCGTCGAGTAGAAGGTCTGCGGCCAGTTCATCGTGGCTCCGATGTAATCAGCAGCCACGGAATCCCCATCGAAACAGTCGAATTCGTCCCAGATGTCCAGGTCGCCGCACATCATCATTATTGGATCCACTGTCAACACCACCTTCTGACCGGGAGGGGCTGAGTTTAGGTTTTCTTCGAATAAATTCGCTAAAAAATACCTAACCTATTATCTTGTATCCACAACACATGTTGTTGTCTGAAAACGTTCATAAATTGATCGTGATATGAGTAAATCGTACAATATTGAGTCGGCCACCCAGGACTTGTGAAAGTTCCACTAGTCCCATTGAACGTCCCAGAACCTTCACATCTAAAATTTAATTTTACAAATCTCTAGAAAAGAATGGAGTAATCTCACATTCCGGCGTGTTGCTTGCACAAAGCAGGCTGCATATTGTGGCATCCAACTGCACGCATTCCTGGTGGTTGAACAGAGCGAAGGATTGCACAGTCCCCGCTTGAAGATGGTTCTCCTGGATAACAAAAATGTTATTCTAAAAGAAAACAGTTGCGTTTTTTCTCCCGCAGTCCGACTTTTTAAGCAAAAATACTGCCACTGATTATTAGTAGGATCGAATCTAACCCTGTAGCCAAAAACTAGGGTTGAATGGCTGGATCAGATGATGGCACTGCCCGTCGAGATTATACCAGTTATCTGGATCAGATGCATTCCTTCTAGCTGCTAGCCAAGGAACCATCAGCGAATTTCCAACAAGTCCTACGAATCAGCAGCTTTTGTAAAGAAGCTTCTAAAATTTATTCACCGGCTACAAAATCGAGTTCATCTTGTGAAGTTAGTCCTGCAAGGAGTCCGCCGTTTGCTTCACAGAATCTTGCTGCTCCATCTGCCTCGTAGACATCCTAATTGGATTAAAAATGACTATTCAACGGCAGCTTGAAAATTTTAAGTCCTCAACCCATGCAAAATAGTATGGGAAAATAGTCTTTCCCTAACATCCCTCATCCTATTTCGCACGGCTTGAGGGCTTGAGATTTCCAAATAGCCCTTTTCAGCTATTAATTGTTTGAAACCTCAGAAACCATATAACAATGGAGAGTTGCGTTAGAAAATGTCCATCCTGCAGGACAAAGCAGGGTATGCTCATCTGGATAATCTGGGTTTTCTGCATCTGCAGTGTCGATTCGAACGCATGGATAAATTCGGTTTGCTAAAAAAATAGTTCGGTATCTCCTAGATATTAGACTCTCTTTGGTTTTATAATTTAATTGGACAGACTATTTTAAAGAAAATAATTTCCTTTACCTTGAGTGTGAAAAATCAATACCAAAAATGTGACAATAATCATAAGTCGATTTCTATTGCAAGAGCGCAATAATAATAAGTGTGCCGAGAACTCGAGTGAGGCTGCATTTGTCTGGAATCAGACTCATAAAACGGTGTGAAGATGGTAGTAATTTCCACACGTTTCTTTTATTTCCTGATAAGACAAAGCTGACGACTTTCCTAGTCTTCGCTCATTCATTTCAGACACAAACTCAGTAAACATTTTCATCATTGAATACATACGTTTATTATATCGACTAGAAGTTCAAAAACTTGGGAATAACGATAATTTCGGCAAAGATTTCTTTGTGAAACCGAATAAGCGTCATGGAATTCAGATAGTTCACAAATTGGTAACAATCAATACTGATAATTGATAAAAGTTGACAATTTGAGAATGTAAAGCCGTGTCAAATTTGCATAAGTAAGGCTCCAATCATGGACAGCAATGCGAACCATTTGCATATTTGCATAGAAAGATGCGAAAATGCAAGATGTCAATGAAAACACTCATATTTGCCTATTACACTTGAAGTTTGACAGGAATAAAGCTAAACATGGGAATTACAGGTTGTTGGTGATTGGCAAGGCACTGAAAAGATTCTTCACGTATTTGAATTTCAGGCGAACGAAAGCCACAAAATGAATGAATATGAAAAATTCTAGAACCTAGAAGAGGAAATGGTAAAATTTGACCCGTAGAATAGGAAATTAGAACAATTTCGAAATGAAACGATAATTTCATGAATAGATTAGCACTTTTAGTGGTATTTGAAAACTGGGTGTTTCAAATGAAGAAGTAAAAATATACTCGTAAATTTACCGTATGCCACTTTTGATTCGGTATTCGTTTCGTTGAAAGGAAAACATTACTGACACACATTTCGGTGCACTAAAAATAGGCTGAAAGACCAAAGAAAAAAGTACACACGATCATGTGCACTACACTTCATCTTTTTTCACTATTTCTATAGGAAATGTTCTCCTTCGACAAAACGAAGGTAAGTAGAACAGGTAACTGGGGATGGAAAATAAGGCAATACTTCACGACAGATTGATAATTTAGCATTTCGCTACCCTAATGTTCTCTACATAAATTACCGAATTATAGTTTGATAATAATAGAGTAGCAAAATGATACGAAATTAAACAACAGGAATGTTCCTACTTCGGTTCAGTTTGGAGTTAAACTTGACAATTTCTCATCTATTATTTCACGATTCTGCTAGACACTGAATCCTTCAATCTTCTCGAATACCCACTTCTGTAGCGGATCTCCGTTGTTGCAGAGAAGAGCAGTCAGTTTCCACTCCTCCCCATCTTTGTTTATCGCCAAGCATCGGCCTGCTTGAGTCAACCAGCCATTTGCCTTGTCCAGGGTCATCTTTTGGCGTTGCTAAACATTACAATTCATCATAAATTTAGCCATTATAAGATGATGGCTAATGTTCTAAAATATATGATTTTCAGAGCTGAAATACCTATCGGTTTTGAGACTAAAGAAGAAATACCTTATGGCACTCCTTGAGAATGACTCCCTCTCCTCCATTGTCGGAATAATCCTCGAGTGACAAACACAAATGAGAGATCGAACTCTTGAAATGACCAATTCGCTTGTCGTAGGCCCATTCCTTAAATTTTCATTTTACTTCAACTCTATCCAGCATAACTCATACCTGATTTCCCCCAGTTCCATGACACCCAAAACCGCCGGGCGAATCTCCGGATTTCTTTCCCAGAGTGTCCAAACAGGCTTTCAAAGCCTCCGACTTTACATGGTACAACTCACCCTTCTCCTTTTCGGGAATTCTGAGTTCGTTTTCATAAAAATCGTCATGTTATAAGAAACCCTACTTCATTTCAGGATAGATTTCCTTGAGATACCACTTGAATGGTTTGCACTGGAGTCTTTCTCTCAACTCGAGTCGTTTTGAAATACTAAAGTTGGAAATGTTCCATTAGAAAGTAAAAAAGGGCATTCTCTTACTCTCCAATCTTTACGTATCGAGCAGAAGGCACATTTTTGAGGTAGATGTTTTTGTACTCGTCCATCCAAACTTCGGCAGCTCGCCGTGTATTTCTGAAAAAAATAAAATAGAAAAATGCTCTCTAGAACAATTCTACTTCTGAAAGACATTTCCAGATCCGCCAGGGAATGTGTAAGGGTGTTGTTTCCTGAAGACGTGTCCGACTCTGCTGCAGGGCATTATTTCGAGATTGCCTCCACACTGCCAAACTCTGAATGACATCTCGAGGTTCTCCCCGCCCCATACGTCCATGTCCATGTCATAGGTTCCGAGAGTTTCAAACCATTCCTTGCTGATTGTGAACAAACCTCCTGCCATCGTAGGGGATCTAAGGTTATGCACATTTTATCAGAGTTGCAAATTTTGCACACGATTGGCAATCGCGTAGTGTAAAAGAGTTGCAACCCTGCATTTTATTGAAGAACATCGCAAGCTAGATCTGTTCTATTTTTCAACATAAAACTCCAGTTTTCAACTATAAAAAATGCTAAATTTGCTAGAGCAATTATCGAGCTAATTAAAGGTTTAGATTAACACAACTTGAGTTTCTATTGTTGATTAGGGCGTTTGAAGGGTCAGGCAATATTTCTACAAATTTAAAATCCCATAAACGCCAAATTTGAAAAAGGCACCTGCGTTCTCTAATCATAAACTCTAGAAATATGTTTATTTTTGCAATTTTCAATATTCTTGGCATGTCTAATGATACCTACTTGATAGGGTCGGTTGGATTAGCGTGTCTCTGTTCCTTGAGTTTTCCCGACAAAAACTCCCAGCGAAAGACGAGATTCCAATCGAATCCACCGCGAAGATCAGCACTGGCAGCCACGTAATTGAACGAGTCCATATTGACCACGTCGATTATTGGGGCGACTACTGCTTTTGGGTTCTACAGGAAAATTATCTTGGTTTTCTGGAAGCGAAGTTCAACCTCATGTATTCTATTCAGAAGTGGTTCAAGCCATCCAACATTACATTCGACATGGCTGTCGAGGAATGTCAGAATCGGCGCAGTGGCCAGCGAAGCTCCTTTCACTCGACTTCGGATCAGACCTGAGAATTTTATCCTGATTGTTGCAACTTCAATTTATAATTGTACCTTCTCGTTTCGTATTCCTAACAACAACGACTTTGTCGATGGAAGTCAATTCTTTGCCAACAGATTCTGAATCATCGGACAATCATAAAAATGCTGAATCAACTAACCATCTTTCGAGAAGTCATCAACGAGAATGATCTCCTTGAGAAGTGAAGGTGGAGATCGGTTCAGAGCAGAAACGACTGTCCTTAGCAGAGTTGATCGTGCTTCGTTATGGAAAGTGACGATGATGGAAGTGGGTTGCAGTTGAGAGATGTCGTACGACAGTTTGTGACATCTGAATAATCGACACGATGAAGAGGAATCAAGTGGCGGTCAAAATTTGGAGCGATTATGATTATGAATGCTGACTGGTGATACTGATAGTCACAGTTTCACGGAGCAATTTGATTGAAACTTGACAGGTATTCACAATTCAGTGAGAAGAATTTGTGTGCAAGATTTCATTCAAATTGGTCCACGATAATTAAACCTACCGTTTAATTCATAGTCATATTTGTTCCAAACTTTTGGTCGTCGCTTTAAACGTTCTAGATACATTTAAATCCCTATTTTTCAAAATAAAACGACTATTTTATTGTAGCATTTCGACTAAAAATTCTTGCGACATTTCATTTCTTTTCTTGCTTTTTTCTCAAATGCGCGAATGATTCTCACATTTCAAGGCCTCAATTATTGTGAATCAATTCTTTTCTGTTATTTTTTCCACTCACGCGAGGCTGCAATTTTTGCCGACTTCGCGAAATTCTACTTTAGAAGGTCGTTCTTTTTAAAAAGTTCGACAAGAGTAGCTAGACAAAGAAAGTATTATATAGTGGCTAGTGACTTACACAGCCTCTCTGGAGTCAGGAATGCCTCTGTCAGGTTTGGCCGCATCAGAGGCGGCCTGGTTGAATTTGTTGGCCGCATATTTGTCCTCTCCTTCCTTCAATCTGCCTTGGGACAAGTAGCCTTCCTTGTCGAATTCATTCCAAGGCACCACTGGTTCTTGTTTCGGATAGATTATGGCATTTTCTGAAATTCACATAATTGCCTTTGTGTTCTATGGGTAGAACGCGCAAGTGCATTTTCGAAATGCATGTTGATAAAAGGGGACATATTTTCTGATAGGGCTCTTTCTCCAGATTCTAAATCCATTTTTGGGCATTAAAAGTGGTTTTCATTAATCACTCCAATGGAGAAAATATATCGATTATTCTAATGCAAATCCATTTCAAAACAACCCATACGATGGTTTTTCTTCTTTCTCCCTTTCGCAAAATGGGACGTACTTGCGCTCTCTACCTGTGCGAAGACTAGGGAAGTCAAGAATCTTTCTTATGAACTGCTTCGAGATCGGATATTATACCGACATATGCATAAACGAGTGGGCACTTATCCTCCTATTGGGACAAGAAAAAGACTCGTCTAGTAACGAGTATCATTATTCGTCGTGTGAATGATATTAATAATACTATGTCGCTATGCAAATGTGCTATGATAGTATTTTTAGAAGAAGAACATGATAATGCGTTGACCAGTTACAAGATACAAGAAATGAAGATCAACTAAATTTCTTTAGAAGGAAAAGCTCTCAACAATATCTGAGGAATATTGTGTACCTGGAATAATTGCAGGTTCTTTAACAGCAGCAACGGTCTGTTTATAATCATTGTTGTTTTCCGCGAATCCCTCGACCTCAGGAAGATGCCTTTCAGGCCGAATGTGCACTGAGCCGGAGAGTTTTTTGAACGACAGAGGCTGAAACTCGAGGTTAAAGTTCGAAAATTAAGGCAGCCCTCAGAAAATTAAAAGAAATGTGACACCTTGCTGTCGGCAGAGGAAGTCATCACCAGATAGCCGATGCCGAACCCCCAGCCGAACAAAAGGATCGTTATCAGGGTCTTTATTCGACATAATTTGGGCATCCTTCTATTTTCTGAAATTAACTTCGAAATTTTTTCCTCGTTTTTACCACATACCTGGACCAAGAATTTTGCTGGCCAATGATGAAATTCAGAAAAGCTCTTGTTGTCTTTGGTACGAATTCGCCCTCCGATGCATGCAATTCATACAGTCGAATGGGTTTGTTGTCGGTCAGATCGAGGCGAAAAATGCGAGAAAACGGCCCTATCCTTGAGGCAGAGGCATACAACCACGGCAGAAACTTGCTACGATAAATACGAACGGAGCCTGAAATAGACGAAATTTATACGACAAAACACGACTCGCGGAAATTCCGTTTAGCTTCACTGAAACAACGCATTTCTTATTGTGGTTCGAAAGGGTGGAGCTGAATGCCTAAATGCAGGAATAGAGGAATTGGGGATGACTAATGAATCATACAACAGGAAGAGGAGAGAGGCTTTGTATGCACAAATGCGAATAGAATGGAGGAATGAAGACTCCCGAAAGGAGAGTGAAAAACGATCGGTTAGCTCATTCAACCGTGCGCGACCCACACCCCGTTATGAATGGAAGAGGTATTTTGAAGAAGAAGAAGTAGAGCTATGAAATATGGAAGGGGAAAGGAAAACGCATTCGAACACTCAGACTATTAGCAGTGCAGAAGGATAGTTTACATTTCCAAGCAATGCAGTGTCGCATCATTTTTTCTATTCAGGGATATTAGAAATGCTTCAAAATCTATAATTCAAAAAACGATTCCACGTACTTTCAACAAACTACAAGAATCCCACCTTAAATTTTAATTGAAACAAATTTTAAATATTTCTAATCTCAAAAAGTATCTGGCTCATCGTCTATGAATAAATTGAATAATATTTGTGGTCAAGTCATTTTGATGACACTTTTCTCTTCTAAATCTTATTTATCCTTTGCTTTTAGGTTTGCACATTTCTGTGGAAAGAAGATCACCTACAAAATAAAATATGAGAATAAGGATAGACTAGGGTTAATTTTAGAGGAGCCATTTCGAAGTCATAAATCTCGGAATCAGGGAATTCGCGCATAATGAGCCTTGTTTCTTGCCTGGTTCCTCCTTTATCTGCCTGCAACCATCTGTGCGGCTCTGCTTTGTTTCAGTCAGTTCGCCATTTCCCCCTTTTCTCTCTCTTTCTTCAAATTCTCTTTCTAAATGTTTGATTTGCTTAGCTCGGATGCAAAATATTACATTAGGCAAATTGGAGTGCTACTGCAGTCCTGCAGGAAGGAGGTAGGAAAATGACCCGAGACAGGATAAAAAGCAAGCTGGGCAAATGGTGGGTGGATGAAGGAGAGGAAGAGGTACAGGGAAAGGTAAGGCTAATAAATTTCGAGACCTACAAAGGGACAGAGCTGCAATCATCTCGGAATACTAGACCCAGATCGGGCAGAGAAGGGGAAGGATGGGGTTAACTGAGCGTGCCAAACGAGCCCCGAGCAACACATTTCCCCCTTCGAATAACCCAAAATAGCCACTGCCTTCCTCCTTAGCAGAGAAGGGAAGAGAGGGGACAATAATGCAGTTTACGAATTGTGCGAATTGTGATCAGAGAGAATTGAGAATTCGCGCACACAATGAAATTTGATGATGATACACAATTTTGACTATTCTCTCAATACCCAAGAAATATAAACAGGCTAAAGTTTCATATAGCCTAACATTAAAATTTTATGAAAAATGACAATCCAAAAGGTAACATTGAAATATCGTAATCGAAAGAAGGATTTTTTTTAAAGCCTAAATCTAACACGACAATTCGTCTCTACCCAAGAATCAATAGTGATAGTGGTCAGAAAGCGAAGTCTCTTGGGGGAATTGGAATGTCCCTCAACCCGACTACACGTGTCTGGCTGAGTTTTTCGAGCTGCACTTCGGACTATGAGATTTGACAAAACATAGTATTTTGGAACTATGGTAAGGACACTGATCCATTCATTCGCATTCCCACTTTCACTCCCTCCACATTGACTTGTCTAGTCGTTTTGCTAATCGTTGAATCGTGAATACAAGGACTAAGGACTCTAAGCGAGAAGTGAAGAAGGGGGAGGGGTTGCTGAGCGGTGCGATACTCCTCACAGAGACTTGACACGAGGGAAACGGAAATGAATGAACGAACAAATGAACGAAATTATGATCCACTCTTCCACTCAAATGGACCAAGCTGGGAATATCCCCATAATGCAAGTCATTGAGTCAGTCATCCAACTGTTCAAATATTGTCGATAAAATGCTGAATGAAAAGCCATAGGTGAGATTTGCAACATATTCGAGATCTATTGTGAAATAATAATAATTTGAAAAGATACAGAAAGTAATTAAGATCTAGGCTTCATTCAAATTTCAGTTTTTTTAAGTACACACAATTTTAAGATCAGCTTAAAATAAAAGTCAACATGGATTTATAAAGTCTTTTTTTCGATATAAAGAAAGACATAAAGTTGAATGGGAGAAGCTGACTTTTGGAGGAAGTTTTGGCGGCCGGATGGCAGAAGCTCAACACATTGCAGAAAGAGAAGGAAGGGAGGAGGGAGCAGAGAAAGAGAGAAACAATTGACAATGCAAAGAAGCAGAGAGAAGAAGGGAAAGAGAACTCAAAAATGGACAGCACACAGGAAAAGAGAGGGAGGGAACGTATTGTAAAGCGAAGAGAATCTAGAGAAGCAGAATTTCCTCTCCTTCTTTCAGAGAAAGAGGATATCCATGCTCGAGAAATTAAAGAATGATGAGGATCAGACCATTGATGATTCTCTAAAAACTATAGATCGCTGAAAAGATATTGAAGTTTTGCACGGACATGTTGGCTTGAGAATAAACATTTTACGACACCGCGAATGGACTAAAAACTGAAGATCAACTATTATCGGATGATTTGGTAGATAAAATTCGCATCAATAAATATCATCAAACAGCATGATTAATGAAGATCAGTCAATGATCATACATTTACTCATATTTGCCTAGACCATACAGTGTTGGGCAAACGCTTGAGAAGATGGGAGTTTTATATCACAGATTCTTTCGTCTAAATGATTAAAGTAGAATTTTGCTAAATTGCATAATTCAGTTTGCTGGGCATCAATGTAAAATTTCCAGATCCGATTATGGTAAAAACGTATGGGAGCTCAAAGTGTCGCCTAAATTTTGCGTTTCCGAACTTTTGTCCGTCACTATAGAATTAAAAAATTGGAGCGTGCTGCAGTACTTTCTTATCGTTTATACTATAAAAACGAGAATCACATGGAACGACAATTATATGAAGACTTTCGAGCATCTAATTATCTATATAATATATCGGGAAGGAAGGAAATAGGTTGACTGACTCAATGATAATAATCTGAGGGGCAATTATCGATGCAAAAATGGCTGCCTGACCACATATAATTGTTGTCATTATTTGCCTACGCGACTAAAAGCTAATAAAATGAATGCATTCCACTGAAAATTCAAGACAATTCGACCTTCGGAATGAAAACGGTTTTTCTCGGTTCTTGCATGCGACTAGAGGGGACTTAGAACACTGAAAATCGATGAAAGATGCGCTGCATAATTGCCTATTGCCTATCATATTACGGGGGGAAGAAATGAAGAACGAAATGTCGCAGACAAAATTAGTTGCGAGATGAAAATTGCAGCACAAATTCCGACTGGAATTGGCGAGCACATTACATAGACGAGCTAATGGATGGAAGACGATGAGTGGACAATTTAAACTGACGCAATGAAGATGTGATGGAGTATTGTATAATTAGAAATGAAGAAGTCGAAGATATGAATTCCGTCACTCAGTTATTTGATCGTTGCTGACAAGATGCTACGTCAAAATGTGATGAGAACGAGAAAAGCATGACCACACTTATGGGCGGATGACTGATAGATGGATCTCATATGAATTGCACAGCTTTTCCAGAGGGCCGAAGGAGAACTTGTCGCAAAACTTGGAAACGAAAGGAGGTTTGAGAAAATGATGCAGAAGAAATGTTGGATTTCGAAGATGGGAGGAGAAAAAATATAAATATTTTGATGGAAGTGATGGAAATCAGCAGCAGAAGATCACAAACTAAACACTTGTTCATTATATTTGACAAATAGGCCAAAACGGCGAAACTGATTGTGGGAAATTACTAAACAAGTATGAATTCGTGGAATCAATATGATCAAATAAATGAACGAATGCTGAACTCGCCAAATGTCGACCGACAAAAATGGAACTAATTTAGTATTTTAGTAAACATAAATTGCAGCCTGTTTGAATGTTAGAAGCAATGGAAGGAGAGGGCGAAGGGACGAAGGAATGGCATGTCCTCTCTCAAACGCCTTATTTGCCCGAAAAGATATTTGAGGCAAATGAAAGAGAAGATTGAGAGTAAAGAATAATTGAAATAGAAACGAAATTTGAAGACGATGAGAAAAAATGCAGTAGCGAGGGAAGAGAGAGGTGGAAGAGAAGTGTGAGATAAAGATTGACGAAATCTGATCTGCCGAATGCTGAGAGCTGGGAGTCGCGCAGAGAGGGAAGGAAGGAAGGAATGCCAACTTAATGGACACCCGACAATGAAGCTCGAAGCAGGGGAAGAGGATGGACGGGCAGGCAGACAGAGTGACTGCTTGACTGGTAGTAGAGGAACGGGGATTGTTTTCTGCCCCTATCACAACACATCCATCACCAAAGTTATAGGAATTTTGAGGCAAATGTCACAATATGAGTAAAATAGCGAGTATTTTTAGCAGTATTCATGAGGAGATTTTCAAGATGCAGCAATAGTTTTCTATGGCTACTTCAAATTTCATAGTGAGAGGGCTATTGCAAATGAATAGAATCGATAGTCAATATATGAACTGATGAGTAATACTCACTATTCATACTAAGAAAATGAATATTCAAGATGAATATTAGATAAGTTATATTGAAAATTGACAGTAATAATAAGTGCTAAAGCTAAAGCTAAAATTTAAATTTGACTTACTTTAATTCGAAAGGTTCGCTTCTTAGAAATATTGCTAATGGTATCCCGTCCAAATATACGACTGCTACCCGAAACTTCACCACAGATGAAGGCGCTGAAAAAATAGAATGATAAGAACCTTAAATTAGTGTAAGAAGTATTTAAGCCGATAAGTAACGGCTATATCTCGTATATCTGGATCGCGATTCGAAATCGAAAGACTAAAAGAATGATGAGCATAGCTCGTTCAAATCGAATTGTTTATTGTCTGTGTTGAAGATAGGCAGTAGAAGATGGAGGGAGGAAAAGATGCAGAAACAAATGGCAGAGAAAAAACAATCAAACCACATAGAAAATGAAGATGTTGGATGCAATATTATGTTTGGGAGAGATTATCTCCAATGTAAATGTACTGAAATGCAAAATGAATCAAGTGGGAGTTTTAGGAAGAACTTTTGCATCGACTTGTAGGAACTGTTAATAAATCAAAATTCTACGTGATAATGATATTTATTTGATAGTAAAAATTAAAAACTATTTTCAGCTCAAATATGAAACCTGAAAATAATGATGACGACAGTTTAGGCCCTAAACTGCTAAAGGCCGATATAAACTCTAAAAATCGATATGACAGTTGTGCAGCAGGAGTCTGCTTCCTGCTTTCTGCTATGCAATAAAATAATGGGAAGCACTGTATGCAGGGACTGAGACTAGGATGCAAGAAGGAAGCTTTGATAAAGGAAAGGAAGCAGAGAAGAGAGATGCATTGCATATTCACAACTGTTCATTCATTTAGTTATCTTGCGACCTAAAGCAATGCACCTAAAATATCTTTGGCATTTTACCATAGACTAAACTGAAGTTTCATCATCAAAGTTCCCCATCTTTTTAACGAATAAATTTGAGTAAAACTACAACGGTGCAAATTATCAATTTATTCACCACATTCCCTTTTTCATGGTGCTTATAAATCCCTTTGTGATTTTTGAGGACTTATTTCGAAACCTCGAAAAAGTCTATGCATGTGAGATTTGTGCCTTTGTTGACCATTAACTAGCCTTCTGCCCTCTCGAACTGGCTCATCTCATAAAGCATATCTTCTCTTCCTCATTCCCTCTGCCTTCGTAAAGTCATCCATCAGCATCGAGTAATTCCTCCAGATTATGAGCGATTATCATTTCCCATCTCCCCATTCGATATTTCAACCAAACTCTAATGAGCTTTGATATTGTAATATTGCAAGAATTTCGGGAAATAAATCTTGTACACAAACCTGAGACATGAAAATTTTATGCAGAAAGTTGAAAGAATAAAAACGACCTAATCGATAAGCGAATAAATTGTGACAAATTGAAGAAACTGAAATCTTGAGTGGTTAGTCGAAGCCACAAACCTTCATCCACCCAGCACACAATCGAATGGATGATGGCTGTCCCGCTGCCTTTCCGCCTGCTTGACTGAATGGCCATCCCATCAATTCTCGATTCTCACGAAAATCGCCGGGTTTACACATTCCTGTCGCACGCAAAAACTCGGAAATCGTCGAACGTCGGAACACAAAAAAGGGTGCCAGATGCATTCGTTATTTTCATTCCTCCCACTTCGAAAAGAAGATTTGAGAAAAGACAAAGAAATTGTTGAAATCTTCAATTCTCCATGCAAAATGAAAAATGCTCTTCAAATTTCATAATTCAATTGTGCGTGTTGTGATAAAATCCACTTCATTCAGTTTATTTTCAACCTTTATGTGTACGCTCATCTTATTTGTTCAAATTAAGGAACCGGAAGCAAGGATTAAAATGAGATGCGAAAATTGAACCAATAGTTCCTTCGAATTCTTTCTGGTAAACATTCGTCCAAACTTATTCCTAAATGAGTATTTGCTCCAGCATACCTTCTTCAATTTTTACATGCTCATCATAAATCGTAATAAACGGTGAAGCAAACATGAAACTGATAACAAAATGGAGAAGACAGGCAAGACAATCAATGGATGAAATGCACAGAGTTGATTGTCAATTGCCTTCCTCAATAACAAAAATGAATGAGAAAAATAATTAGAAAACAACAAATTAATTGAATCACACTATTCCCAGACTCTGTGCAACTTTACTTTCAAAGATGACGATAAATGATCTTATTCTAATTTTGACTAGTTGCACAAAAGCTGATCTTCACTAAAATTCCTAACAAACCTATAAAAATCACCTAAAAGCCTAGATGAAATAATACCCGTTTTTTATTTCACCTGATAACTGCACTGAACTTCCCAACGAGTTCCTGCTCTATGGCTTTGTGGACCGCATTCACTTCCTGCTTTGTGAGTGACTTCTCATTGCTCCTGTACACGATTCGATACATTTGACTGCGCTTCCCGCTCTTCTTGTTCGTGAATTCGTCCATCAGTTTTACCTGAAGACAGTTTTTTGATAGAAAATGTGATGAGAAAATCTTTTATCAAGCATAAAATGGCCTCATCGTGAATCTTGGGGCATGTTTGAAATATGGAAAATCGAGAAAATGCATGAAAGTGAAGGAGAAATTTCGATAGAATATTTTTCACCTGCTCGACGAGCTCTCCTCCCACATTCCGAATTGTGTCGTAGACATCCGAAGTCATGTCGTTGAATTGAACTGATTCTGGCAGGAAGAACGATACATCGAATGTTACCTGAAAGAAATATCATAAATTCGGCTAGATATTTATTTTCTACCTGTGGATAAGCACTGATTGGTTTGTAGACAATCGAGTCAGTCGGTGATTTGCCTTCGAATTGCGACAAAAATCCGCTGTCTTTCGTCCAGAATAATCTGGAAAGAAAATAATTGGAAAGGGGAATTTCAAAGAACGCGAAATAAAGTATGGAGAGTCAGAAAACATTCCTTTCTAACAGTTAGTCTTTTATTTTGCCCAAAGAATTAAAAAAAATAACCTGATATCAGGAATGGTGTAGAGGACCATGGCCAATCGTTCGAGACCCAATCCAAAAGCCCAGCCGACTTTGTCAGGCACTCCGGCCATTTCCATCAGCTTCTGCTCCAGCACTCCACAGCCCAGCACTTCCAGCCACTTTCCTTGGTATTCGATCTGAAAATAAGATTTCGAAAATTGCGTTCTTCTGAAATACCTCCAATTCGAAAGAAGGATGTGTGAACGGAAAATACGCATCAACCCATCGCTTTTCGCAAACACCGAATATCGCATCGCATAGGTCCTGAAAAAAGAATAAATTAATGATTTTTCAACCGGGAATAAGACAAATGTTCAGGCTTTCGCGTTTCCTAACCGTACAATCGAATTTTCTTTATGTATGAGTGAGGATATCATTTTTTAAATTTTCGAAATGAAGGGAAAACTGAAATTATCGGCTCCGAATTTCTAATCCGTGAAACAAGATTTTTGAACATTCAAAAAGTCTTTTACGAAAAATAAACTAAACCTAGTCTATCCACGATTTTCAGAGTGCGATTTTTGACGTAGCATTTATTTCGTTCAAAATAAACTAGAAAATATCAATGAAAATTGTTTACCTCTAGGAAAGCCTTGAGTTGAATCTGCAGCGCGTTGGATGCATCCTCAGCGATTTTCTCCTGTTTGTGCGGTTTCCTTTCTGTCGGAGTCTTCTCGAGAATCTGATGCTGATCGATTCCTGCAGTGCCGAACAACTGGTCTGCTGAATACAGACGCACTCCTTCTAGCTGAAAAATGAACAATCTTCTAAAGATATTGTGGCTTCAAAAACGCATCATGTCATAACGTGAATAAATCCATGTACGGAAAAAGTTGTTAAGTAAACTTTTCCGACCCCTTGGAGTTTTTATCATACGCTCAAACGTAGTACACATCATATAGAGCATAGGGATAGGAGGACCATGTAGGCTGACTCCTTGTCAGAATAATCTACTACCTACTCTCATAGTGCTAGATCAGAAGCATCCTACCTGCCCCTATCCCTATATTATGTGCACTACGTCTAAGCATATAGTAAAAGCTACAAGAGCCACTTTTTCCTTTATAAATCGTTTCACCAGGCCAAGGCGAACTTGTATTTTTATTTCCAGATAACAGAAATCCTGAAATTATACCTGATGAAAACAGGGATAGTGCGTCTTGTCAATTTCATCCCTTCTGTAGACATCTCCAACCGTGAGAAACGCATCGAGTCCCTCCCTGATGAGTCGATGTTCGTGGGCCGTTGTGTGGGCTCGCAGACAATAGTCCTGGTTGATGTAGTAGGTGTCTGAAAATGAAAAATGAATTATTTTCAAAAATTGGAAGAATCCCAACCAGAAGGCCTCCTGGAAATGTGATCGGCAGGTGTAAGCAGGGAGTCGAAATTCTCGAATGTCGTCACGACGCGGGGCTCCCTCTCACAGACAGTGAACAGAGGAGATCGACCACCTAGTAATCGAGAGTTTCAATTTGATTTGCTGAAAAACCCTCTTCAGCTATTTTATTTCTAGGCAGTTGCTAAGTGGTGCAGAATGACGGAATGACGAGAACTGAATAGTTAGAGATAAGGAAAAGAGATATTGTAAAATAGTGGGAAAAGAGAAGTTCCGTCCATCCAATTCTATCAATAACAGCTGTCGCAATTTTATCAATCAGAATAATAGAAATATTTTTTAGGCAAATAAATGTACCTGGTTTTCGATAGGTCCGATGAACGTGGTTGACGATTCTCTGCTTGAGCAGATTCAGAGGATTGGATGGCTCGTTTAGCAGTTGCCTCTCGAGAAGAGTCAGCACCGAATTCGACAAATTCCAACACGAATCTGTGCGGATCTCTTTCCCGTCCAACTGAACATGAAAAAGTACACTCGGAGAACATGAATTGCTACAGAAGGGCACTTTCAATTTTATAGAGGCATGGGAAACGCGTGAATGTAAGTCGGTGGATCATTTTCCCCTTCAACTCTTCAAATTTCATAAATTCAAAATCTTTGTCAATTTTACTGTTTCAATTTCTTTTACTTCTTTACAAAATTTGTAGGAAAAACGCGAACTTTGAAAATCTCAGGTCGACTTGATTTTGGCGTTGCCGACTCTGAACTGGCCGGCTCTGCATTCGAATAGTGAGCCGCATTTGCGAGCAGAATTCGACACAGTCTGCGACTGACGCATCGGGACGGAGACAGAAGCGTCATCTAAAATTAAAAATAATAATAAAACTGATGAAAAAATAAAAGTTTTGAGCGGAGATAAATTTGAACTTCATTGCTAACTTTGTCCACGTAAATGCAATCAATTTCAGTGCTGGCATTGTGTTTGCTCAATTGTTGCAGTTTTCAGCCACGAATCGGGTGTTTTTCGAATCGAGCAGGTGGTTGTCGTGATCGTGGGGATTCTGAAGGACAGGACGATGTCGTGGAGACGCAAGCAACTCGAGCTGCAGCGATATTGCCGGCAGAAGTGATCATTTTGGTCAGTTTCTTTCGAATCATTATTTTGAATTTCCAGACCGATCCGATTGTTGGCTTTCGGCTTCCTGCTGTTTATCTTCATCTTCGCCGTAGCCTACTGGAACGATGATGGACATGTAAGTCAAATTTAACGAGAAAATTTTAAAAAATGACGATAATTCAGCTTTGTCATAAAATGACTAGCTTGTTTTCAGAAGCGAAGCTACGATTTGCACGAGCACGGCGACAACAGCTTGGACGGCGATCAGAACGGAAACCTGCCCGAGACGGAACTGCCTGGCGGACAGGATCCTAGAACTGTCTTCAAGTATGGAGTCCTCGGCAATTTCGAGCCGGAGAAACCTGAAGTGCCGTCTGATCAGCCTGGTACGGTATTTTTAACGTGGACTTTTTGAGTGATAAATTCTAGGCGAAAAAGGCCAGCCTGTGGTAGTTACTGGCGAAGAAGCACTCCGCGAATCGCAGCGCTCAGAAAGCGAATTCGGGTTCCACACCTACGTGTCTGACATGATCTCTCTCACCAGAACCATTCCTGACATTCGTCCTACTGAGTGAGTGTCTTTACACGAGTTATTTTACTATGAACAGTTGCGAAACGAATTCCACTTCCTTTCGTTGTTTCGTTTCGAATGAGAAAGTTCTGGACAACCATTTCCAAATGGAACATTTATAGTCCGTTTTTCTTCAGCAATATGAAAGTAAGTGAAAAATTATGAAAAAGTATCTGAAGGAACTACATCTCTGCCAATGCGACATGAATATCTCTACGATTTCACTTCAATATAATATCGTTTTTGTCATTTTCAGATGTAAATACTGGCACTACCCCGAGAAGCTCCCCTCCGTGTCCGTTGTGATCGTGTTCCACAATGAGGGATGGACCCCACTCCTTCGAACTGTCCACTCTGTTCTCCTCCGCTCGCCCCCTCAGTTCCTTAAGGAAGTCGTCATGGTCGATGACTATTCTGATAAAGGTACATTTTCCCGTCTTACTATTTAGTCGGCTGAAGGTACTTTGTTATCAAAGTAGAAATAGTGTAGGATAAGAAGAAAAAGGGGAAAAATAAAAATAATCTTTCTTTCTTTTCAAAAGATAAAGTAACAAGTTAAACCTTGTGGAATGATAAATCGTTCAGCTTGAACTGTGAACAAAAGTTTCCAGTTATAAATACAAAAAAATTCTAAAATTTGAGAGCACCTGAAAGCTAAACTGGAGAAATACGTGGCTCAGTTCGATGGGAAGGTTCGACTTGTGAGGACTGACGACAGAGAGGGGCTGATTCGAGCGAGAACAATTGGAGCAAAGGCTGCCACTGGAGATGTCGTCATCTTCCTCGATGCTCATTGGTAGGACATCTTTCCAAGAATAGAGTCTACTTCCCGAGTTTTTAAAATTTTACCAAGTCATTGCTATTCAAACAAGAAAATCAATTTGCAATTCCAATTTTCTTTCTTGAATAATAACTCCATTTTTCCTAGACTTCCTTTAAAAGTTATCATTTTTCAGTGAAGTGAACACGAATTGGCTGCCGCCTCTGTTGGCGCCGATCGCCCGAAACAGGAAAGTGATGACTGTGCCCGTGATCGATGGCATCGATGCAAAGACCTGGGAATATCGATCTGTGTATGGGGATCCCGAGAGGAAATACTCGGGCATATTCGAATGGGGACTGCTCTACAAGGAGACTCACATCACTGAGAGGGAACTCAAGGACAGGACGCACGATTCGCAGCCGTTCAGGTAGAGCACAATTCTGGGCTTTCATTTTGTTAATTTTTTTTTTTTTTATATTTACACTTTTGAGCTGACGATAATAGCACTTTTCTCTTAAAACGAGTGAAAAGACGAAAGAAGGTGTCTGAAAGAATTTTACTCCCCATAGATGAATTTACTCGCAGCCCTATTCTCTCTATATTTCTTCCACTTCATTCTCTTCCTTATTTCAGATCGCCAACTCATGCAGGAGGACTCTTCGCCATTGACAGGAAATGGTTCGAAGAGCTGGGCTATTACGATGAAGGACTCCAGATTTGGGGAGGTGGGTAGAGTTTTTCCTAAAACAAGATTAGGAAGAACTTGAGATTGAAAGAAAGCTTCCCTTCAAAATCTAGCAGGTGTAAAATTGTTCAAGTTTTCAATCGTGGCTTCATAAATACACAAACATTCTAGTAAATTAAACAAATGTATTCCTCTCATTTTTCTGGCCGGGATAGTGGTGAAGATATTATAGAATTTAGAGCTTATTATTCCAAGAATTCAGGTTAAAAAAACTCATATTGACTACTCGATCGCATTGCAATTATTCGCATTTGCAGGTGAACAATACGAGTTGAGTTTCAAGATCTGGCAGTGCGGAGGCGGCATCCTGTTCGTGCCCTGCTCCCACGTGGGCCACGTCTATCGCTCTCACATGCCCTACACTTTCGGAAAGCTCTCTGGCAAACCTGTCATTTCGACGGTAACTTCCAATTGTTTTTATTCGTGCTCATCAAAGTAAATGTACTTGCAGAATATGCTCCGTGTGGTGAAGACGTGGATGGACGAGTACGACCAGTACTACTTCATTCGAGAGCCGCAGGCGCAGAAAGTCGACCCAGGCGATTTGACTGCACAGTTGGATTTGAAGAAGAGGCTCAGCTGCAAGTCGTTCAAATGGTATGCTTTTTATTTTGAATATTTATTCACCGAGTTATTAACTTTGCAACTAAATCCTGGTGTTATTTTGCCGTCAGAACGAGCGATGTTGCACACTCTTTGCAACTCGCTTTTGCACGTGCCCCGCCTTGCTTTCCCTTCGCTATTCACTTCTCCCTATCTTTTGCTATTTCTTCAAAACGCATCCTATTTCGAAGGGTTTTCTAGAAAGGAAGAGATGCAAAATATATGCGATATCTACTCCCTCCCATTCCACAATGAAATGTTCCATTTTCTAGGTATATGGAAAAAGTTGCCTACGATGTGTTCACGAGTTTCCCTCTTCTGCCGCCAAATCAGGTCTGGGGAGAGGCGAGGAATCCTGAAACTAGTTTGATAAAATTGCAACTTTCTCCTGAAAACGAGAACTATTTCAGGCAAATGTCTGGATCGAATGGGCGGCATTCCTGGGCCGTTAGGTTAGTCGATTTATTCACAATTTCTAGTAAAAAACACGTTTCTAACTGTGTTTTCAGGTGCAAATGGGTGCCACGGTTGGGGAGGCAACCAACTGCTGAGACTGAACATGAAGGGGCAACTGGCGCAGGGCGAGTGGTGTCTGACCGCACAAGGCAACAGCATCAGGGCCAATCACTGCGTCAAGGGCACTGTCGACGGACAATGGATTTATGATGAGGTAGCATTATGATTTTTTTTTAAATTTGTTTAAGAATACGAATATTGTTTGACCTCTTGTAAACCTCCTCCACTTTTATGGCTAGGTTAGTATAAGGGCGGGCAGATTGAACTACTAAAATATCCTACTCAATGAGCCAATAACTTGGAAACAGCATCTAGCCTAGCCAACCCAAATACCTGAAACTTTCATGGTGTAATCACGGATGAAATTTATAAATGAATGAAAACACATCGTGGATTAAGTTTACTAGAAATCCATTTCGTTGATTTGCTGACTAAACTGACTCCTATGCATTTCAATCTTTAGTGGCCTTGTAGTGTAGTGGTAGTGAGTTGGATACTCCGCGAGGCTAGGATGAGATGCCGATAGGCAGGCAATCATAGTACTTCTATTGACGAATGTGATTTGCAAAAATACGAAATGCCCCGTGAAGAGTGGATTTGCCTACCCAGCTCACGCAGATGACTGCTGTTGAGAGCTATCCTCTAGGCTGAGGGCTGTTTTGCTTCCTATTTGGCAGTTTCTATTTTCTATGCATTCATAACGGTGAAATTCCTGTATATGAATGCAATAATATTAGGATTAGGATAGAATAATCATTATGTTTAGACGAGTGTTTTCTGAAAAATATAAAACTTGAAAACAAATTTCTTGAAAGAATGGTTGATGTTGATATGTATGTAAACAGGCAATACATCTTTACAGTTCCTTTATTTTTAAAACTGTTTATAGTAATTTTTCCTTATGATTAAGAAGAAATTGAGAATAGCGATTTTCAATTTCAGAAGACACAGCAAATCGCGCACAGATCGAACAGGAAGTGCATAACTGTGGAAAAAGACAGCAACAACATCTCACTCAAGCCCTGCGACGAGAATAATGCACTGCAGAAGTTCGTCTGGAAGGAGTTCTACCAGAGATCCTGAGCCAATCCTCAAGTCTGGGATTGAACAGAGGTACGCAATTTCACGATTTCATGCACAATACATACTATGTTCGTATGCTTTTTCCGCTCTATTCACTGTTTTGCTCTGCCAATAGGTTATCATAATGTGTTTCTTGAATAGTGGTGCTTATCTTTCATGAAAGAATGCTATTTTTCAACGATTTATTCATTATTTCTTTGATACATAAACACATTCATGGCCGAATTAGTACCATTATCTCGGAAATACCGTTTTATCCTCCATCACACAAATGATTGATTTATTCGATGTAATATGGCAGTGTGAAGAATCAAATGTCGATATGCTGTTGTGTTCATTCAATTTTTTTTAGCAATTTTCAAGCTTATTTCTTATCTGATGACGCAACACTGTTGTTGGATTTGGAAGAGTTTTGATTCTTTACCGTGATTTTTTTTCAAATTCAACAACAGACAATCCTTGTGATATTAGTCAAAAAGAGCAATAATTTATTAAATTCAAATAATGCCTTTTATTCCGCTTGTGTTCATTTGACTCGTCTGTGATCGAATTGCTTCAGAGCCTTTTCATTAGTTTTACAAGCAAAGTTGCAAAAATGCCTTCGGGGTTTCCACGGTTTGTTGTTTCGCTGTTTTCGTTGTATATTTATTTTCGCCTTCATTTTTACCCTTCCACTCTCGTTTCAGTTTTATCTTATCTTTTCGTTGTTTTATTCTCATTTATTTCATTACTACCAAAGTATTATTTTCGCCTTCATTTCCTGATTGAAATTCATCATCAATGGGTCAGAGTTTGATCGTAAATCCTTGAAAATTCTTCCAGTACACACAGAGATTGTTCGGTCATTTTTATTTTTTCTTCAATTAATGCAATAAATTATTCTCAGAGATTAAATATCGTTTGGGATTCGCATTTGTTGGTTTCAATCTACCAATATTTCGTGCAATTTGTCCCACCATATACGCCGATGTCTCGATTGAAATAAGTGACGTGATCATTGCGATCCACGTCCAACTGCGTGTTGCTGCAGTAATGACCATCGGCCTCCTGGCAAATCGCGTACGAGTCTCCAATGTCCATTTTGTTGTTATAAAACACCTAAAGTTGCCTTGTCTTTATCTTCAAAAGGGGTTGAAGGCTTTACTTCATAACGATGATGGAATACTTCATCAGGTCCAAGCATAGGAGGGATCTAAAACAGATTGAAGGACTGGAAAAGGGGATAATTCGTTAAATATCTTTGATAAATGATAGGGGGTGAATTCATTTGTTGCCATTGTCCAACCCTACGAGGTATCATGTGTCGATTTTTATGTTTTCAGAAAACGAACGCTCACACATTAAATCTTCGTCTTAATTTCGAAAATCTATCATCAAAGTCCCTAAAAAGATCTAAAATCTTACATGAGGCACTGGGTCTCGGTGATGAACAATTCTGTACGAATAGGGGAAGGTGTTCTCGTGCCACTCTGCCCATTCTCTGTCACCAGTTCTTGGCTGACCAATTGTGACAAGTTTGATATTCTCGCCAGTCGCTAGGCCGAACTTAACAATGTATGATGCAGCGATTGAAGCGATTCCCGCTCCCAGTGAATGGCCAGCTAAAGCGTTTTGATTCGATTTTGAAAACTATTATTCATTTTTACCAATCCATATTTCATAATCCGGATAAAGGTATTTGAGTGCTCTAAAATTCGTCTCTAATCCACCATTCCACAAGTCGAAAAATGCCTGATTGAAGTATTTGAATAACCTTCCATTCTCGTAGAATGGTACTTTCTCTCTAAAACAATCAAAAGTGATTTTTGTTTTGCAAACAGTTAATAGTTTTACTGAAAGAAAGATAGAACTTCTTCAGTCATTTGTACTGCGCCGTCAGTTCCTTCGACTGAAATCACTATTGCCTTCTTCGATGTATCATAGGCCGTGTAGGCGTGGCATGTGGTTTCTAAAAATCTCAAAACGAAATGAAAATTTTATTCAGGAATTTTAGATTGCTAAGGTTTTTCCCAATGTAACGTTTCATACCTGGCCCTTCCTTGTAGCATTTAACACGAGTGCTCTTGTAGAATTTCAACGTGGGAAGAACATTGCTAAAATCCGAGTTTCCTAAATGAACTGTATAATTTTCACAAACTCGAAACAATCCTGTGGATTGGGCGTGTACACTGCAGCGAAAATGGGCATCATCGTGTATCGTGCAAAATCGTCGTCATACATATACTCCTTCTGAGGCAACTTTGGACAATTTAGCGCATACTAAAATAGATAAATTTGAAAGAAAGACAAATAATTTACCTTTATTGCACTAGGACAATCTGATTTGTCTTGACATGTATTTGAATCAGGACACCAGCTAAGATTGTTCATTTAGGAAAAAAAATATTTGAGCAAAAACTTACATCTTTTTGCCAGTTGTGCATTGCGTACAATTTTGAGCATCAACTATGGCATAAATTAACGTCGAAATTAGAATTATAAAATCTCTGTGCATTTTGTAGGCAGATTATTGAGAAATGTTACTTCGAGAAATGAACAAAAACCCCGGAAGAATTCTTATCGAGTTTTCCTTGCAAAATTCGATTATTTCTATTGAACCGATACAATTGAATGATTTACAGGCTCTTATCATTAGATTTTTAAGAAGCTGGTCTAGAAATTTAGAATTAATCGGTTTCTAGTCTAGGACAGTTCATGTCAACTTTCATTGTAAATTTGACTAAAAAATAAACGATGCTTTCACTAAGAATCTGTAACAGTCTATTTCAATAATTCCAACCCCTGTTCGATTATTTCTTAGGATGATTCAAGTAAACAGTCCTTTCAGTTATGGGCTGTGGCTCTCTCCAGTTGTGAATCAAAAGACTCGTTCCGTCTGATTCAATTAAGTGACGCAATGATTCCAGCTAAATTACACAATCATAAAAATTACGAAAATCACCTGACGAGTCTTAATTAATTTAATTTAGTGGAAATATATCAAATATCCACAAATGTTAGAAGAATATTTATACTTTGATAACTTGCCGACCATGATCAGTGAACCTCAACTTCGAACAGTCATCTACTACGAGTGGGGCCAAAACAACGCGAGCAAAGCGACCGCTAACATCAACAACGCATTCGGCGAGAGCATCGCTCCGTCAGACTACCATTTGATCCGTCCTTTGAAGCTCCACCTGCGAAGGAAAAAATTCGACAAGTACGATGACCTCAAAACAGCAGTCGACAACTTTTTCGCGTCACAACCTCCCGAATTCTGGGTGAAGGTGATTGATCTCAATTGTGAATATATTATTGATTCTTGACAGTTTTAAATAAAGCTATGAATAAATGAAAGTTTATTTATTTTTGGCGCAAGACTTTCTTAACAGCCTAATATTTTACCTTGCAGAGAAATTTATTTTAACAGCGGATAAAATTTAGTCACAACAAATAGAAACGAACAAACTTGTCTAGTCTATTAGATCACTGATTATTGCATATTGCAATGAAGATTTGTTTTCATGCATCAAGGAATCACAGACCGCAATACCAAGGCAACTGGATTATCTGTTACTAATTTTGTTCTATCAATGAACTCTAACATCCAGTTATCAGATCTGCGTACGTGCTAATAGGCATACTTATTTTGTATTTTATCTTTTGCCACACTACTTCGCGGTTTAGCTTTTGTATGCTTCTTTTCCCGCTCAAGCTATCCCCCTCATTCTTCAGTCCTTGCTTGATCCGACGAGAAAAGCATGCTCAATCGGAGATTGGGCCGATTGGTAGATCAATAACTTCTTAGGTATCTTCAACTTGTAATCCTTGTCCTCCAAAATTACCCCATAACCGAAAAGCACGAAAGAAAACTACTAGCCCATTTCCCCAGGCCTTAATTCTCTAACTCCAATTTTTTTATTATCTTTTCGCATATAAAATTCAAAAACAATAGAAATTCAAACTTTTCTAGAAGAATTTCTTCAAAAAATGATTATTTTTCTTATTTTCTTTAAAAACCCATTTTGAAATCGTAAATGAACTAAATGACGATGAAACTTAACGTATGAGAGAACATTTGATTAACCTAATGCGTAGTCACATTTGCGTTTTAATTTTTTCAAAAAAAAAAAAAAAGATCAGACATTCAAGTAAGCTTCCGAATTATAAAGTAGAATCATCTTTGCTCATATTATTTTTAATTAGCTGGTCAGATTATTTAATGTGTCTGCTTTTTTTAACTTTATAAGTAAATTACTCAGAAAGACATGTGTTAATGAATGTCATCAAGAAGACTCTAAAGTTTATTTATCGTAGTTAATTAATCACAAGAAATTTAACAGAATAGGTCTACGGTTCTTCTCTACCCTAATCCGAAATTTTCCTTTGGAAATTTGAGGCGAAGTTAATCTAATCAAATTGAGAAGGATACTATATTTCGAACTAACTTTTGAATAAATATACATTTCTGATGGAGAAGGTTATCCGATATGGAGGCGTCGAAAATATTCCCAACTACAATTGCAGGTTGAACATTTTTTTAAGATATAAAATATTTTATTAAATTTAGCGAACATATACCCGAAGAATGGACAGAAAGATATGGCGTTAGTCATCCGAATAATGGAATAATAACCCTAGCATATGGAATAATAATGATTGTGAATTATTTTACTTGAATAAAACTTGCAATACATCAATTTTTAGGCACTTTACATTCCATGCATATGGGTTATTTCTTATCAAGAACTGTTCCAATATTCCTGCTACAAAATTATGTTCATGCTAGGATTCATCGATATTATCGCTATTTGTGAGTTTTGATATTAATTCGAATGATGAATTGTGAACAGACGAATTCAGTTTCTAGTTCAATAGTGGGTGGTATCTTATTAATCGAAGGCGATGTATTTTGCTCTCATCCGAGCATCATTTACATTTTCGGTACTCTAGGACTAGGTACGACAATTGAATTTATATATAGGAGATTAATGGTAAAAAAAATTTCATGTTCTTGGACAGCTGCTTGTATGACTTGCCTAATTCTTGCGGTAAATCGGACATTCGACGTTCTCGAATCCTCATTAACTGATACTTTCTTCAAGGGGTTCGTTTAGCGCTTGACATCGATAACTTTGCAATAAAGGCTTATAAGATTGAAACTCTCATCATTACCACATACGAGGAAGTTCATTCTCATGCTGAAAATGACTTATTCTATCACGAACCTATTTTGAAGATAAATCTTTCAATTAAGTGGCGTTTCTCTAAGAGCCACAATAAAATCATAAAATTAACTGGTATTCTTGAAATTCAGGTGGCGTACATATGTCGTAATGTTACTACCTATTCTATATGGTCTTTACTTTATATTCTTCACAACGCCTATAATATTTTATTCCCCTATACAAGCCTGGATTTTAAATCCATTTATTCTTCCAAATGCTTCACATTTAGTAAGGGAACTACTGATTTTCTTATTTCTAAATTAATACGGTATAATTTCAGTATGAAAACAATCTATATATGGCAAACAATTCTTTGGTTGTGCTTCTAACCTGTTTGCTCTACTTTTGTTTCTGTTTGGCATTATATTGCAAAGTTAAAGGCTTAGGAACCTCGTCTAGCGCTACTTCAATCCAAAGACCAGTACGACTTTCTAAAATAATATGCATGGAAAATCGTGGATTTCTAAAACATTGTGATATTTTCGCCTAATAAAAGCAAAATCCATAACCTCGAATCAGAAATTCATCTTTTCAATTCCAAATTCCGATGTAAATATAATCAATTACCTCGAAAGGAGTGTTGTTATTAATGGGGAAGAACCGAAAAATCATGAAGACGTTAATTAAAATCAGTGATCAAATTTAGATATTTATCCAAGCCACAGTAATGTGTACGGCGAACATGCTTGCTTCACTGATTGCCGTATTGATAAACATGAATGTAATTCCAATTTTGCCATGGATCATTTTCATTGCAGAATGGTCGTGGCAATTTGGACATGGGTATGTCTTACTTTTTTCTGTATCTAAGACAGCATAATGTTCCAATATGCTAAATGATATTCATAATTTTACAAGTTTAGAGTTCCAGTAATTGCTTACCTAGTCCTAAATCGTTCAATCAGAATCAACGTTCTCAGATTGTTCAGACTGAAGCAACACGCTAGTATCATGGATTTGAGAACTTTTTCAGTGCCCAGGTCAATTTCAGTGGCATAACAAAGTCTAATTGAAAAAAAAACTCTAAACGAAATGAAATCTATATTTGTGTAAAGGTTTTAAGTGTCTAATGACTATCTGATTTTATGATTCATTCCTAGTTTTCGTAAACAACAAGAGCAATATAAAGCCCTGATTGAGGCAAGAGCGGAGAGGAATTGACTAACTTAATCTGACGGTCCATCTCATGTTTCTCCCCCTTCCCTTTCTCTCATGTCCCACAGTAATGTTCCTCAATCTATTCGTATGATTTATCAGTTATTTGAGAGTCAATAAATCAGTTTACGTTTTACACGTTTTCACGTCTAATTAGAGTACACATTAACTCCTTTTTTGTGTTTGAAACGAGACGAAATTCCAATAGGTGCAAAAGTTGTTGCTCACTAAATCGAAGCGAAATTTCGCCATAACCATTGAATTTTAATAACTCGTTTTCGAAATTTTTACGTGCCAAACTCGAAGAATAATGGCAACAGAAATCAGAAAGATTCAATAATAAAAAATAAGCCGAATTACGAGAATTCATTTTTTCACATTAAAATGTTGGGTATAACTGATACGTGCGAATTGCTTAATGAGAACGCGAAAATTTTCATAATTGCAACTTAAAATTTGATTCATCGATCAAATTATCATCAGATAATAAGCACGCTTCGTAGAACGTAATTACCGTTTATAATTTTATATATGAAAGTTAAACAATCATCGCAGTATAAACGTTCATTTAGCATTCTTGTTATCACAAAACTAATCACCACCTTTCATCCAACATCAAAAATGAAATAGGAAGGCATGGCATATTAGAATAACATCCTTTATTTTAGAAAAAAAAACCTTATATCTTTTTGCTAGTTGTGCATTGCGTACAATTTTGAGCATCAACTATGGCATAAATTAACGTCGAAATTAGAATTATAAAATCTCTGTGCATTTTGTAGGCAGATTATTGAGAAATGTGTTACTTCGAGAAATGAACAAAAACCCCGGAAGAATTCTTATCGAGTTTTCCTTGCAAAAATTCGATTATCTACTGAATCGATACAATTTAATGATTTACAGGCTCTTATCATTAGATTTTTAAGAAGCTGGTCTAGAAATTTAGAATTAATCGGTTTCTAGTCTAGGACAGTTCATGTCGACTTTCATTGTAAATTTGACTAAAAAATGATGCTTTCACTAAGAATCTGTAACAGTCTATTTCAATAATTCCAACCCCTGTTCGATTATTTCTTAGGATGATTAAAATAAAGTTCTTCTAGTTATGGGCTGTGGCTCCCTCCAGTTGTGAATCAAAAGACTCTTTCCGTCTGATTCAATTAAGTGACGCAATGATTCCAGCTAAACTTGACACAATCATAAAAGTCACAAAAATCATCTGACGAGTCTTAATTAATTTAATTTAGTGGAAATATATCAAATATCCACAGATGTTAGAAGAATATTTATAACTTGGTAACTTTCGAAAAAATTAATAGTAATATAATAATAATCAAAGAAATATTGGGCCAATTTATTAGAAAACAATTTCAATAATTAATTTATCGTAAAAATTATATGGTTTATTCGCTTTTCTTCTGGCAATTAAAATGCCCTGAGATTCAATTTTCTTATTCATGTTGTTCCTAAATGAAAATTATTTCTAAAGAAACACTACATTTAAGGTTATCCCATATAATAACAGTAGAAATTCATCGTAATTTTGAGTAACTAGTGTAGGGCGATGAATAGAAAAGTCACAAAACATCAATATGAATTCCGAAGTATTTTTGATAAAGACTATTTAAAATAAACGAAGATGAAACAATGAAATTTTTGACCCGTAAATAATGCGAATAAATGCAATACCCATAAAATTGATAAGTAACGATACTTCAGAAACGAATTACGTGATCGGAATGACAAATACGTCAACGAACATAGCTGAATGAACAGTAATCACTCTTTAAAAATTATAACAACGACAAAAATTATAAAGGAAAGTAGGAATGTCGACTTGCTTTCTGCAGCTTTCACGTGATTGTGAGGCCTCGTTGAGCTCTCATAGCGCAATTTGGTGTTAGGTTTACCATGATTCAGATAGACCTTCCTTCCATTCAGAGGCTGCGTTTCTCTCCAGTTTCTAATCAAAAGCGACCCATCTTCTTCAATCAATTCTCGCAATTCTTTCAGCTAAATTTAACATAATCATAAAAATTACAAAAAATACACGATTTTTTTACCTGATTCTCCGAAACATAATTAGGCTGAGTTAACATAGTCCAAATGATTTCTTCCGTGCAAGGTGGGGTCGTAAGAGAACATAAAAATGGAAAGTTATTTAACTTCAATAGCAATAACTCGTTTCTTACCATTATATCGATAGAAGGACTGATAATTTGGTGGGATCAAGGCTGATGGAGTGTATGTAGTAATTTCATCTGACGAGTCTAAACTAATTATATTTAGCAGAAATTTAATTCATGAAAGTAAACTCGTACTGTATAGTTGAGTTTTCTGGAACGCTCCATCGAGATCAACAAGCGTCTGTCCATTAGTCGATATCTGGAATGGCACTGCGAGAACTGCAATCGTGCCTGCTGTAGCATTCTCTGCCGAATAGCCTTCTTTTATGTGCACGAGATGCAACTGCAGTTATTGAAGATATAGGATTATATTGGAAATAATAAAAGAACTGCATCTTCCATTTAACTACATCTGAGTTGTGTGAAATTTGAAAAATTCAAAATCAGAATCGGAATTGAAATTACGATGCCCAAAAACAGGAAATCGAAATATCACACACCCCTGAACCAAGCTTCGAAACAAAATTGAAAAATCGAGTTAAAGAGGTTACAGATTTGAATTTGAAGTCGATAGAAATAAAGATAGGTTTGGAATAGCTCAATAAGTTGCATAATGTGATCATTACCTCTAATGGATAAACTGCAGAATCGACCTGATGCTCACTGCCATGGGTGTCAGTTTCTGACCAGTGGAAATGAAACTGGGAAAGGTAATATCTGAAATGGTAACGATTTATCCAAAGTATGTTTTTATTTTATGCTTTGCTACAATATAGTGAATTTTCAAATCGTTCGTTTGTAATTGCGTGGTATAATCTATGCACCTAACCTGTTGAAACTGATAATCTGTGTTATCGCGATGATAATATATGCTGACTATCTACACATGAGTTGTGCCTACATTCACGTGAATTCAGGCCATTTTAGCAGCTGATTTCATCAACAATTTGCATTATTTCCCCCCGCAATTATTCGATCTCTCAACTCTTGCAAACTACAGATCATCGTGGTCCACAAATATCAGCACCCAATTACTAAACCCTCCATAAATCCGTAATTGCAATTCTGGTGAAAATTTACCGCTAAGAAGGAACTAATGATGTTCAAGATGATCAATAAAATGACTTTCTCCGATTTCTTTCAATTCATCCTATTTTTGAAATAAACATGGTCAGTTGATATGAAAATCAGTCATTAATAGAAAACTATCCGACAATTTTTAACCGACTTGCCTCCCTTGAAGACCACCTCCTTGAATATGTGGTTGTTTGCTGCTCCATGAGTTGAATCCTTGTATCAATTCTGAAATTAATAGGAAAAATACTGTTTTCGTTCTAATTCCACTAAACGGCTCCTTGTAGCTATTACCTTATTTTTTGGAAAATAGCATGGAAAAAGGTGAGAACTACAGGGATCCACTAACCGGTATGTCCATTATTCTCTGCGACAGTATGTCCTTGTGCGTCATAGTTAATCAGCTCCAAGGGAGGAAAAGTTACTAGCTCGACTTCAGCTAAATTTAATTGCGGTTCTATAATATTTAGAGGCTAGAAAAATTTTACCGATTTCGATATTGACGGGAGATTGCTGCTTTCCTGTTTTGCACAGCCCTGTCCAGGCTGAAATACACCATTATAATAAGATGCAAGCAATCAGAGATGCTATTAAATTAATGTACAGGCTGTGATAAAAGTTGTGACACAGATTTTAGCTCTAACAGCGATAGTTTGAAAGCATCCATGTAACCATAGAATAAGTACCATTATTTGAAGAAATAAATTTAGAAAGAAAATCTCTGCCACACACTATTTTGCTCAAAGTGGCTACTTGGCTAGTTTTACAAATTTTAGGCTGCAAGCTAAAATACCGATAATTGCATGGTAAATTGTGATAAAAAGGGATTGAAATGCAATAACAATCAAAATTGACAGCAAAATAAGGAAAAAACTGTACATTCATGGTCTCAAATTGACGTTAAGGTTTGTTATACTTGGAAATTATAAAATTAATTACCTGATTGGTCTATATATCTCCATCCATTCGGCTGGGCTGATCCTGATTTATGAGCATCCTCACTTTTGGCTAAATATAGAAGAAAAAGATCATAGGTTTTTCACTGATAAAATATACCTGCTGACAATACAGAAATTAGACTAATTGCCAAGAAATTCATGATAGCTGCTGATACGAATGATATTCCAGCTAACAATACAAGTCGATCAAAATAGAATGAGACTGAAATAAATGAATGAATTGAGTTAGTGTAATTATCGAATTATCAGTTTATTTATTGTATGGTTAGTTTCTGTTCTCCTTTTCTCCCACTCGTTTTATATGCCTTTCATGGGAAGTAGTGTCCTCTCTGAATTGAAATGCAAAAAGTCAGTAGGTTGACAGAAAGACGCTATTTGTTGTTGCATCTCTGTTAACTTTCACTCCCTAACTGCACTAATAAATAAATGCACCTGTACAGGGGTGGGCCGGAATGAACTTTTGAAAGTTGCGGAACCAGAATTCCGGCCCACCCCTGATCCTGTATAATTTGCCGGTTGACCAACAACACCATTTATATATGATTTACAAATTCGTCATACCTTCTCTAAATTTCTTAGGAAAGAATAAGAAGATCTAATACTGTCAATAGCAAACAATTTGGAAAAAAAAATTCACAAGTTTAAAAATGAAAGTTTGCATTGCGAATTATTGAAGCTGGCATCAAAATCATCTTTCGAATCACCGAAATGTCGTCAATTTTCTCTTTCTGCAAACAATACGCTAATTCTTTGCATGTGAAAATTGGTTTATTTATTTATTTCTCAATTGATAAGTCTTGGCAATAGCTGTGGCGATGATAAACGGAAAGCAAATTAAATAGAGCCAAAAGCGAAACTTCAAGATTCCATTTTCATTCGCTTTAAAAGATAACTTGAAAAATTTGTAAATTGTGAAATAGTATTAGAAAGAAGGAGAGTATTCAATTCACGCATTAATTTACGATACGTTATAATTATATTCGTTCAGCGTATTATAAATGTATTCGCATCACATACACGATAAAAATTTTACATGACATCGTCTCATTTCTTTCGGATGAGAAGTGTTCGCATAAATCAACGCACAATTTGAAGTTTTTATTTTAGCTTCGACATATTTCAGATTTACTTCACATGAAGCGCTATTTTCAGGCATGCTATGCCTATTTTCTGCTTAAAACGACGTATTTTTGGGCTTTCATCTTTCAACTCCCACTTATTTTTGTGCAATTGTGCGTATGTGAATGAGTATTGAGTGCACATTGCACGACGTGAAAAGCCGCAAATCAGCATATTGTAAGAAGTTTCCATAAAGCCAAAATGTTGCTCAAAATTCCAATTTTATCATTTTTAGCTGTTATTTTCGCTTTGGTTTCGAATAGTTTTTCCTATTAATTTGGCATCGTTTTGATTGAGAATACAACTGCGCTAAACTTCATGATATTATTCGAGGTTAGCCTCGACTGAACTTCAATTTCAAGAAATAGGTTCGCGAAGGTAAAATACAAACCTGAAAACAGAGGCTTGAAAAAAGACCTCTGCAAGTCGGAAAGTTTATCTTAAGATTTCACAAGCTAAACTTCAATTGAACTGTACTTCACAAAAAGATCTAAATTACAATTTTACCTAAGCTTCGACCTCAAAACTAAATTTGTGAAATTGGTGACTGTAAAGTTGGAATTCAAACTGGAAAATCAACACAAGTAACACATCCGTGTTTATAGTTTATTTTAACGTTGGATCCGATGTTTTCTGCTCCTTTGAAGCGTCCCTATAATAGGGTTAAAAATCGAAGGCACAAACGAGAAGGAAATAGAAGGGACGGCAGTCCCGTTTTTCAGCTTCCACTCAAAACAGCTCCCCGCAGCGGAGAGGTGAAGATTTATCCCCCTGCCCTTAGCCTGGCTCGTTTACATCGAATCGCTTATTCTCGGCTCGCGAGCAGTCCTGAGCCTGAGGCCCGAGCCTGTGATCCTCCACCCTTTGCCCTTCAGCCTTCAGCTTCCTCCTTTCCTCCCCCTCCACTTTGCCTCTGCATTTCCATTGTCAGTGATATTTCCCATTTTTCATGCGCCTTTCCTTCCGCTTTCCTAATCTCCATTTTCGGTGTTTTCCTGCCTGTTCAAAATTCTGCATTCATTCATTCGCCGTTTTTCCTCTGCCATTTCATAACATTTTGTGCAGCCTTTCTTCGGGTTTATGAGGATTTCGCATAGTTTATTGCTCTAATTCAAACATTTCAATGGCTTTCTAGAGGAATTTATGGCGCTGTCTTTTGGGATGTGTAATTTTTCACATATTATTTTGACTTCGAGTCTTTTCCTCCATTCTTCACTTTTCATTAATCCTGTCCTGCTCATATCTCTTCATTTCTTCATTTCCACTCTCTCCTCATCTCCTTTTCTATATTCTGTCCAGCATTCTTGATTATAATGATTGCACATTCATGCATTGCCAAAGCAAAGCTACTGCGGTCTCAGTAATTACTATGCAGATTCTGATTATTTCAAGAATGCACTTACTTTTTGAGAATCAAGCAACGAATTTCAAATGTTCTGACGCCTATTCTATTTTAGCCCTAATTAAAAATAATGATCACTGGGATAATTATAACCTCCTTTCATCATCTTTGAGTTTAAAAGCGTCTTTTGAACTTTTGTGGAAAGGTTGAAATCAACGATGTTATTGTATCATGCCGCGTCTTGTTTTGGTCGTAAAAATTTTAATGAAAATATTTCCGCCGTTTTCCCGTCAGCTGTTTGCCATTTTACCGGCTCGATAGCAGGCGGAAAACGAATTCGAATCCTTCGAAATGAGATTCTTCCTGCCTTTTAGACCTGAAATTATTGTTTTCCAAAACGAGGAATCACTTTTATCGGGGATTTTTAGTTTTTTTTTTTAATTCTTTTGTTGTTTATGAAATTTCATTAGCCTTTTGGAAGCAACATTTATCCTTCGACTTGTCAGGGAGCGGCTCAAAATAAGCCTGCCTGGATGGAGATGGACCGCGTAAATAAACCCGAGCCAGCCAAAAAGGCCGTAGCAAATGCACGGGGCAAAATCAACCTTCATAAAATTTCGCATATCTCTGCCTAGAATGTCCTTAGTCTGACCCTATCTGTTTTCCTATGCCTTCCCTATTCTGATTCCTTATTTGCATCCATTTTAGTCTCGCTTTATATTGCGAGATAGATGGCGATTTTGAAATCTCAAAAACCATCCTTAAAATAGAAATTCATGACTAGTTTGATTGTCCTTTGCTTCTACAGGATGTAACATAAGTTCGCATGACAACTTTTGATACCATGTACTTTGACAAAGTGGAAAGGTATCGGATTAAATTTATTACCTTTGAAATTTCCATTACCTGAGTAGTGTTCATATAAAATTTCGTGAAAATTGGATATATTATGTCAAAAATACGATATCGCTTCCTTCACGTATGCTTTGACAGGCTTCGCATTTCGGAAATTTCAATGCTTTATATTCTGTAGGTGGTTGAAGAAAAGTGATAAATTAATAGTAAATTTTACATGATAGCCTTCTTGTTGGACTTGAATACTTATTTTCGCCTCAAACTTGTTTGGCCCGAAACATCATAACGGCTTCAGGATTATGAATATCAAGAATGGTCAACGATAGTCAACGTTCTTGGCCATCAATGAGCTATCAGCTTCCTATCATTGATAAAAGTGAAGTAGTGATAAGATAAAATGCGCATGACGATTTATACCGTTTTTCACCGAAATCTGGTCCTGACTTTCATTTTTCTAGCTTCTCGTTCGCTCTTTCACTTTCAAACACTCTCTCGTTCCTCCTTTCCCCGAGACATCCATTTTTAGTTGGTGAGCTGAGTAAGGCTACTGAGCACTGTGGTAAGGTACCGAGTCTAGAAATACAATTTGGTAACAGCCACGACTCTCTCCAATTCAATAGTTTTTGAAAAGTTTAGCAGATGAACGAGAGAACGTTTGAAAGTGAGAGAACGAATGAGAAGCTAGAAAAATGAAAGTCAGGACCAAGTTTTGATGAAAAACGGAGTACTTATGTCTCAGGATCCTAAATAACACCCTATTTTACGAGTTTAAAATAATTTAAGCAGTACAACATATTATTGATTGAAGTTGTCATGCGAATTTATGTGATACCCCGTGGATTTTTTTCAAAAAGTATGAACATATTGCATGAGGTGCAAAGATATGCCATTTATCATCATGACGCTAATTCGATTATCAATTCTGCTCTTTGCATGAATGGCCAACTCTTTCTGTGCTGCTTCTATATTTATCTGCTCAGTTTTGATATTTCTGTCAGCAGTCGTTCAGTAAGTCAGTCCAGAGATTTTCGGACTTTGCATTTCAAATCTCCTGCATAGTGGATGACATCATGCAGTCAGGCCAGTCATTGCGAGTTGTGCGTGAGTTTGTTTGATTCGGAATCAGATTCGCTGCAGCGCATTTTGCATCCCGACAAAAGCAGTTGCGCAGGCTCTTTCGCATGCAAAAAAGCGGGACTGAGTGAGTGAGTGACTGACTGCTCGGATTCCGATGCATTTGCATGAAATGAAAAGACCGATCTGCTTAGAATAGCAGCGCAACACGGGTTCCGACACTTCCCCTCCGTTTTTTTTTTCTTTTTGCATTCTTTCCTGACATCAAACCTCTCAGAAACTCGAGTGTATCCAAAGTATTCTCCTCAATTTTGCTCTGTAAAAATACACCTGCGAACGCGCGATTTTCACGAACTCTTCATCCGGAATAAATAACCTTCGCCTGTGATCTCCATTATAATCGTAGCAGTGCGCGCAATTCATATGCTCGTCTGTCGAGGAGACTCACAATCTGAATGCCACTCCGGATGCCCATTCTTCCTTCCATCGTTTAGCTGCTGCTTCGTGGTTGTGTCTCTGAGCGAATCCCATAGTCCGGGAGATTTTGTGCCCATTTGGAGGGACAAATTTGCGTGACAATGGCAAAAACAAATAAATAAATGCTTGACAACGAGAATCGGAAGCGGATCGGGACAATGGGAATTCATTCCAAATTGCGCATTCTGTTTGTTGCTTGCTGCTTCATTCACTCTGTCACATCATCGTTGCTCTCTGGGTCTATTTCGACTCATTCTGTCAGAAATGAATGAAATTGGACCTATTTGTTTTCGCAACATTTTGAATCATTTTTGACTTGAAATTCGACGCCGTATCAATTATTCTTTGAATAAAAAACGAGCGGCAATGCACGAATTTATGGCCAAAACATTAGTCACCAGCGAAATCTCACACATGTTGATTTATTGTATTAGCGTATTGTAGTTCATTAAGCCTGAGAAATTAGCAGATATTCACACTTTCGAGCTTTTTCTTAACAAGGACATTATCGCGGATGTTCAAGCCTGGTTAATGAAGCCGTTGCATTCGCAGGTCGACTTACGTAAGCTCTATACGATATTTTACATAATCGGAAATTTTATACATGGCGCGCTATTTTTACTGATGATTGAGGAATATTAGCACTTTTGATTTCCGCATAATTCTTCTTCACGTAAAGATTAGCAAATAAACTATTCCTAATATGATAAATAGATAAATAGGCAATGGATTTTTAGTCATGCGTATTATTTTTTCGTATTTCAATGTAATTTCGTGGTAATAAGTTCAGGCTTGAATATAGAATTGGATTACTCGGACTGCGTAGAACTTTAAATTATTCCAAGCAGCTTTAACATAAACACGCAAATTTATCAAATTGTCCTTCATTATGAGATAAATGTTTGTTATTTCATCTGAAAGTGGTCTATTTTCGTCGTTCTATTTCCATTGCGACAAACTTTTCAAATTGATTGATTGAATTTGTTGCCGTTTTCGTTCTCTATTGCCTAGGAATAATCTCGTTTTCCGTCGTTGATAAAACGGCTTTTAAACGATGAACTGACATCATCATATTATGGAATACTCTAGGAAAAGCTGATTGAATTTGAAGAGCTCGGGATGAGAGACAGACTGTGGATAGAAGAGAGCGGAGAGAATTCGAGGGAAATATAGAGTATGCAAATAAAAAGCGATAGAGATATGCGCATGTAGAGGGTATGCAGGGAAGCGACGGAGAAATCACCTATTTATTCAAAACCCGGAAGGTCGGCGAAAAACGTGAAGGCCAACTTGTGATTCTCGCTGCTTTTCCGCTTCTATCGGCCTCATCCCCAGAGAGAAGAGTTAAAAGGTGAATTCGCGCTTTTTGCTCATCCGATGCACACTTTTCCGGTGCAACTTTTTCTAGTCTGCTATCTCTGAATTTTGCAAAACTTGTGTCTTCCATCTTGATATCCTTTTATATTCTCTATTTGATGCGTTCTGAACATCATCGCATATCACTTTGACACATATTTTTGATACTTTGTTGTTGCCTTTGTCATTTCGAATGCGTTGCTTTGGAACTCGTCTTCTCGTGCAAAATATCCGTTCGCTTCGGGGAGAATTTTCGGATTCTTTAGAAACTGGTACGATTTGCAAGCTGAAAAAGAGCACACTAAGATGGGGAACGAGCAGTCGAGCGGCGCAGCAGGGACGGAGGCGGCGGTCAGGACGAGGGCCAGTGTCGCCAGTGTTGATTCAAACTTCCTTAGACAGGTCAGAGCTACACGTCATTAATTCAATTCATTCCTTTTCTACTGAACTTCGTAATCGAATTAGAAATCTATAGCTGACCTTCCCATTAAAGTTTATTTATAGAAAACCTAAAGTTGGTTCATGAATTTTAGAGATGATAATTTTTTGCAATCTGAATTGTCAGAGTCCAATTTTCTATATCGAATTTTTTCTTGTTGGCTTTGAGCGTACGAAACAATGTAATGATAAATTATTTAGAAAAATCCTAGAAGTATTCTGCTAAAGATTAAAAAAAACTAATGAACATGCATTTTTGATGGTTGTCAACTTCATTGGGGATGGAATGTGAGGTCCATTGCTATATCAAGTTACAATCGAAAATGCACAACAATGACTAGACATATGCAAATTAATTCAGCGTGCTCTATCTCGTCATGTTAGAGTAAGTACAAAATTCTGCAAGTTGATGAAGCTTTAATTCAATCAAGTGAAATTTGATAAGGGATGAAAATTTAAACTTGCAAGGGAATTTTGCATGGATCAAAAAGCAAACTCATTGGGTTGAAAAATTCATTCCATCAAAAACTTACTCCACTGCACTCATTTCGATTTTTTGACGCGTACTTCTCAAACTCCCTCGGGCGCGTTTATTCTGTCAGTCGAAGTTCAGATTTTGCAACCAATAGTTTGGAAATCCTTGGATTTTGGGCGCTTGGTTGCTGAATGTGAAGGGCTGATGTCATTCATGCTTGAGTCACTCCAGTCACAGAAGTCGGGAAATTCTTTCTTTTTTCCTGTCAGAGAAAATCTAACTTTCCTTCTTTGAAATTCATCTTTGTTTTTTCTTTTCTTTTCTTGAACTTGGCTCTATCTTTTCATTTTGTATTTTGAAAGTTAGTCTTCATATTTTGCGGAATTTTAGTTCTTTTCAAAATTGTATGCTCCAAAATAATTTACTATCTTGGATATTAGTATCTATGATTATGTCGGTTTGTTCTATGACATCATTGCTACTCCCCGATTTGCTTCTCTTTGCAATGAGCTCCACCAAACCACTTCAACTGCCCCTCTTCTTCCAAAACACTCCCTCATTTACTCTCCAACACATGATTTATTTGTTGCACACAAACGGGCTTTTTGGACTCTCCGTTGGAAGACAGCAATTTTGCACCCCTTGACGTCCGATTGTGGACGAAATTAAAAATTCATTAGGAAAGGCACCGAATTTTACACATCCTTTTGTTATGAAGAGCACAAAGACTACAGCCCATGACGGGTCTGTTGAAAAATCAAATGGAGGTGGAATTTTCGGATTTGTAAAGATGAACGTCAGTGTGCAGTAATTTTTAGTTAATTTTTTGAATCCTAGTCTACAAAAATAATCTAATTAGAACGATTGTTTCTTAAGTATCCACCTCGAATTTTGCTAATTTTTACATCAAGCGAATATTTCATACGCTGATCACGGTGCTGAAGTCAGAAGTATTCAATTGGAGCCTTTCGAGCAGGAAACCCCGAAAACCGTCTTATGCCATAGAGAAATAGCGTATTCTAATTTTGAATTTCAATTTTGCATATACTTTCTGCGCTGCGTAAAATGATTTTTGGGATTTACTGCACGAACGACTCTAGTCGGGCACTTTCGGACTTGAGATCTATGATCATCGCTATCATACATAGCAAATAGACTCGGGGTTTGTTGGTCGAACCACATATTTTGGTGGATGAATTTGCTGTGAATTGCTAAGGAATGGGGAGGGGAGACGGGTCTTTGCCTGAGTGGCTGACGAAGCTTGTCACTTCTCTTGACGTTTTGCATTTCAGATGGCGAGATGGTGCTTTGAGGCCGTGTGAAGGAAGGCAGGGGGAATGCAAGGAGAGGAGGTCAGAGCAGCTCTGATTAATCCCCATTTCCTTTCCCATCGCAAGCACATTAAAGAGTTGTCAATCCAACCGAGTTTTTCCCCTCATTTTCATAACTCTTAGATTCGCATAAATGATTTCTCTTCAGTCACATTTATGTCACTTCCTCGTAGATTAGTTAGCTTATTTTGGCTCGTTTATCCTTGCCTTACAGTAGTTAAACCAGCTAGACGCTGGTCTTATTCGAATTGAACAAAACATCTTATAATTAGTGTCTTGTTATCTAGGTGCTATTTTTGAAGCGTAATTTGAGCTAGGTTTAAATAAGAGGGAGGAGCCTTATGAGCCAAGTTCCACATATTTTTATCTAATGTTTTTTTTCAAAATCTATTAAATTACTGCTTTCCAAAACTGAGATTGACAATCGCAACTTCGATTTCACGACACCTCAATTTAGTCTAAGGCTGAAATGGAGTTCAAGTTTTTATTCGACGGAAATATTGAAATTGGAGTTGTATCTCTAACCATCCTGCTCATCGCAGTTTGGAATCGACAATACGAATTCCCAAATGCCACCCTTCCATTTATGGATATTCGATTTCGATCTCCGGCCTACCAGTGACGACTTGCGGACTGGCGGATTTGACCGCCCCAAGCCCCATCGTCTCGAATCGGGAAAGGGAAATCGGGGGAAGCGACGACACTTCCTTCCATATATCTGTTCATTCGGCATTCATTTCATCCAATCACTCTTTGTGTTGCTCACTTCCCCTCCTCTCGTTTGTCGTTCTCTGCGGGCCTCTGACGGGCCTTTGAATGCCTCTTTGATTGTCTAAATCAAGCCATCCAAGCTTTTCCATTTCATTCTCCACACAACCCTCCACTTCTTCCAGCCCCAATCTTCTACGTACAGCTCTCGACTCAAAGTTCCTGGTCTAGTATGGGCATTTTAAAGATCACATCAATTTCAAAACACTTTGTTCAAACAAGAAAGGCAGGAATTTAGAAATTCCCCCTCGCAACTCTGTCAGCCTTTGCATTTCTGCCTGCGTTTTCGCCATTCAGATGATTAATTCCGTCGAGTAACCATGACGGCCGACGCTTTCTGTCGACGGCTCTTTCGGCCACTCGACCGAGTGATTTCACGTGTAGAGAATCTGGAAAAAACGACGAAACAGGAATCATAGATTGTTCTAATGTAGTGTGGCAGGGCAAACACTGATCTTTGATTTGGGATTCCACAGCTCTGCTTCAAGTTATGTCATTGTAGAAGATTATTATCCAAAGCTTAATCTTCTTCATATATAGTCGGAGATTTGAAATCCATTCAAAAACGAGTCGATGTTTGCCCAATTGTTCGATCAACATGGGCAAAAACAACTTTTCCTCGAACTCGTATCACATTGCAACAGATTTTCCTTGTTTTTCATGCAATTCCCTGCCTTCATTCGTCCCGATTTGTCTGTTGTCAGTTTGCATTTGCTGTTTGCCCATTCATGTCTCCATGCATACATTGTCTCTCGGACTGTGTTGGCAGTGGAGGCTGTGCAGGTCCGTTCTCTTCTATCTCATGTTCTCTTTGGCGTTCCCATGTCCCTACCCAAGTCCTTTCCGATTTTCTTGTAAATCTCGACCTCCTGTCTTCCATCCAGGATTTGCCTTCCATTTCTGCTGCTTCCTCTCAGCTTCATCCCCATCCACTTTCTGTGCATCCAAAGACAAGACAAATGGCTTCTGGGCTCTCGTTTAGCCCCTCATTTTCATGACCACGAGACCAACCAGAGCTTTCACCGATTCAATATCCAAGTCTCGTTCCTCAAAAAACGCCTTCCCTCTCTAGTTTCAACCTTAGAAATCCCCGAATCCCAGCACTTCCTTCTAAAATATCCACATATCTTATAAAGCGCAGTTTTCCAGATATTCCCTGGATCAGATCACGTGAAATTGTGTAAAGTGATATTCTCAGGCCATGCGATATTAAAGACCTGCTTTTCTGTGAAAATACAACTTCTTGTCGCCTTTATCTGATTCGGAGTTATTTGTTCATCCTAACTAATATCAATCGTTTGCAGGTTCGCTCTGCGACCTCCTCCCCGCGAGTCTCCGTTGTGAGCGCCGGACCAAGGCTCGTTCACAAAACGTCGGAAGCCACGATCCCCACAACGCCTAGTTTCAAGCAACACAGATTCAGCACTGACAGCACAGATTACAAGTGAGCATTGAAGAATTGGACATGTTTTTTGTTTTTTTTTAAATAAAAATACCGTTGAAGTCAAGCAATCGTAATTTTGGGAATTCCGAAACTTATGGAAAATCCAGTGATTTTATGTCATGTAAACAAAACTATGCTAGGTCTCCGTGATAAAATCTACGGAAATGGATTTACGAATTTATGATGTTTAATTTCTTATGTTTCCCTTCCGGAAGTGCGAAATTCTATCTGACTGCTGTGATATTTTAGCCTCTATTTTCTCAGGAATTGGCGCATTTCGAAAGCGAATTTAGAAGCGACATTTTTAGTTGTGGTTTCTATGAGAAACTTGAAAAGAAGTGGATCTGATCATTGAGGGAAAATAGGGAGAAAAAATGAACAATAGAAGATGAGACAGACAGAAGCTCTTGTAAGAAGCCAAATATGCAGGTCATAGGATGAGCAATCAAGCTGCTATGATATGGTTCATCCAAACAGATTAGCCAATCTTTTATCTGTCCATTTTTAATAAACTCATTTGCAGTCTACCTCTAATCTTCAGGCAATTCATTCACTTACTTTTTCTATTAAAGCCCATAAATTTCGTAAGTGCTTCTTGGCAAAAGTCTCGTCCGAAAATTCTTTACTCTCAAATAAAAAGGGGATTATCATTTTATCGCAAACATTGAAGGTGCCTAAGTTCAAATCATGTTCACTTTGGCTTACCATATGAATAACATTTCTGCAAACTTTAGACCTCAAGGATTTTCATATATTTTTTTTCGAGACATTTCTCGTGACTTCAATTATTTTGCATTGATTATCATTGAAACATAATTGACCTGAAGGAGTCTAAAGGAGCGCTGCTCATTTTTGCGAAGAGGACGAAAAAGTCTCGTCAAAGTAGGATATTAGATGGCTGAGGGGCGAAAGATGTGCATAGATAGCTCTGTTAGAATAAGGCATCATCTCAAGTCATCTCCAGGATATGAAGAAAAAACTATTAAAACTAGAAACCCGCTTCTATGCGCACATCATAATGATCACATTAATGACCATATCATTTTGCTGCAGCAACGACGTAAAACTTCTGAGAATATCTGAAAATTATCTATGCGGCTTTGTCCAGGCAAATTTTGCTCCAAACCCATTTGAGCCATCATTTGGTAACCCTATCTCCTCTCGAGACATTTCCACTATTATCCCTGGCTTTTTTATGATCCAAAAGCGAGTTCACTTTTTTCAAGGTTCTAATCTTGCAAATTGGACCACTGTTGTGGGAATTTTATGGAAATTAATGCTAAAATGTGGAATTTGACAACTGACTAGAATAATGTTTGACTTTTATTGCTATCGCCAAGCAATAAAATACCGTGAATAATGCCATTTCACATGGCGCTTTCTTGTGTTTATTCGGGAAATTTGTCATGTTTAAACGAATTGAGCTGCTAGAAACGCGTCAGATTCAACAAAATTCTCTGCCCCGTCTTTGCAATAACATGAGGGAATTATTGGAGGAGACGAAAGAACAAGAGACTTCATAGAGAAAATGACGGAATTTGGTATTTCAGATTGGTGCCAAAGGCGAAATTGTCTCTGACAGAAGATATGGGAAATACGAACAGGAGACTCAGTCGAGGGGGACTGAATGCTGATGGATCGACGAACGGACTGGCTGACGCTCAGATTGGACTGGCTGAGTCACTCAAACTATCCCAGTTAGTATCTTTTATTAAACTTTATAATTGGGTTTGCTGATCAGTTAGTCGAAAAGATTTGGCTAGTTTGTTTCTCTCTTTTAATTACGACAATTTCGATCACAAGCTATGCGGATTGTTGTAGCATAACATTATTGCAATCTTATGCACAAAGAATATCACTTTAGTAATTCAATCTATCAGAATTTCATTCATTAAAACTCTTGAAATATCCAACAGTTTGCTTCTTTTCTTTACATTTATTAGACCGAAATTTCTGATACTTTCCAATTTTAATTTTTAAACTCATGATATTCACAAAAACTCTATGGCAAAAAGCTATAATGCAGTATTTTATCATTTTCGAACTCGTATTATAATTTCGATTATTTCTCCACACCATAATTAACCTCGTTTAGGTATCAAACTTCGTTGCTACAATCAACGTGGTTACGATTGAAAATGCAAAATACTGTATTCATTCAAGTTTTCAAGTAAGCAATTTGTGGGCATTTTCATAATTCTCAAAATCGAATTTAGATTGTTATGTTTCAAATCGCCAGTTTGTCGAGAAATGTTTCAAAAAATGTCGATAGTTGAGGGATTCCGATCGCATCAATGCTGTGATATGAATAATCATGCTAAGGTTCGATCATATTTGGAGTAGAATGAAACTATTTCATAATTTTGCAGATACTGACAGATTTAGTGGATAATCTGATGAGCGATTTGCATCAGCCAGCCAAGTTGGTGCAGACCAGATGCATGGAAATCGGCGCTGCTCATGTGTCAATTTATGATAAATGCCTGGGGTCGATGTGGGATCAGCTAGGCGAAAGTTTGACCGAGGTTAGTGAAAATTGATAAGAAAAAACTGATAAGAATTAGATAGCTATTTTGAACCCTCAATCCGTCAACAAGTGATATCAAATTGTGTCGATGATTAGTAAAAGCGATTATTTTCTCATACTATTTATCATAATTTTAGATTTATAGTTTCCAATTCCGAATCTCCACCTTTCAGGTTCTAACAAAAGTTGAGTGCATTCGATCAAAACGTGAAGCGGTTAAAGCCTGGATTTCACTATTGAGTTATTTGGTAAGTTTCTAACCAAAATGGATAATAAACTTGAAATATTTCTAGGTTGACGGGATGAAATGTGGGTATATGGACGAGTGGAAGAGGAAAAAACTGAGCAATGGACACAACATTAATGGTGGTTAGTCATTTGTATGTGAAAATTAAATTAATTTCATATTTTAGATCTTGAATAAAGAGCTAGTGGTTTTTATAGAATTTTAAATTCGCTCTACTCCCCAAATACAAGCCTCGAACGTTGAGCAAATGGTCACCACAAATTTGCCATGAACTTCGTTGTTTTGCGTGTTACTTCGTTAGTTTCATTGTCACCACTCTAATTTGTACTAGTTGGTTATATCTCGATCTATTATTCGACATATCTTGCGGATATTCATTCTGTTTGATTTCACAAGATCTCATCACTATTTCCTTTGAATTTCGAAATTTCATAAGAATTTCTATCAAAAGCGCCTTGATCTCACGATGATTTACATTTTTGCATTAGCAAAATTTCTATCCTATTCTTGTAAATAAATTATATATTATTTTAAAAGTATTTTTATATTTATTTAGTTTTGCAACAAACAACCATTAACAGTATTTCCATAACTAAACACTAGCTTCTACTAAAAGGAACGATGGATCTAAAAATCTAAAATGAATCATTTCTTAAAAATTGAATTTAACAATCCAATTGATTGCACGATATCATTATTTTTGATTTGATTGTGCGGCTTCTTGAATTTAACACAGAAACACACCGCACACCTGAAAAAGACATAGGGCTGACGAATGAAAATTTGGATGATAACGAAGGATAGACAATGGTAGGGTGATTATGGCTTTGTAACAACGGGCACATCATGGTGTACATTTCGAGACAAAAATTCGCCTACCAAGCCCTAGCTCTGCTCTTGATGAAATTTCCGAGACCTGTGTCTTTTCCAAGTGTGCGTCCCTGTGTAAAATTCAAGAAGCCGATGGTCGCTTATTTATGCCTTCTTCCTTGCCCTTGTTTACCACAACCAGAGATGCTTCCAGCTTCTGCCCGTCGCTTGCTGAGCATCGGTTGCAGAGGGAGCAGAGCCAAACTGAATTGCAGCTGCACCGAGCTCGTGTTTTAACTGAAAGTAAAGATAAAAACTAGTAATAAACTATTACATATCGAGTAAGAAATCCATTATGATTTATTCAACGCCAACTATTTGCCGTAAGCATTGATTTTTCTTCTAAACGCGCTCTTGCTGTGATTATAATCGCCCCAATAGTTTGCCTCTTTTGGAAATTACTATCATTTCACCGATTAACAGCTTATAGCCCTGATTTTGATCACTATTTCTACTTGAATGCTTCATCCTGATTTTATCACGAATAATGATAATGAGCGTGTTCAATTTCAATTTAGAGAAATAAATCATTGAGCCTCTTCTAAAATAAATGAGTAAAGAAAAAACGTTAAACGTTTGCCTAAATTTTTGTCAGGATATCGTAATTTCATTTCTTTGCTTGAAAAATATTTTTAAAAAAATTTTTTTTTTAAAATATGTACCTCATTCATGTGTGTGGACAAGCTGGACCAGACTTCGCTCGTCGCCCAGACCTTCTTTCGCGTCTCGGCGTCCTCCACGGCTGACCACTCTGTTTCGTTTCGCTCACGACTGAATTCATCGAGAATTACTAAAAATAACCAACAAATCTTCTTACTCAATGAAAAGTCCAGTCTTTCCGTTGAGAACAGGATCAGCCGCAGCGTAGAGCACAGGACGGACTGCCTTTTCCACTTTTCGCTCACCCATTATGAAACTGAAACGAATAAACTATTTTCAGAATAAGTAAAATTTATGAAAGAAAAGGTCGAGAAAATGGTAAATTTTCGAACCTGACGGGCATAAGCAGCCATCGAGAGAGGAAGAACTGCTGTCCGTCGAGCTGGTTCGACAAATTCGACTTCGTTCTGCCTGGGTCCGCAACAAACACAGAAATGTTCGTGTCTGAAGAGTATAATTTGATTCAGGAAAAACTCTTCTAGATGATCGACGACAGTAAACCTTCCTTCAAACAATGACAACCCTTTCTTCTTTTACTTGTCTCATCAAATTTTAGAAGTTTCGTAGGTCAGTATAGCATTCATAGACGCTGAAAGTTGTAAGAGAATGGACCAATTACCCTTGAGTCTGAGCGCCAACTCCTTAGCGAACATAGCATTGGCGAGTTTGCTCTTCTTGTAAGCATCATACCCATCGTATTTCTTCTCGTCTTCGGCATTCAGATTAGAGAAATCCAGTTCTGTCCTGAAATGAAGGTTTTAGAATAAAAGGATGGAATTTTCTACTTTTTGTTGATTGTGTTTGTGTTGACGAAGACGACTCGGACAGGATGATCCTGTGCAAGGAGTTTGTCGAGCAGCAGACCGGTCATCAGGAACGAGCCTAGATGATTCGTCGCCAGGGTTCGCTCGATTCCGTCCTCAAAAGAATCGTCAAAACTCAGGAAGGAAAATTCGTTCGAAAGATCATTTGTTAAGAATAAAATATCAGTTTGCACAAATCTAAAATATAGGAATTTGCGCTAAGAGAAGCTTTTTTTACTTTAAATCTTGCATTCCTAAGAGAAAACGAAAACAAAAAATACAACCTTGTTAACCTTCCGCTTGTCAGTCATCATGGCTGCATTGTGTACGATACCGTCAATTCGATCCAACTCGAATTTGCCTGGAAATAAGTGCATTTGTTTGCTTTTCTTCTATAAAAATGTCCCAACCATGGCACATTTTCTGTACGAATTGTCTGATGGAGTCGAAATCCTCCAAATCGCACTGCCTGCAATAGACCTGCTTGTTGCGGGTGGCCAGCACTATGTCACGACGAGCTTGCACACATTTCTCGCGATTCCTGGAAATCGACAACAAATTATTCGTGTTATTATTTTCATCAAAAGAAGCAACATTTCGCCTATAGAAAGTCATTTTCGTTAAGGATGATGCAGATGTTTGACGAATAAACTAGCAATCATAGTGGTCTTTCGTTAGAAAAGTTGTAACAGCAGCCCTCCTAATTTTGAAAATAATAATCTTTAATCGCCCCACCTGCAAGCCATGATGACCCTAGCATTCCTCTTGGCGAGTTCCTCGGCAGCCACCTGTCCGATGCCGCTCGTCGCCCCAGTCACGATGTACGTTTTTCCGGCCAGATCCTCCGCCAATTCGTACTTTGTGCCTGACTGCGTTGAACTGAAGTAAAACAAGTTCATTAAATATCCGAAGTTTGAGAGAGAAAAAACTAGAATATTCTTCAAAAGAATTTTTTTAAATGCAAAGGGCAGAGAAATATTCATCAGTCTGTGTCTAAATCTGTTCTTGAATTTTTTGATAATAAAAAGAAACTTACTCCCAAATGTGATAGAATCCATACATAGCACCAAATGTGGAGAACCCGAGTGACCAGGGAGAGGTCAGCCCCTTGACTAGCCGTTTCATCGCCATCTTAAAGATCTAAAATACGAATAAAAAAGATCTTCCTAAAAAGCACAGATATTCCGCAAGATTCTTTCAATCTTCTACTTCTTCAGATAGTATTTTTATAAAAATCTTTATTCCATGAAAACGAAATTGCGTTTTGATCACAAGGAAAAGCGATACTCAAACAACGAAAATAATACAAAAAAGGCGAAAAAGAGAAATAAATAGAGTACCCCGATCACGAATAACTCAAGTACGAAATCCAAACACACTAATACCGTATTTCTAGAATAGTCCTGATAAAAATAAATGATCCTTTCTTCAGATGAGTGATAAGAGCAAAATGGGGGAGGATAAAACGGTGTTTGTATGCTGAAGCGAAAGGCACCGAATATGAAGAGAAGTGAGCCTTGCTGGACGCTAGAAGATCTCACATTTAGTGGTCGACAATGTTTGGCAAACCTTGATTCCATACGAATGCGCGCAAATGTCAAACATTCAAAACGAGCAATAATTTGACAGTGGACAATCTGTTTTCCGGAAGACTTCGACTTTTAACTCTGGAGCGCAATCGTATCGAAATAAAGTTTATCGAGGATTGTGCATATTGATTAGAGGAAATACAACTAATCCAAAAGTGGACGAGATATTTTCCTGATTTCGGACAAAACATTTGCAAATAAATAGGGGATTGCATATGATGGAGAATTTTCGAATACAAACCGAAACTCACTGGTTAGATACGAAAAATAACAAGAAAAAGAAGAGCACAATTTGGCGGAATGGAATCAAAACTATTTTTCTTTGAAAAAAGCGAAATAAATTATGAGAAAAAGTGACTTACCTCTAGAAGAAGGGATTGGATGGAGCAACTAAAAATGCTAAAGAAGATAGGGAAGAGCATTTAGACGAGTTTCTTTGCCTCGAAGAATCCCTTGAGATGCCTCATCTGCCACAACCCAGTGCAGACCAGCACGACTGTCTGGCCGAGCGACCACCACAGCACGCGAGAGTTCGTCGATTCGGATGTCTGACGGAAACGGTCCTCACTGAAATCGAAAATAAATTTCGAAAAATCGTTATTTCCTCCACAGGTTTTCAGGTAGTAAATCACGTTTCTAAACCGTGCAAGCTAAGAGTTTGGTTCAATAATGGTAAGAAAATTACTCCTCATCAAAAGAAAAATCCAAGTAGACTTGCAACTTTTTTCAAAATTTGACACTAGCACCCGACCCGCACTTGCGCTTTTATTTAAAAGTCGGAATCCAGAACATACGATTTTTCGTGAATTTTTCAAATACAAATAAGACATTTGCTAAGAAATCGAGGATAAAACGAACCGATATCTCTGATAGGCCTGTTCCTTGGTGATCTGTTCGACCTGATCGAGCAACTGTCTCACACGCAACTGCAGCTCGTTCAGCTTGTCCTTGCTTGCGATCTGAAAAGCGCAGTACCAGTGAAATCTCTTTCATTCATCTCTCCGACCTGCTGATAGTCCTGTGTGTGTTCTCCAGCCTGAATGTCCAGATGAACTCTCAGCTGAGCGCCAGAGAACCAGGCAGAGCTGTTGGAATAGAGGCAGATCAGATGTTCGCCGGGGGTGTGCGAAGTGAACGTGAAACGACCCTCCGCTGTGTACAACTTCGACAGAATCACCTGCAAAAGAAGGCGTTTTTCAGCGATAAAGTGATCACTCCTTTCAGGACAAATGCCAAAGCCGATTTCAGAACTAGAACTCGCTAGCAATAGCACAGGATAGTTATTTTCTTGGAATTATCAGGTGCCTAAGTTTCAAGAAAAATGCCCGAACACTTCTTCTCAAGCAATAATATAAAAAGAAAAGAAAAGAAAATCCATGGCGAATTTTCAGGAAGAAACTTCCCACCTTGTCATCGGGGTCCTTGACCTCGACATGCATGCCGATGTTGGGGTAGTCGCCGTAGCCCTTCGTGTTCGGGTCGTACAGCTGCACTTTGTAGTTGCCCATCACCTAAAATATTCTATAAAATAAAAGAAATAAAATAATAATTACAAACCATAGTTTCATCGGGGATTTCCTCGATGAAGCATTTCTTCTCGGTCTCGGCGATGTGAAAGTAGAGTCCATCGGCCACCACTAGCAGGCTCAACGCAATCACCAAGTAGAGGTACATCTTCTGCAAATTACAAAAATAAACTCAGAAAATCGCAGAAACGAAGAAAAAATCTAAAGAAATTGAAAATCCATTGATACACGTTGAAAATGCAAACAATCGACGCGCAAATTGCAAAGTGGGCGGAGATTTGCCATTTTGAAGAAAGAGACTAGATTTTTCGTTTTTTTTTATTTAAAATCGAGATTTCCTAGTCTTTGAGCTTCTGAGTTTTTATTTTAAAAATGACTATTTCGGTGTTGGACAAAATTATATAACTTTGTCGATGAAACATGTATGAATTCTTCTTTAGGGTCGATATCAATATCTAATAGTTCTAAAATACGCTGTTGAAAAGATGTGATGTCGAATATACGTATAATCTGTCCGAAGTCATTGAATAGTGTAAAGATTAAGCATTTCAAACAAATAATTTATAACAGCAAATGTTTAACAATGATTAATAGGGTTATCACGATTTGAAAATAGAAAATTTGATATATATAACGATCGGCCATCTTCACTCATTCTTCTTATTGATTAGCCCGCTTTGTCTCTGAACCATTTTCCAATAAACGCCTTTCTTTTCCATTAATTCAGTTGGTGAGCCTAATAAGTGCATTAGAATAGTTTATCATATCGACAGCATCACCTTGTTCAACGATATTTCCGTGCTTGATAACAACAATTCTGTCAGCATTAGCGACAGTCGACAGTCGGTGAGCAACAATGACAGTTGTTCGAGTGGCTGATGCCTTGTCTAGAGCCGCTTGCACTAACTGAACATATTCAATGAAAACGCATCGTGAATAAAACGATTACAGCTTCATTCTGACTGTCCATGGCAGAGGTGGCCTCATCGAGCAGCAGAATGTCAGGATTTCGAATCAGAGCCCGAGAAATGGCGATCCGTTGCTTTTGGCCTCCAGACAACTTTGCACTTCCAATCATTGTGTCAAGTCCCTAATGTTTTGTTTGTTTTTTTTTTTTAATATTTCGATTAGATTCCATACCAGTGGTAATGTATCAACAAAACCCTTGATATTTGCCAGTTCCAGAACTTGATGGATTCGTTCATTCGAAATGTTCCTCTCTTCCAGTCCATAGACTATATTATCACGGATTGTGCGATCGAATAAGACTGGCTCCTGCGAAACCAGAGACAATTTGGATCGGAGATATTTTGGCTGAATATCAATGAGTGGTGTTCTTCCGAGACACTGAAAATGCCATACAAATTGGAAAAATAAATTTAATTCTACCAAATGTCCAGAATTAGGATCGTAGAATCTCTCGAGAAGTTGAATTACGGTTGATTTTCCTGAACCGCTAGCGCCTACTAATGCCGTAGTTTTGCCGGATGGAAACTAAAATTTGGATCTTTCTATGAAAACCTAAAGAAAACAACCAGCAAAGAAAAATCCTTGAGAATTGTTTCGTTTGGTCGTTGCGGATAACGAAATTCGATACCATCCAACGACATTTCGGTCGTTTCTTCAGGCTTGGCTCCTGATTCCGTCAAATTGTCAATCGGTGATTTTTCATCGAGGATCTGAATTTATTTTTTTTTAAATAGAGTGAACTTCAGACGATTTCTAACATTAAAAATAAGGCCAGTAGAGTACATGGCCTTCACGTAATCAGGAATGTAAGTCGCGACGAAATTGGCAGAGCGCATCACCTCGGCGATCGAAAAGAGCACACTAGAGATCTTGAATAAATTGTAGTTCTCTGGAAAAAATATTCTCACATATAAACGCTGAGAGGTGGCATCAATCCATTATAGACTAAATAGGCGCCGAAAGCATAATTGACGCAATAGATGAAGTACAAAGCTGAGCCTGACATGGCGAATACGAGTGCCTTGAATTGAATTTATAAAATTCACAGGAATAAAACAAAACGGAAATTTTACCTGAACCTTCGCCTTTTTCTTATTTGCATTGAGTGAAATTTCAGTAAGTTGGGCGAACTTATCAACGACTGACCGCTCCATTGTTAAAGATCTCACTGTCTTTATACTCTCAATCGCTTCAATGGCTACCTAATATTATTTTGATTTTTTATGTGTGGGCATTAATTTTACTCTAGAACATTTGGGATATGAGATTTTCCAAATTGTGACATAAAAATAAGAGTTGAAATTTCGTGCGTAATAAAAATTGAAATTTAATGTTAACGAAAACGACCAACTGAAACAAAGCATTATGGAGCATGAGGAGGTAAATATTGCACACTTTGCAATTTTCCTTTCGCATGTTCAGCCCAACAAAAGTTTTATGCACAAGTTAGAAAATGTTTGCTGCCAAATTATAACGAGTATGATATTACGCAATGCACATCTTTGCACTTTTAAAATGTGCATGATTTATTTTATCTCAATTGATCAAACTTGCCAATAAATCCCTTATTCTTACCCTCGAAGCAGCTTCAAGTGCTTTTCTATCTTTGTGGCTAGAACTTTGCCATAATCTGGTTAATTTATTCTCCACATAAACTAGAAAAGGGAATGTTGTTGATGTCTGAGATTTGAAATTTTCGTCGTTCAAAAATTTTCTATTTTTACAAGAATAGCCATTCTCCAACCGTACATAAATGAAACGGTAACTGCCAGAATAAGTCCAGAAACAACGCCGCATAGGTGACCTAGTTGGAAGTCCATGGCCTAAATTTGAAATTCAGAATAACATGGAATTATGAATTGAAAAATCGAGGCAATTTTCCTTATATTTTTGGAATAAGAATTAATTCTTTCAGACTCTCGATGAGCTTGAATCATAATTTCATCGTCATTGGCAACAAGAATATAGGTTCGCTCTAGAGATATGATTTAATTTATGTGTGCAGCTAGAAAATCGCTAAAATAGTGTGCAATTTATAGTAATCCACTTTCTAACTTCACAATATTTCAATTAGAAGAGTGAAGTTCTTCATGTTAAAAAGAGCGAAGATATGAAAAATACTCCTACCCATCTAGCAATGGAAGGATCGGAAACAAGTCGAGTAGATAATCTAGCAGGGGAATGTCGAGGATCTTCAAAGAAGGCGACAGGCATGCGGAGTAGATGATGAAAGCAGTCTCCTTGCAAAAGATAAATTATGTCCTCTCCTGCAGTCAAGAATATGGTTCTCTAGAATTCTCGTGTGAATAAAATACTACATAAAAAGAAATAGAAAAATGCTCCACCATCGTTGTGATACAAAGCATATCAACAATGCCAATGCCGAGAAGGATAAGAGCCCAGTTATGTCCTTCATTCAAAAGATCGTCTCCAGTTTTAGAGTAGGCCTAAAATAGGCATTATTTCGTCTTCAGGATATTATAGAGGAAAAGACCGCTAGGATTTGAGTGTAGGAATATGCTAGCGCGGGCTTGCACAATCCATGCATACCCCCAATCGTGCAGCCGGCTATCACTAGCCACATTACACATTTCGAATAAGATATTAATTTCCAGAAACTACCCTTCGAAGCTCCTTCTTCGTCCAACTCTAAAGAAAGAATCTTCCATTATTTTCTTAGAGGAAAACTAGCATAGTGTCTACTGTCATATTGATTCTTTGGCATTTTTACCCATAAGGGTTTTCAGATGCTCTGATTACGAATATGAAGTCAAAAGGTGCAACTGACTATTATAGTCTTGGGAATTTATAAAACTGCCTTACGCATAGAGATGGTAGAGAAATAATGTATGCACATTTGAAAAAGTATAACATTTTTTTTTGTAACTTATGCAGTTTCACCTCGTTTCAGTCGGTCAATATCATCCTCGTTCTTCTCACCATCATCTATTGATGCAATGGATGTGTTAGAAAATTGCTGACTGATCAAATGTCTCTACAAGCATTTGAATTGCATGATCATCAGCTTAGACTCATGTTGAAAATCGAATTCCTACATCCGCAAATGATTCGTTTGAGAATTGTCGCAGCACTGGATCTTTCCCATCGAACTTTTCATCTTTCTGTTCGGATTCAGTTAGCGATTGAGCCATTAACATTTCATAGTACTCTCCCCGTTTATCGACCAATTCTTGATGAGTGCCGCTTTCAACAACCTTAAGAAATTCAATGTGTTTTTTTTCTGATCATGCTAATTTTCAACTTCTCCTTTATTAATGACCAAAATCTGATCAGCATTCCGAATAGTGGCTAGCCTATGAGCAATTGTGATTGCAGTTTTGCCAATGCAGGCCTAATTTGAATAAGTAATAATTCCTGACGATGAAAGAAGAAAACCAACATTTTCTAGTGCTTTCTGAACAATAGCTTCATTTTCTGAATCGATAGCCGAAGTGGCTTCGTCGAAGAGCAGGATCTCCGGCTGTCTGATTAATGCACGCGCAATGGCTATTCTTTGCTTCTGACCTCCTAGATTAATATTCGCTTAAAATGAATCTCGGAAAGTTGCACCTGAGAGTTGGGTGCCCCTTTCTCCAACCAAGGTCTTGACTCCTTTCGGGAACGTCATCACAAAATCATAGGCATTAGCCTTCCTTAATGCATCGATAATTTCAGCTTTACTGGCGGACGGTTTAGAAAATAATATGTTCTGTAATGTAAAACCTTGTTTCAAAGAAATATATTTTCTCATGCTTCTTCAATTGTCCCAGAGAATAGTACAGGTTCTTGACTAACAACACCGATTTTCTGTCGAAGATAACTCAGATCGAACTCGTTCAAAGAATGACCGTCAATTTTTATCTAAATTTCACGCATTTGATAAAAAAACCAAGTTCGAACTAATTACAGTTCCGCTGTTCTGTTCGTAGTGTCGAAGCAGCAGCTGAATTATGCTGGACTTTCCAGATCCAGACGCCCCGACGATGGCCAGTTTCTTTCCAGGAGCAACCGAGAAGGCCATCCCATTGAGCACGGAAATCGAGTTGCGAGCTGGGTAGGCGAAATGGACATCAGAGAATTCGATGCGTCCTTCGGATATCTCGACTGATTTTCCGAGTTCGGATATTTGTCCTTCGATTTTCGATTTCTGTTAAAGCTCAACTTCTATTTGGTTAAAGAAAAAGTCTTGAAGCGTTAAATTTTTATTTTATTCTACAGAGCTAGATTGAACCAATTGAACGAATCGGATTGAATCCAATAAGCATGCTGAAAACTAACAAACATATTCCAAATTGTATGCGCTAAATATACCGAGAGTTACAACCGGATTCGATTTATTCTGCTCAAAGTGCTGTGAAATTTTTTTTCATTTTCACAAACAGTTTTTATCCTGTTCAAAGATCAGAACGTCATTTCATAAATCATAGCTTTTTAAGAATTAATCGGATCCTGCTTAAATCTTGGAAATATTTGGAGAGCGTACAATTTGGAATACGCTTGTCAGTTTTCTATTCGATTAGTCCAATCTATCACTGTAGGAATAATTAGAAATTTAGTGTCGTAAGATCTTTTCCTCAACCCAATTATATTTTCATATATGAAATTTTTACCATTTGCATCATTTCGACGAGTCGCTTTGTTGAGGCAATAGAAATGCTTATTTGCGTTAGAGTTCGTCCTCCTTCTTTAAAGCACTGCGAAGCAAAAAAAATGGAGAACAAAACCCGAACAACTTCACCGCCCTTTAAACTGCCGTTGTATACGTAGAAGGTGCCGAAGTAGTAGGCGATGAATTCGATAAAATACCTAAAATAATCATTTCAATTGTGGGATAATAGCTCAAAGTTTCACATTGCAAATACTGAAGTTGCATAGATTATTCGATTCATAGTTCGAAATTTTAGAGCACATGATCGAGCAGTTCCCAAGTATTTTCGATATCTAAATTTTACGGGAATTTCGGAAGATAGATTTTGATTCTCTAACTCTGTGATTTCGTGTGTCTGCCCATTACAAGCGATTACGGTTTTTATATTGCCCAAGACTTGTGAACAAATCGCTCCAGCCTTTTCATACTCTTTAGCCATTTCATCGTGCGTATTTGATGAGAGCTGTAAAGGAATAATCGATGATAAATTGAAGCAAAAAACGAAAATATATTTACTTCAGACAGAATTTTTACATCATTTATCTAAAATCGTAATGATAAACCTTATAAATTGCAGTTGATAGGAAAATGAGCAGAGGGTTCATCAAACTCGCGAGTAGAGCCAGCTTCCAATTGGTGACGAAGGCAATGATCGTCGCCAGACTCGACTCCATAACAGTCACAATCAAATAGCCGAGTCGATCATTCAGACCTTCACGGATTCGCTCGGTATCACTTAAATTTTCAATAACATCAGAAAATTGCAATGACAAAGATGTACTAGTTGAGCAGAACAGTGAATTGTCCAGTCTGAGTTTTATCAAATTCCACTGCATCTAATTTAAGCAAGTGAGCAACGAAAGCTGTCCGGAATCTGTTTATCAAACACTCAGACACGTAATAAATACTCGAACGCTGCAAAAGTGAATTCAATTTATGACATGGCAGGGTGATACATTGTAGGAGGTGAAGCATAGGAAATAAGATAGTGTGAAGATCATCTTCAAACTCCTACCAAATTCATGTCACAGAGTAACATGATACCGTTAATTGGAGAGAAGTCGATATTCATACAGCAACAATTAGAATTCGGGTTTGGAGCGAAATAGTGAATCGCGTAGAAGAGAAACGAGGCGAATAGCGCAATTTTTGAATATTGACGCGTTCTCTCCAATCAATAATAACATATTTGGCTATCAAATAAAGAGTTATTGCAAACTTACAAATGAGAAATTGGTGAACATGCTCCAGAAGCCAAGTATGAGGTAGATTAGACAATTGAACATCATAGAATCTATGAATCTGTGCATGGCTGCATCCTTGTCGTCCTGACTGAGCGTCTCATTCTGTAGTGCCTTTGTGATGTCGATAAATGTCTGTCCGAGATTTCCCAGCAACACGGCCAGTAGAGGAATGCCGAAACCTGCACCACAAGCAGCTAGAATTCCAAGCATGAAGACAAGGCGCTCAAAACTACTCGAGTACGATAGCTGAATGAATGCTTGTTGAAAATATACACTATTTTCTTCTCAATTCTTTTTATTGAATAAAAGTGCAACTACCAGCTTCTTCAAAGCAAACCACGAGGAAACTTTATCCCTAAAGATTTTAAATATTAAAAATTAATGAGTTTTCGTCGTACTTTGTCTCCGTATCTTCTGCATCAAGTAAGTTTTCGCTAAAATGATGAAAAATGAACATTTTCCCTATTTTAAAGCTATTACTTTTCATTTGCCGTCGATGATGCCATTTGAATATGAAGAAGAATAATAAGTGAAATAGCTTACTTTCGAGCCAAGTTGCTAAAATTATTGATTCTTTCTAATTGGCGGCGGCAGTGCCAAAAGAATTGGAAGTTGATATTTGAAATGTGGTCGGATCTGATAACAAATGACTTTATAGTAAGGTCGAATGAAGAGAATCTTTTATCAAAGAGTGTAGGAGAGATATGAATTTCGAAAATGACTTGGTAGCAGGTAAAGACAGAGCGAGAACAAAACGCTACTGAAACGAGATAACGCGCAAAGTGAAGAGGGAAAATAGTGAGAAGCAGCGGAAATAGTGCTGTGGAGAGAAGTAGCGATCGAGTGTGTAAAGAGAGGAAACGTCACATATTCGAAATCTCACGAAACTGTTTGCTTGATACCTTTTTCGACTTGGTTTGATAATAAAAAGATGAATTAATATTGCGTAAGTTTTGAATCTAATGATAATACACTCCGCGTCATAGAAATAGAAAGTCGGAGCATTTTATTTTATGCCCACGTCATTTTGAACCAATCGATCTGAAATTTTGCACACATATTCTAATATATCTTCCATATATTCCCAAAGTTTCAATGCGATTCGATTTACTTCAGTCTTTCTACGAAGTTTATTCTGAAATGCGTCCTTAACTATAGAAAATGGGCGATTCTTTGGAAAATAAAAAAAATCGTGCCTTGCATCTGTAATTTTCTTCAGGAAAACCTAACCCCTATTTTGATAACCAGGGCCGTCCAGAAATGATTTTTTGAGTTTCAAAAAATAAACAGAAAATGATTTTCAAAATTTTGGAAAACAACAGAAATGGGCAAAAATCGATAGAAAAAAATTCTGAACGGTCCTGATATGATTCTGGTTTTATCTGAAAGATAAATAAGTGCAATGATGAAAATGTTAGAGCATGCATGGCTATGGAAATTTCTTGAATTTTTGAACTATTCATTTATTAGTTAATACATGATTTATTGTCATTTTAAAAGATAATTATAATATAGATTTTGAAAATATTGAGATTTTCAGATTAATTGTCGTCCGTCGTTCAGTTATCCCTTGCAGGATATCCAGGAAGTACCACGAGGAGGTAGACGAACATCACTTCCCGCCACACACACACACACCTGAAAATTAAAGTATTTAGATTTTTTAAAAATTTATGAAGACGATTTATTTCATGTATATTTTTTGTTATTTTTCTCTATTCTTTCAAATACTAAATAACACCAAAATTAAGTAGGTTATTAAACTAAGTAAGATTGGTGATAGTACTAGGCGACACATTTACCTAACTAATCTTGAATTAAAATGATACTGTACCTCCCTCGAGCTTCGCATGTTCCTCAAGACCTGCCTGACGGTGTGCTCATCTGCTCCAAGGTTCTCCAAGTCCGTCATCAGAGCGGCGTTGGATTTGGCCTTCTTGACGATGTTTGTGATGTGTGCGTCCGTCCATTCAGGTTCGTACCGTTTTTTCATTCTTCTGGTCGAGCGAAGGAAGGCAGTGACGAGTTTTTCGATTGCCCGAGTCCGAGCGTTCGAAGGTCGGGATTTATAACGCTGAAAATAGTTGGAATTAGCCAGACAATGTCATTGCTTTGTTTACCCGTCTATCGTTTCTCTTTGCCGCCAGCCATTGCCTGATCGTCCGTCCATCTGCGTTGTGTTTCTCCGTCAGGTCGGCGTCGGATTTGGTCTTGTCAACTCTTTCCTCTGAAATTTTTATAAAAATTATTTATCGCTGAAAAACAGATTTTAAAAATGCACATCGACATACTCTCCATTATAAAATGGGAATGCCTTTCTCTCTAGCGGGAAAGGGGAGGCGCGCTATTTTTCTTTAAAGGATTCGCGTGCATCCCTGATCGTCATTCAGCATAGTGACAGAACATCGATATTGATACGCATAGAAAAATAAAGGTATGCTCACCTTCTTATAATTTTCATGTCTCCATTAGAGCCCAAAGATTTAGACATCGAATCATGTTCGATTTAGGCGAACAAAGTAGTTGAGATACGATATCTGAAATTCAAATTTTAGATTGAAAAATCGATTTGAGGATAAAAAATAGATGGAATGGTTCTGCTCTAAGATGTTTAGAGGAAATGGTTGGGAAATGAAAGGCAGAGAGGACGATCGTTCACAAGGCAGAAAAAAACGAAAACATTAAAATGGCAAAAAGTAATGTATCTGGACGATGTCCGAAAGAGCATATTTTGAGATAGATGAATCATTAATGTTTTGAGGATCTGAAATTCAAATCGAATTTGGAATGAAATAATGAATCGCATCGAAGAGAAACGAGACAAATAGCGTAATTTTTGAATATCGATGTCCACTCCAATCAATAATAACTCGATCACATGATATGGAAAACTCGAAGATATCCAATAAAAACGCTGAAAGATAAAGAAGTAAATTTGAATGGAATTGGCACCGAAAATAAGGGTATTTCCGAATTTTGGTCTAGAGTTAGGGACCGCCAGCCCTTTTGCTAAATTCACTCTGGCACTATGTTTCCTACATTTTTCAGGGGCTGAGGTGCCTCTCTAACCATCCTCACCGAAAAAACCGCGAAAAAATACGTTACTGATTAAAAAATTGATAAAATTTAATGCGAAAAATCGGGAAAATCGCTCCTTTTCGTGGACAAGGGAAAGGGGCGTGGTTTATCTGCAAAAGACACTATGCCGCTCGCTCCCCCCTTTCTTTCCCTGCCTTTAGGGATCTTTTTTTCTGCACTCTCTTCCATTCAGCATTGGCTTCTTTTATATTTTCGCGGATTATCAGGATCTCAGTTTCTCTACACAGGATTTTTTCACCGAAGACAGACAATTGACCAACTAATCAAAATATGAAATAAAAATATGTACCTTTCAAAATATGCCCAGAGTGATCCAATTTAGTACAGACAAAAAAATGGTCATTTTGAAATTAATTTAAAAAATATTTTTTGATAAAATTTTGATTTTTTCTTTCGAATAGCATAATTAGCAAGTATCAAATTTTATTTTAGTCAAGTTTTCAGACGATTTTAACGATTCCTTGCCAAGATACAGTACCGCAAAGGCGAGCATCTATTATTGCCTCGGGAAAAGTTGCTCTACGCAGGATTTTTCTAATTCTTACATATGTTGTACATTTCAACTAGGTGTACCGATTCATCAAAAAAAATGAAATGTACCTTTTTTATAACTCGAAATATTAGCATTGCCATAATTTGACGCGCAATTGCGGACTTTTTTCGCACCCCGATCAATAAATCGATATCACCACGTGAAAGAGCGGTATCGAATTGTATAGTGGGTATCGATCAACTATGAAAAACAAAAATAAAACAAAAAATATTTGCGATAATCGAAAGGGCTATCAACTATGGACAATATTGAACCGAGGCAAAGGGGCGGGGCTTGGCAGTCCCTAGGTCTAACCCTCAAAATTGAAATTTCGATATTTGGGTCCTCAACTTTGGTGCGATAGTAATGTTATAGGTGTCACCCTTTTTTGGTATTTATTTTTGGCGTATAAGATGCAGAATTACCTGGAGAACCCGAATATGAAATCAAATTTTGCAAAATACTCACACAATGTTTCAGTAGGGATGATTTTACGCAAAATATGCATGTTTTGAAACTGTCATTTTTGACACTTTTGACTTTGAGACCCCCTCCAGCCCCAAACATGTGGTTGACTCCCTAAAGTCTATACATTTCTAGAAAGTACATTCCATGGTCATGTTTATCTTTTTTTTAATTTTTCGAAAATCTCTTATAGTAAAAAAGTTTTTTTTGTACTCCCTGACGAGTGTCAAATCGTAAAAATTGCGAACTTTGACCCCCACCTAGCCCCGCTCATTTTTAGGGACGGGGCCTGATCTTCCCATTTTTGTGATTAGGGCCCATGGGTGTATCTACCATATAATTTTGGTTCGGATCCGAGTCACTTTTGCAATTGTCCGGACCCTTGTTACAGTTAGTCGTGGAATGGCTCTTAAGCACTTCTGTATTATCCAATGACTTTTTGGCTTCATCGAGTTTCAATCGAAATTGAAAATAGTGTTTATTTTTGAAATCTCCATAGTCGATTTGTATATAATTGGTATGAAAATTTTTAACGAAAATTGAAATTAAAAAAAGGATAACTACATTCTTATATAGTAGAGGTAAATAATTACGATCTGCATTGTGTTTCGGTGATAGAAGAATAATTTGCATCATAATTAGTGTAGTCTAACTAGAATATTGAATCGTTGTAATTCATTTGTTGTTATCACTATGCCATTTGATGACTCAAAGGAAATGTTAAAACTGATTTTCGATTTTATTATCGCTAGTCATTTAGAATTCGTCTTTCAATTGGCATTGAATAGTAGAATTTATTGTCTTATCAGTTAAGCTCAAATACTGTTTGAAGACATATCGGTTAATGATAGTTTTTTTCCAAATAATAATTATTATTATAGAAGTAATAATTTAGTTACCTAATGTGAGCAATGGTTTACATCGGAATTGATTTGGGTACGACTTATTCATGCGTTTCTGTTGTCGAAAATGGAAGGCCTAGAATCATTTTCAATGAAGAAGGTAAATCAATTATAAAATCCCTATCTATTCTTTCCATTGTAATTTATGCTCAGGTGGAAATTTTACACCATCGATTGTGTCATATGGTAATAATGAAATATTAGTTGGTAATCATGCACTTAATTATTCTGATTTCTCACGAGTTCTATACGGTTTGTATTCTTTTGTCCGTAATCCGGAAGGCGAAAAGTGGTGCACAGCTATTTTTTTAACAATTAGTATTTGATGGAGTGCTTTTTGTCAAGAAACTTAGTATTTCTATTGAAAATATGAGAGACTTAATAATTTGACAGAAAATCACTTCGCCACCCCGTCCTTTACTAACCACCCTATTTTGTGTTAAAAAGTGAAATAGCATTCGAAAAGGAGAAACTGATTTAAGCTCATTCTTTCTCTCCCCATTTTCGATCTCCCAGATTTCGGACTCAATAATATCCAAAATGCTACCTTATTTTTCGGATTGATTTTATAGACTCAAAAAGACTTCTTGGCTGGGAGTTTATGTATGATCTTCCGATTGCCGAGAATCGCTTACTATGGACATTTGATTTGGATGCAAGAAATGTACTGCATTTATTTTTCATTATAGCAAAAATATAGTATTTTAGGATTCAGTAGGCTATGTCGTGAATAGAGGCACTGCGGAAGAGCGATTTATTTCACCGGAAGAGGTGTCAGCTGATATTCTACGACAACTTAAATTAATCGCCGAGGTTTGATATTTAAATAATACCTATTTAGCATTTATCTCTTAGAATTACATGGGAGAATCAATAGCAGGGGCTGTTATCGCGGTTCCTGCATTCTTCCAAGACAACCAGGAAAGAGCATTGAAACGAGCGATCGAAATAGCTGGACTCGAGTTAAAGATGCTAGTTAAAGAGCCTACAGCCGCTGCGATCGCGTACAATGAAGACAAAAAACTAAAGGATTCAAATATAATGATATTCGACTTCGGCGGAGGTAGGTGCATAGTCATTATTTGAAAACAAACAATCGAACAGTTGCATCAATGAACTTTCAGGCACATTGGACATTAATGTTTGTGAAATTAGAAACGGAAAACTCGCTATAAAAGCAGTTTATGGAGATAAGCATTTAGGTAAGGTCAATCTAATATTCTTTTCATAATATGCCTGAATTTGCATTTTAATAGGTGGCCAGGATTTCGATAAAATAATTATGAACTATGTATTACAAGAATATATGGAATTATCGAATAATGATATTTTTGGAAATAAGCGTTTAGTTAAACGGCTAAGGACTGAGTGTAGATCGGCAAAAGAAGCGCTCTCCTTTGATGTTTCTTCTTATGATATTCATGTTAGCACTATTAAAAATAATCGAAGTAACGAATTATAAAATTCAGTTGGACATCGATCTAAATGACCGTTCGGATTTGCATTTGGAATTAACAAAGATAAAGTTTAATGAATTATGCGAGGAGCTTTACACGAGAACATCCAAACTAATTGATGATACGCTTAGAATGGCTAAACTTAGGACAGATGACATCGATCACGTAGTAAATAATCACGAAAATCCTTCCATTCTGATTGAAAATATCTTCCTTAAATCATTTATTCAGATATTGGTCGGTGGGTCAACAAGGATTCCCGCCATAAAGTCTATTTTGAAAATGAAATTTGGACAGGAGAAATTAAAATTCAATATCAACCCTGATAAAGCCGTCGTATTTGGGGCAGCTATTTTGGCTGATGCTATTGAAGTAGAAATTATTATACTGCGAATATTTAAACAAAATATATTCTAGAAGAAAAAGCAAATTCCATTGATTGAATTGCCTTGGAATAGTAATGATTTGCAATTTGGTGGAGACAATTCGCATAAAATTTTGTTTCACTGTAAGAAATAAGAATATATTTAGCAGAATAAAAGGTTAAATAATTATTATAATTTAGATGCATATTCAAAGAATGATAAACATGAAGGAAGAATAGGTTTGTTCAATTCATTTACCTGCTCAGTCGAAGATATTGCAAAATTCTACAATTGGTATGTGCCACATCAAGTAGCAGTTACACAGAATAAAGTAGATTCTTATGTTCGCTATTTCGAATAATTTCTTAGGCTTCAGATTTATGCAATTAACAATGTAAGTAAATCATCATTTGAAATATATAACTACAATATTCGACAATATTCGAGAGGTCTTATCAACAAATCCATGAATAATCGATTCAAAGAATTTTACAGGTCCAGATCCTCCTGAATGGCGTTATTATGCATCTGTGGTTTATTTCAAAGACAAATTGTATTACTTGGGTGGACGGGATTCTCAAACAGAGAAAGATACGAATCACGTTGATGTAAGAAGATCGGATGAAAGTCCATGAAATAATTAATTCAGGTTTTAACAGATGGAAAATGGAGAACAGGACCTCCTTTTCCTCTTCCAACTGAGCAAGTTCAAACAATAATATGCGATGGAATTTTATACGGTCACATTATACCATATTCATTATTGTAATTATGTATATTCAGTTTTTGATGGATGGAATGATAACAAGTTATATCGATTATCAGACGATGAACGGGAATGGATTGAGATTGGAAAGATTCCAGAAAAACAAATTTCTTTCGGGATTGCATCGCTAAATGGAAAAATTTATATAACTGGAGGACTATAGTAGCTAATTTTGTATGATAACAATGTCATTATATATTTAGTGATGAAGATGTATTAAACTCCTGTTTGTGTTTCGACCCCTCAGCTCCAGTTGATAGTCGAATTTCTCGAATCGCTGATATGAGTTATGCAAGAGAGCATCATTCGCTCATTGTCGCTAACGGAAAATTGTATGCAATCGGAGGGTGAACTGAGATTTTGCATATCTTTATACCAAATATTGCTAACTTAGATTTAAAGAATCTTGCTGGGGAAATTTTTCCAATTCAATCGAGGAATACGATTCACAAACGAATGAATGGCGTGAAGTCGGAAAAATGAACATAAAATGAAGCTTGGCTATAATAATCTCAGATTTCATATAGAAATTTTATTTAATAGAATGTAAAATAATAATTTAATTTCGATGAACACTATACAGACAACCCTCGAAGACATTCAGTAGTGATGAGAGATAGCTGTACATACGATTATCTTATGAAAAAAGTAAAGCACAACCTGCACATATAAACGAAATTCACTTGCATTGTGCAGCGGGAAAGATATCCATCAATCTATAATTATTAAAATGTTAAACTGACATTATATTTATGTTGAAACTTTTCGAATAAACATAAAAATTATAAGTTTTTACACACTTAATTTTTCTACGAAATTTTACCCTTCTGGCATATTTTAAGAGCCAAAACAGTCACTCTTCAGAAAAGGGTGAATTCTACAGAATCGGGTGAATAGTACCGAAAAAGTAAGGGTGAACACTACAAAATAGGCTGAGTTGTACAAAAAAGGATGAAAACTATAAATGTGGTAAAAACTTAATTTTTCAGTCAGTTTGAAGCCTGAAAATTAGTCAAAACGTCATCCGAAAGCATCTGAAGTCCATAACGAGGACAATTATCGTGATTAAAAATGGAGTAAAAAGTACAAATGCCTCAGTTTTTGGCGCAACGAAATTGATAACTACAGGGGGTCAAAAAACCCTTGAATTCGAAACTCATGCGCAACCCTGATAGCAGTCGTTTCAAATCACGATTTAATCAACTCCATACACTCTAAAGGATATTATAACCACATATCCGGAGATAATTGCAGTTGCGTAAAGTATGGTTTTATATTTTTAAGGGTCGATCTCTACTATAGAGAGACTTCTAATATAGGGGAACTTCTATCTTAGATATTAGGACATTTAAAGACTCCCTTACTTGGTAACGAACTAGTATGTAGTTTTACGTAAATGAACATAACAAAATTGACGCAAGTAACCAAATGAGGTTGCCTAAATTCCATGGCAACATAGCCTTTCTAAAAATTCTCTGCACATTTGTGCTACATCATTTTCATTTAATTGTAACGAAAATAACTACAGATTAAGGTTACGAAAGGTTTATTTTCATCGTGATCATACTATTGCTAATCTTATCGAGCACAACTTTCATTTATGCCTGAAATGGAGACTTTTTTGTGCGAAGTTCGAAAGATCACACAGAAAAATTCTATTTGATTAGCCGAGAAAGGGAGAGGAGAGAGGCGAATGTGTAGAGTGAATAATACCATTGATTGATTATTTAAATACTATGAACGCTCATTTATTTTTCTTTGGTTTTATTCGATTAGTGAGTTAATTTTTTTAAAATATTTCAGGGGACCAGATTAATTGAACCTCAAACAAATGGCTCGTAACGGGCAATTCGACTCGATCCTCGAATGTTCCATTTGTACAAATAATTACAATGCAGATACTCGATGCCCAATTATAGGAATCTGCGGGCACACGCAAGGATTTTCAATATTCTGTAGCAAATGAATCTCACTTGAATATCTTTAAAAGTCACTCAACAGAAATTCTCCGTTATTATTTACGAAAATAATCATGAGCCTTTCCAGGATTTGCAAAAGCTGCGTCCTAACTATCAGCAGAAACACTGTGAACCATTTTGGCTACCACGACTATTACAGAGTGGCAGCGAATGCTGCAAAATGTCCATCCTGTCAAACCGACAGAGCTTTCGAAAAAATGACGCAGAATTACGGGTTGAAAGGTGGGCAAAATTAAAGAAATGCGAAAAGACTTTGGCTAAAAAACTAGTGGCAGGAGTTGATGTGATTGGTTAGCCATTGGGTATTCAGTAATTCCAATCAATTTTGAAATAATGCTCATCCCCACCCTTTCTTACTATATCTATTCTTTCACATATTTTTCCTCATTTCTTGTTTTCTTATCCTTTACTTTTTTCTTCTTCTACTTGTCTCTCCTAATTTCTTTACATTTTAAGCTAAAAGATATGCTTAAACTTATCCAATCGAGCTGAAAATTTGTCGTTTCTGGAAAAATAGGGACCTTTCATTTGACACCAAAATCAACTTTCCTAGATGAACAGATTTGGGCTTCATCTTTATCCGGATAAAGCCGGATTTTATTAATTTTTTATTCTATCTTTGGCGTTTATCTATGACCAACCCTATCATATAAACCCAAAGTTAGCTCAAAACTTTAGAAATTGGCGCAATTTTCATTTTAGCTATACTATTCTATATAGATATAGTTTAGGTATTATTGACTCCGTCATCAAATTGAAAAATGAGAACAATAACTTCAAAACGCAGCAGGAGACCAAAACCCGTGAGCACAGGCAAGCTCTGGATAGGATCAATAATGAGGTTGTATCGCTGAGAAATGCGAAGCAGCAGAAGGAGTCTGAGATTGGGAAGCTCAAGAAGATCATTGATGAGAAGGTTTGGATCAAATTATACTTCCAGCTTTGCAAGGTTCAATTTAGGATGAAATCGTCGAGAAATACGACAAAAAATCCAACGAGATGAAGAGGGATCATGAACGAGTGATTACTCAAATGACTTATGTAAGAATTAGACCTTATTCAAAACGAACATGTTATTTTTATTGATTGATCGAATATCTGCTAGAGTTTCGGAAGTTAAAGTATACAACTCACATACAAATTGAACTTGATTATGAGTTCATGAGTTTAGTTCTAGTTCAGAAGTTGTATTCGACATTGTTGTTTTAATTTTAAAGAACGCAATTGGTTCCTCAAATTTCACACAAGCATGACAAATGTTGTGTCGAAATATCCTCGGAGATGTAACTTAGAAATTGATGAAGTAGAAAAAATTCCAAGATTTAAGCCCTAAAATGAATACGCTTTTGGAACAGAGGAGCTTTTCATTTGCTTCATCGTCAATCTAGATCGAGAGTTTTTATTTCTGAGCCTGATTTGCTTCTTATTTGGGGGGATCCCCGTACTACCACTTTTCGTACAGTGCCGCGCTTTTGTTCCCTACTTAATTTACTATTTTATTTTAGGTCATTTACGATAAAGCTAGAGAGCACAACGAGAAGTTGATGAAAATGACAACTGCGTACAACAAATCGATGGAGGATGCAGAAGACAAGATAAAGGCGCTGAGGAAGCAGGTCGCCGAACTGAAACAGGCAAAACTGAATGCTGACAAGAATGTGCAAGAGGCAAACAGACAGATCGAGACAATTAAGAAGAAGCTCGAACAGAAGGAAATAGAGAAGGAAGTAGGTTTTGTTCGCCATGAAATTAGTTCAAATTCATCCTCGGATAATCATTAAGCAAATACTGTTGATAACAGACAAAGTTCATGCTTCTAGAATGCTGATTTGCACCTGTCGAATTTCAAGAATGAATTTACTCTCAAATCCAATTTGGATGGTCTGGAAAAGAGTCTGAATCAAGCTGAAGTCGTTGTGAACCAGCCGGAAATTCCTTTCGAACCGAAGGAAACAAATACCATTGACGAGTTGCAGAAGGAAATCCAACTGCTAAAGGAGCAAATGAAGAATCAGCAGCTTGAGCAGAACATGGTGAGAATAGAATTTCTGAAGGGAGAAAGCTCAATTTTTAGGAGCAAACCACCAATTCCAATGAAGTTCAATCATCAGACGATAACATTCCAGCTTCGTCGAATACAAATTCTGTCAAAATTGAACCGCCTCCGGGAAATTTGGGACAGGGTAGGAACGATAAAGATAAGCCTATCGCAAGTTCTCCTACGAAACCAAAGGAAACTGTCGTAGTGAGCAGCAACAAAGCAAAGGATAAGAAGGTCTTCAAAGTTGAGAATTAGGGCCATTTTAAAAGAGATTTTAGTCCTACGAAAATACAATTCTATCGGCGCCTGCGAAAGTTTTCGTCTATCCATTGGCCGAAGGAACAGGTATGCATCACTTGAGAAGCGAGTTCGGAAAGTTCGGAAAAATTGGTTCTGCCTTTGTAAGTTGTTATTTTTCTCTCTGAGTTTCATAACTTTGATGCTTAGATCGGAAAGAAAGAAGATGGCAAGTTGGCCGGCTTTGGGTTCGTTCGATTCAATAACAAAGATTCTGCCAAAGAAGCGATCAAGGAAATGCACAACAAAAAGGTACAATGCATAGCAATATTCACCAAATGATAAAAGTTGCAGTTCCTCGATTCGACATTGTGCGTGACGTACGATCTACCTCCGTCTTATGCTGCGATCAAATTGGCATAATTTTTCTTTGTTTTGTTTGATATTTTGCACTCTAGTATTTAGTAAGCAATAAATGTTCAAAATTCATGGAAGAGAATGTTGTTTGTTTGCTATCATTTTGCAAATAAGTCTAAGAAACGGACACTATAAATTCAAGAAATGAATCATCAAGAATCAACTGAATCATACACGCATTTTCTATCGGTCAAAGAGAATCAAAGTAGATAAGCTTTTCGATATGAATCGACTCAGGTTCGTTATCACGAAATTTAAGAATATTTACCATCTCGTTGCATCATTTTCTCTTATTTGAGTGGAATTTAAACTATGAGTTTAATAGTCGTGCCTCGTTTGGTTTTTGAGAGAATGAGATCGAAATCCAATTATAATCGGATACATTGTTCTACAAAGGTTTCTATGTGAAACAGCTCATGTGAGAACGAGAGCAGAGTTTGCATCGGTTTCCCCTCTTTCCTCTTGCGTAGGCACCTGTAATTTCATCTTGAGTAGGCAGCTGTAATTTTCTCTTTGCATTTTGCAGATATTTTCAATTTAGAAAAAATCTCACATGATTCGGGCTTCATTAGAGACGAATTCAAACATTCAGATGACCCAACTCCCAGAAAGTTCTATGCAGTCATTCCTCTGTCCATCATTCACTAATTGCTCCATTTGCTTCAACGAATTTAGTAGGTGCATTTATATTTTTGGGATTGTTTAAGAATTGCAGATAATTCTAACCGTAAACCAATTGGAGGATTATGCGGACACAGGCAGGTTATGATTAAATTACAAATATTGAATATTTTAAGATAGAGGCAATATCGTGGTGATAAATATTTAGTGTTTGCAAAGATTGCATGGATGCCATTATGAGAGACGAGAGGCGCTGCTCGATTAGTGGATCACAGAGAAGTTGCAGCTGTCCAATCTGTCGGTGCGTTGACTCGTTCAGTACAAATTCGAAGGCAAACTATGAGCTTACAAGTTAGTTAAAATAGCTGAAATTTGGCTGACGAAGTATCGTCGGATATTGTTGCAGGTGCGATCAGTGGATTCAAAAAACTGAAAGAGCAATACGAAGAAGTGCAGTTGCAACTGGACGAGAGCAGACAAATGCACGTGGTTATCGTTGAGCAGCTAAATGAACAGCTCACAAAGGCACAATCGACCAAGAATAAACAAGGCAGAGTAGAACAGTTCAAGAAACTGCTCGAAGAAAAGGTACATAATTAAAAAATGAACACTGAATAGCCAGTTGTTTAGGATTCAAAGATTGTGCAATTTGATGCGGTAAAACTCGAATACGAGAAGCAGATCATGCAAATGGCAAAGGCGATCTACGAAAAGGGTTCTGAACACAACGAACAACTGATGAAAATGTCTGAAGCCAAGAAGAAGGCCATTACTGAAGCAGATGAATCCATAAACAAGCTCAACGAAAAAATGATTGTTTTGGAAAATATCAAACATGGAGATGGAAGAAAAATAGACGATTTGATGCAGAGCCTAAGAAGGAAGGACGACCAAATTGAAGTGATCATTTTGAATGCCGATTACATCTTAAGAAACTTTTGGGAATTTCAGCAAATTCTCTGCCAATTGTCAAATTCTAAAAATGAACTGGCACTGAAGAATTACGAACTTTCGTTCGCTGAAAACGTCAAAGAAATAGAGCTGAACAAGACAAGAAGCGAGTTGAAGAAATCGGAAGATGAGTTAGAAAGGAGTCAATCGTTGATTGGCGAATTGGAGAAGAAAATTCAGCAGCTCAAGGAGCAAACTGAACCAAAGAAAGGAGATAAGCATACTGTAAGATAGGTTAATAGACGCGTTTTTCTGAATAGCAGTTATTTAGGAGACTGACAATAAGCCTCCTGGTGTCAAATCGTTTGCAGATATTGTTTCGACATCTCAAACCTCGAATCCTCCGAATAATGATCAGCAACAGTCATCTAGCCAACAGATATCGACTTCAAAAGAAATGAAAAATGCATCAGTTGCAAATCAAGTTGTTGCACAAAACGTTGTGAATAAGAAGAATGTAATAATCGTTTTAGTCGCAAGGATAAATTTCTGAATTTACAGAAAAATGAAGATCTAAATCGAAAGTCCCAGTCTTCTACTAAAGTGTTCGTATACCCGCTTTATTCCGATGAGCAAATTAATATATGGGAAGCACTAAAAGACAAGTTTTCTAGATATGGAAATAGCAGATCAGTCTTTGTAAGCATTAAAAATCATTTGTATGACGACTTGGAAATATCACAACAGCACAAATGAAAAAATAGTGCACAAGATGAGAAATCGATCTCTACCCTCTCATTTACCTATACACTGTCTCATCATGTTGCGACGTTGCGCTGCTGGGCATTTCCAAGTTGCCATTTTTATTTGTCATGAACTTCAGGTGGCAATGAGAGAAGATAATAATACTAAGGCAGCGTGGGCCTATATCGATTACGAATGTGCAGATTCTGCCAACGATGCCATTAATTTCATGAATAAGAAGAAAGTAAGATTCTGCTTGAGATTAATATTTGAATTCATCGAAGTTAGTTTCATAAACAAACGATTCATGTCACCAGAAAACTACCGGAAGATTATGCCAAAATAAGAATATCGTATCGAGGATAGTATAAAAACTATTATGGAAATTGATGATGTGGAAAAATCCAATGAAATATAAAATAGCATTGACGAATTTCTTGTAATCTTAATTAGAAAAATTTGAAGCTGAAATCTACATGCAATCTGCTCCATGTGCGCATTTTATAAATTGAATAGTCTCTAGAATGAGTATTCTGAAGTGCAAGTATGATCTTTGAAGTATATTTCCGACGTACCTTTGTGTAATTGTCAATTTTGTACAGAGTGAAAATAAAAATGTTCAAAATCGATATTCGATTCATTTTATTATTGCGGCAATTTGCCTGCAGCTATCTGCAGAGAGGTCCCCTTCCTCTGTCTACTTTTCCATTATCCTCCAACGTTTTTGTTCTTTTACTCGCTGTTTACGGTCATATTTATTCGAGTTTGTTTAGCTAAACTTGTCAAAAATTTTTAATTTTCTGGATTTCAGTGTGGACGGGATGAGTTCCACAGGGCAATTGGATCTGCTGCGGACCGAGTATCTCGCTCTACAACAGGTTCGTCTAAAATAATTTTAAAAAAAGTAAAAATTACTATACCCTCGTTGCTTTTTTATTTACAACTAAATCATTTTTCGTGATCAAGTTCAACTGAAATTCAGCATATTTATTTAGTACACGAAAACATAGAAGTCTGCAAGTTTTTAGCTGAAATGGTTTATAACAAGTTGGTTGATGAACCATGTCATTCTCAGCCGCCTCATGAATTTCCATAGTTTTGGTTGGCATTTTCAGAGATGTGAAGAGACGCAGCGACTGTACGAGTCCTTGCGAGCAGGATTGTCTGAAGAGCAGACTGCACAGGCAGAGGTGGCAGAGAGTCTGATTGGACAACTCGTCGCATTCACCAGGAAACTGCTCGAGACACACATTTACAGGTTAGAAGATAGACTCGCGAAAGTTTGAAAAATGCCAATTTGCATTAAATTTGAAAGTTTCCTTTCTTAAATCAGAACCGTGAAATTATCAATTTCTTCCTTATTACTTGCTAGAGATTCTGGAAGAAAAGCCTAAGATGCATTTATTTCAGTGACATAGAGTTTCTACTGGACGACAAGTCACTCAAATCACACCGTTTTCTGCTGTCGTGTCGCTCTGCTTTATGGAGGAATTTGACTGATTGCAACGAGCTCACCATCGAGGGTATTTCACTTCTCATTTTCCCGTTGCTGTTCGGAATTTGACTGATTTTGAGTTCAAGTGAAAAAGGCAGAAGAGAAAGGTGACATAGGGGAAAATAGCATTAGTCAACGAAAATTTTCACCGAAATTAAGTAATCATCGGAGTTTACCGAGATTCATTAACTGTCCGAATTCCAAATTTCAATTTTACTAATTGTCTATTTTCCAATTTCTTCCAAATCACCCTGCATATTCAGATGTCTCGTATTCGACATTTCTGCTGATTTACCGGTGGCTCTACACGGACGAAATCGACCTGAACTGCGACGACAACTTGCTGATCGAGATCGCTCAGGCAGCCCTGCGGTACAAGCTCACTGGGCTCAGCAACAGGTACGTTTTTTTTTCATTTGTCAGGGCAATTTTCGAAGTTATAAAATATAAATTGGTCATGATTTTTATCCTGCTCAGGTGTATTGACATTCCAATTTCCTGTTCTTCAAATTGAAATGATTTACATCAACACGTATCAATAGAATGCGCTTGTATTGAATGATTTTGAAAATCATTTCTTTGCAGATGCATCTCAAATCTGCTGTCGCGTCTGAACTCGTCGAACTGCGTGTCGATCTACGAGCTGGCAGAGCGCGAGCAGATCGAGGTGCTCAGGACGTCCTGTGCAACGATTGTGGCCGAGCAATGGGACAGATTCACCGCTACTGACTTCGCTAAACTTTCTGCTCCACTTCTCTACAGACTTCTCAAAGGGTATGGAATTCATTGAGATGTTTTTAGTTTTCTTCAGCTTCAGAAAAACAAACGAAATTTTTGCACGAAAATGTCGTTACAAATCTCATTTTTATTCCGTGAAAAAGGGGGGTATGATTCGTTTCAGCCACTCGAAGAATCTGCTGCACGCAATTGTTGAACTGGCTCGGGACGATGTGCTCTTCCTGTTCTTCATGGAATTCGACAAGAAACTTGCTGAAGTCGTCAATGAGACAACTAGCAATGGGGAATCGCCACTCGAGGTTCAACTATTCTTTTTCTATAAAAATCCGAGGTTGAAAGAAACATCTGATAATCTATTTCATTTTGAACATGTTTCAAGTTACTATTCAAGAAAATGCGCATATTTCCATACTAAAAAGTAGATAAATATGATTGAACATCTTCCAAGATCTTCAAGTAATAATTTTCCTTTCAAGAAAAAAAGTTCAGTTATCACTTCGCCTCGGCTACACGAACATCGCAAAACAGTTGGTTGAGAAAGGGGCCGTGGTTGATTTACGAGACGCAGAGGACAACACGGTTCTCATGAGGATGATTCGGAATGGCAAGTTTATGGACTATTTTGCAAATAAAGACAAACACTAAACAGCTTAGACCTACTAGAGCATGCCCTCTGATATTTTTCAGTCTTGTCCATCAAAAGTTCTCCCAATTTATTATTTTTCATTTCCAGGCAATGTGGCCGGTGCGGATTTCCTGGCTCGTCACGGGGCGAATCTGAAGGCGACAAACTCGCGAACGGGATTCACACTGCTGCACCACGCGGCAGAGTCGATGCAGGAGAGGAATGAAGTGGCTCAGTGGGTTGAGACCATGAAAGATAGGGTCTCTGTCAACGACAAGGACAACAGTGGAAGGTGGGTCGATTCTTGTTAGCCAAGTAAGAATTGTTGCAGGTATGTTTTTCTACGCTCATCGCAATTTTAATGGAGAACATACGATGAAATTAGAACTTTTTTTTTTTCTTCATTTGATGACTTATTGTATCAGTCCAACGACTTTATGAAAATTTAAAATATCGAATTTTGAAAGTTTGAGTGAATGACCATTTCGCGGTTGATCTCATGCGCACTATTTACCGATACTTCTAATGGAAATTATATGAAATCGTCGTGAGATAATGTGCATGTGTGCACCAGCGAAATGATCATTCATTCAAAGTTTAAAAATTCGATATTTCTTATTTCCATCAATTAGTCGGTACCCCACGATATTAAGCTTGTCAAAATTCAGATGAATTTTTCACAAAAGAACTTCAGAGAATCGTGAAAAATAAAATTCTTTGCAGATCAGCCCTCGCACTCTCAATTCTGCGCGAGAATGCCGACCTCTTCTTTTCTCTGCTTCGACTTCGCGCAGACACGAACATTCAGGATTCTGAGGAGAGAACGCCTTTGTACTTGGCACTGTTCGAGAAGGAAAATGCGAATTTCGTGAGGGAGCTCATTGGGCATGAGGCCAATGTGAACGCAGTTGTGCAGAGAAGTAGGGAAATAAGATGGTGGAAGTGCATAAGGATTGACACTTTCCAGAGCCACTAATCTGCCACGCAGCAGACATGGGGAATTCCGACGACTCGCTGCGAATCGTCACACTTCTCATCGAGCAGAAAGCCAACGTCAATCTGCCTAATGTAAGCATCTTCTTGCACTCTCATTTGATGACGAAATCGTGATTTGCAAAAGCAAGATCGAAAATCTTTCCTACTTTGATGAGAATTTGTCGAGAGAATAACTTGAAAATTCAAGAAATGGATACGACGGGCATTTGAAACAAATAGTTGCATCGTTATACGCGAAAAAGTATAGGGGTTGTTAAGAAAGAGATGCTTTTCCTTTATTACTGCTTAGTATAGAACGATGCAACTACTTCTCCGGATTGCCGATAAGACGGATTTTCTTTTTGTAATCTTCACATCTCCATGATCCCGTTTCATCCATGATTCAGACAAGAGCATGCTTCTTGCAGGTGTCAGACAACAAAACTGCTCTGCACATTGCATTGGACAGGAAAAACAATGAAATCGTGCAGACTCTGCTGGAATCGGGAGCCGCCGTAGATGTGAAGGATTCTGAAGGAGAGACGTCGCTGCACAAGGCTGTTAGGGCTGGAGAACTGTTCACGCAGATCATCGTCAGTCATGCTAAAGGTTCGAAGACGAATCATGTGCTCTCAAAAGTTTAAAAATTGCATAAAGAAATGAGTTGGGCGAAGATGACGTTTCCTATCTTTTCTAACGATTTTTTGTTATTTAACATTCGAAAACACGATAAAATTTCCCAGTTTCACACTTCACTCTAAAATTAAAGTAGCAAATTTCAGACATCGATTGCTCTGTGAAGAACAAGAACGGAACAACAGCTCTGCGTCTAGCTCTCAATGCAAAGGACTATGCTTCGGCCTCTCTTCTTGTCAAAGGTATATCCACTGTTTCATCGACTAACTTTGCTGACATTTCATTTTAGCGGGTGCTGATGTGTTTGAGAAGGGCCGCCACGGTCGTAGTCTGCTGTACGAGGCGATCGAGGAGAACGACGACGCGACTGCTGTCTTCCTGCTCAACAACGGAGGCATCGATGAGGAATCGTATGTGCTTGCCCCATTTTGCATAAACTCTTGACTTTTCAAAATGATTAAATTTATTTTTACCTTCGATCTTTCAACCAAAGACGTTCGCGGTTCAATTTTTTCGTGAACCGAACCGCGCGAGCATGCCTGCTTTCAATCAACCCCAATGTTCTTGCATTTCCTAATAAACGGCAAATATCTTTACTAATTTTTAGTGGACCAGAATCTTGGCTGGAAATGGCGTCGAAAAGAGGTCTGACACAAACGGTGAAGACCCTCTGCTCTTCTGGAATATCGATAAATGTCAGGACGCAGAGCGGAAAGGGATACACCGTGCTGAAGGGAGTTCTGGAGAAAGGTTAGATTGAAAACAAATCGGACTGAATTATGATATCGACGTTCCTATTGCGTTTTCATTGTGATATTTTGAAGCTCTTATGATTTCGACTATGGGTTATTTTTCGAACGATAACCCTGGTTCTGAATCTTATGAACTCGTTTATTTTAATCCGGCAAGGAAGAATGTAGAAGTAATTGAATTGTGTTCAGGTCATTACGAATGTGCCAAATTGCTGGTCCATTTCGGAATCGATTTGGACAGCTGGACGGAGACGGAGGATGGAGAACAGACACAGACTCTGTTGCATCTGGTGATGGATCTGGGCAATCAGCAGGCTGCCATATTCCTTATTGAAAAGTAACAAGACATGTCTATAATTTTGTAGAATTATTTTTGAAAATACAAAAAATATGCTGAAATACTAAGAATCGATGACCCGTCTTTTTCATACATCTTTTTACTTTTCTCCCGAAACTGCAAGTTATGTTCGATGAATTTCAGTGGCTGCGATGTGAATGCGAAGAAGAAATACCGAAAGGAAGAAGACGATGATTTCTCGAGTCCTGTGCACATGGCTGTGGCCTGGGGACAGACCGAGGTGCTCAAGGTTCTCGTCAAGGCTGGAGCCAATCTCAACGTGCAGGTAGTAGTTTTTTTTGTGTTTTCCTATCAAATATGAGAGATTAGTGTTTATTTTTGATATCTTAGCTGTGTGTGTATGAAACTTTTAACTATGTTAATAGAAAATTATCATTTCCCTTGCGTCTGCTAAAACATTCCAATTTGAGGATTCTGACGGCCGCACACCCTGTCATGTAGCAGTACGAGAGAAGCACCACGATGCCCTGAAGGAGCTGCTGGCTGCCGAGGACGTGACTTTCGTGTCCATGCGGGACAAGTTCGGACACACCACTCTGTCGCAGGCAATCGCTAATCGAGATCATGAGGTTCGACTTTGAATGCTTCTTTTTCATAAATCTATTAATCAAAATTGCTAAACAATTTGTAACGTATTCAATTTCAGTTCTTATTCAAAGGTAGAACAAAAATCGAAGCATCTATTTAATTCTCATAAAATCAGAGATGTTCGCAGTTCAATTTTTTCGCAAACCGAACCGAACCCACTTTTTGAACCGCGAGCAATCTGCATAAAATATTCAAAATTCATCTCCTCCACATTCAGAGTGCGAATTTGATTGTCAATCGTGTGCCTCATGCAGCTTTGCAGACCAATGGAAATGGTAAGTATTATCTCAGGTTTTTTCTTCAAACAGCACCTTTTCAATTCCAGGCGAAAACCTGTTGCACGTGGCAGTGAAGAGTGGCGACTTGGAGGGAGTGTTGTTCCTGCTGGCGACGCACGTCGATGTCTCTGCTGTCACTTCCGACTCGTCCAGACGGACTGCTCTCCATCTGGCTGCTGTCGGAACCAATGAAATGATCACCAGGAATCTCGTAAGTCTTTTCCTTCTTTTCTGACAGTATTGATGATTTCGAGACGAAAAGATAGGATAAAGGATCATCATTATCATTACAAGAAAAATTGTCTCCTCCATTTCAATGTTGTATCGTAGACTCCTAATTTTGCTGATTTTCAAAAGTTTGAAAGAAGCATTTTTAAGATTGCAAGGGATTATCTATTTTCGAAGAAAATGCAAATTCTTTAGTTGCTGGCTGGCTGTCCAATCAACACGAAGATGGAAGACGGATCGACAGCTCTGCACGTTGCGGTGACCCACCACAGAACGGAGCAGTGCTACATTCTCCTCGACAATGGTGCTGATCCCAATATTGCTGATGATCAGGGAAATAACGGTAAATTTTCAGTTTTTACTGATTTTATCAACATATTTTCAATTAAAAAAGTCACTTCCTGAGAAGAAATTTCAATTTATGCATTCAATTAAAAAAAAATTTTTATTGAATTTCTGAAATTTCTAATCAATGAACGTTCTATTTTGTAGTGCTCCATTTGGCCGTGAAGTCAGGCGCAATCGACTGTGTGCAGGCACTGCTAGCTGATGGACGAGTCGCCACTCAAACTGTCAACAAAAAGTTGGAGCTTTCTGAGGCATTCTAATTTAGTTCCATGAATTGCAGAGGCCAATCAGCCCTGCATCTGTGCGCGCAGCTATCGCAGGACAAACTGCCCAAGAGAAGGACCATCGGGGAACTTTGTGACATGCTCATTGTGCACGAGGAGAAGAGGAGGAATGTCAAGGATTTGACTGCCTATTTGGAGTGCAGAGATCTGCATGGAAATACTCGTAAGCAGATCAAAATCTTTCATTACCTCGGAGAACGAAAAAAATTCATCTCTATTGCTTTTGCGAATGTGATATACAATAGCAGGGAGGCGCGTATTGAGCTATCTATTTTTCATGACGGATTTTCAACAATTCAAAACACCACATATTTGAAATCAAAGTGGGCTGAATCTTGGTATACTTTCATGTCTTACATGGACAAGTATGCTCAAAGTTTCATTAAAAACTGTAAAATACAAAGTTATATGGAACTCGATCAAGAAATATGAGTGATCCAGTACTTTTTTCCGCTACTGTGTTCGAGGTCTATTCTTCTGACTTACCGGTGTCATTAACTTTAACAAAACAAGTTTAGGGATTTTGATTTCTAATTATGCAGTACTTTAGAAAAAAAATCATTGTTCATTAGAAAAGTCGTTTATGAATGCCTAATTTGCAGCACTACTGTTGGCGTATATTTCGGCCAACGCAGCGGTATGTCGTCAGCTGCTGAAGAGAGGCACTTCGATGGGCGCCAAGAATGCAGAGGGAATCTCCATGTTCACTTACGAAACGCCCACCAAACAGCTACTCTTCAGTTTGCTAGGTTAGAACATTTTTACGCGACTGTTTATATGCATCGATCGTCGTTAACTTTATTCTTCGAATTTCCTAAATTGAGAAGGCTAATAATTTCAAGATAGTCTAGAATTTGAACAGTTTACAGTGGCTTATACAAACTGGTATCTTTTGTTAGAAATCCGAAAATAGTCCTGGAAAATTGCAGAATCACTTGAACGCGAGCCGAAATGGAGTGACTGCGAGACTTGCGACTGCGGCACGAAGTTCTCCATCACACAGCGCAAACATCACTGTCGGTCAGAATTCACTTTTCGTTTCTCTATGAAAATCGACTTTACAAAAGCAATACTAGAAATTTCAAATTCCAAACTCCTTTCGGCAATTGGAAGGAATCAATTCAATTATTATTTTTCCTGCATCACGTTTTGCCTGAAGTATTATGAATCATGCAAACAACAATGTAGAAATTATTGAGGCGAAAATACGAGGAAAAAAACCCCCTACAAAATTTTAAGAAGAAAAATGCGCAAAATGAGTTGATTATTTTCAGGCATTGCGGTCGCGTGAGTTGTTCGAAATGCACGGAAGTCCAAATGCCCATCATGAAATTTGGCGAGGAGAAGAAGGTTCGCGTCTGCACTCTCTGCTCGCAGATTCTGACTGTTGGAATCGCAAGGAGATAGACAGGAGATAGGTAATCAGAAAATTTCAACCAATTACTTTGTGAGGCAATAATATTCCTAGTCTCAACTCTTAACAAGAATTTATGAAGTTAATTCAACTCTAAACTTTATTCTCCATTTTTATCGTAACTTTTACTTCATAAACCTCTGATTTAAAAACCAAGCCTTATCACCCATTTCGTCATTTACATTTATACAGTTGTCATAAGCAAGTACAGTTGTGCCTATAACTAATGAATAGTGGGAGACATTTTTATCAATTGTAAAGTAAGTTTAATGAAAAGACGCCTTTTAAAATTAAAAAAAAGTGGAAAATTATTTTCATTTTGGTCAAAATGTCTTCTCCTCTTTCATCATCGTCGTTTCAAGGAAAACTCAACGAGCTTTCAAACCATTCGATTTTCCTTTCCTTTTGTGATCGATTAATCATTTCTCGGTATTTCACGCACATTTCTGTGATAGTTCAACGCGATTTTAAATTGATCATCTTCGAGTCAATTTTACAAGCATTGCACATAATTTATTGCCATACGCATATGAGAACTAGGTGACTTTGTGTAGGATATTAACGTCCTTACATTTTTAATTTCAAATATTCTTTCTGAATTTTATCTTTCGTCCAAATTTCTAGGTCAGTGATAAGTTCGACGATTTTATGCATGATACAACGAGTTTTATTCGAGTTTCGTGGTTGTCTTTGCGAAATCTGGTGCTACAAAATTGCAAAATAAAGAATGTTCCTTTTTGTCATCATTCTCCCAATTCTCGCAATCAATGAAGTCTTATTGTTAGCGTCATTCGACTGTCGACATCTCGAATATTGCAGAGCTTTCTGGGCTGCTTCGGTTATTGGGTTGGGGACATTTCATAATCTTCTAGGCCCCGCCTCTCTTCATTGTATAAAGAGGCAAAGAAAGGGGGTTGCAATTGACGGCAGACTCATTTCGAATGATGACAATTCAAATGTTCGCAAATTTCCTTCATTTTTATAAATTTAATAGAATTTTTGTTTGTCTAAATAATTTTACAAAACTTTCGTTGCTTACAATTAGATGTGGAAAAACTTACAGAAATACGACTATTCGAAAAAATTCAAATATCGTATTCTTTCAACGCTTTGGAAAAAATTTTCATAATTTTTATCATGCTGACTTTATTTGGAGTTTTCTACTTTTATTTTCATATCTCTCGATTTGCGATCTTGTTGAGCTCACAACAAAAAAATCTTTCAATACTTTTGGTCTCAAACCACTGTTTCCAAGTCTTGAATGAGGGTTATCAATGTATCGATATCGATGAGATCTGTTGCTGTACACACAAGGCACACACGAGGCGAGATCGTTGAGCAGACAGAGAAGGAGAGAAACTCTCGATCTGGTTATTCATATTTTTCCATTTTCTCCGAAAAATTTCAATTTTCATTTTCTCAAAAAGAATTCCACTTTCGAAAATATTCATAAGTTCAGTGTTTCCCAATAGGTGCTGAGCGCTTCTTACCTTTAAATTTTCCATTATCGACGCCATTTCTTCAGCCTACAATCCATTGCCCAGTCAGCTGATACGTGCCTGTCTTCCCTCTCTGCATCCTTTGCACCCTCTCCACCTTTCTGCAGCAGTCCTCTCTCTTTCCCCTTCACTCTGTCCTTTCCTCTCCTTTATTGACTACAAGAATCAATAGATTTCAACCACTTGCATTTGCAAATTCAAATTTTCAATTATTTATTTTGAAATTTTACGATTTCTGTCATTTTTTCTCACTTCGATATTCAATAAGTTTTCTTTCGGGATTAGTCTATCGTTGACCCAGTTTTCTCCTTTCCCCTCCCCTCTGCCTTTCTGCATATAGTTTGCCATCGCATTCTCTGTTTGATTTCGAAATTCTCGAATTGATTTTTCTCAGGCTTTCTTGTGAAATGCATTTTATCATCATTTTCATATTTCAGTGTTCAATTCAACAAGCAGCAACCCAGTCAATTCAAGCAAAATGTGGAGTGAGGGAAACGGACAGAAGAAGTGGGTCTGTCATGTAAAGGCCGCATTCGAGGACGGCACCAGCAGGAGGTACAAAATCGAGGCTCCCGAACAAGGCCGATTCCTCGCTCTCCACAGCAGGACTGCAGAAGTCGTCGGTAACAATCACATCCATCTCGAGTACAGAGGTAAGCAAAGTGACATTAAGTGAGAAAAATAAAGAAACATCGTTACATCATCTATAAAACACGATGATAAAAGTACTTCTTGATAATGAATTAAAAAACATTTTCTAAACCACGGAATTTACTACTTCACGGATAAAAAGTGAAAAAGATGGTGAGAGTAGGGAAAATTTCCTCCGTTATTTAGTAACAGCCAAAAAACAATTCAGAATCGAGACTTCTTCGAGTACCTAAAAATCTAATTGAAGAAAAGTTCAATTTCGAAAGTTAAATGTTCCATTTCGAAAATCAACGAAAACTAATTTCGCAACTATCCGACAAGCAATAGCTATCTTCAAATTTCAGACGAGGAAGGCGACATGATCCTCATCACGACTGATCACGAACTGGATGAGGCCTTGGAAGTGCTCACTCCGGCCAACTGCAGAGATGTTCCTCTCCTCAAGTAGGCATTTGATTGATCTCGGATTGAAAGACGGAATGATTGCAGGCTGAATGTGACTTTGGACAAGCGCTCGAACGAGGCAGCGATCGAAATGGAGAGAATGACTGAGGACAGGGCTTCCATCGGCACGAACACTGCAGAGGAGGCTGAGGAAGTGAATGCGAGAAGAGCTGAGGAGAGATTGACTGTGGATGGGTTGAAGAAGATGCTCGAGGCACTCAAACTCGACTGCGGACAGTTCCTCGAGCAGTACAAGGTTGAGGGGGAGGCTCTGCTCAGGTATACAAAAATTACTGAAAACATTATATTGGTCTAACTGGATGAAAGTTCGCTTGCTAAAGCTACCTTACGAGCGATACCCGTCTGAGCTAGACTCCAAGAGGAAGATAGAGCTCCAAAAGGTTTTCTGAGAGCAGTGCAAGGCTTTCTTTGCGTCTCAAACCTATATAATAGCGAGAGTTGCCAATAAATTTCCTGTTCATATCGTGGAAAAAGAAAGGCAAACTAAAGACTAGATGAAGAAATGTAATGTTGCAGAGCCACGACTCCAGTGCAAACGAACAACGCTGTACATCTGAACGTCGTGTGCGACGGTTGCGAGATGGTCAACATCAGGGGCAGCAGATTCAAGTGCCTCGTCTGCGCCGACTACGACCTCTGCGAAAAGTGCTGCTTCAAAGGTTCGTTGAGGGAATTCTTTGGCAATCTTGAAATGATGTGATATCGTGAGTTATAGTCAGAGATAAGGCGGTTGAACGTAGGGAAGAATACTAGAGGGGATAGATCGCAATAGCTTTCTGACGATTGTCCTCCCTAGGTCTGCCTCGCTCGAAAAGCCACTATCTCGTTCAATTCGGCTAACCATGTATTCAAAAGTTGAAAGTATGCATTACACTGAAAAGAAGCGAAACTTGCAGGGATGCACGATGAGCACGCGATGATGCGTATTCCGAACCCGAAAGAGACTGAGATTCCTTGGGGAATACCTGTTGGAGGACAGGCTGGACTCGTGAGGAAGGCCATGAGGGACTCGGGACTGGGTAGGCTGAACACTCCCAAGGAGGACGGTCAGGCAAAGGAGAACGAGCAGCAGCAGCAGCAGCCTCGATTGGTCAACTTCAACTACATGGGAGAGGATATCGCCAAAATCGAGTTGCCCAATCGTGAGTTTAAAAGATTTTATACGGTTACTTGGAGTGACTGAACATCAAGATGTGGATATGAATTAGAATTTACACATTTTTACTGGAAAGCTCACTCACAGTGCATTTGGTGATAAATAGGTGTTGGTTATGAAGGCATGAACTTCTCATGAAGTTGGCAGAACATGGATGAGCAAAGACTGAAATTTGATAATTGCAAGAAAAGACGACGATTTCCGAAATTTTCAAAAACCGAAGAAAACACAACTTTGCTTACCCATTTTGTAGGAGAGGGTTTCTAAGAAAATATTTCTTAATTTCCTACTTTCTGATATTTGCAGTACCGCTCAATTCGAAGGAGATGCAGCAAACGATCCACAACGGCTTCGCGATGCTGTCCGGAATCGGGGAGAAAGTGCAGCAGGCCCTGCAGAATCTCGGTAGAATTGATAACTCAGGCAATGAACACGATGTTTATAAATTGAATTGCAGGACTGGATGTGAGCTATGACATTGAATTGGAGGAGAGCGAGAAGAAGACTGAGGACAAGGAGGAGAAGGAGAGTGACTATGCTGAGGACGACATGGAGGCAGCTACTGGGGATGACGAAGAAGTGACCGAGGAGACTGACAAAAAGAGGCAGGAGGAGAACAGACAGAATGCGGCTGATGACAAGAAGGAGAAGGAGACTGACAAGGATAGGGATGAGACTCAAGTAAATAAGCATAAAATTAATGAAACGTTCATCATCGTGAATGCCTCGAAAGCGTGCAGTAAATCAAAGTGCGCACCAATTCCAACCCAATTCGCCCCTACCTAATCTGGGAAAATAAAAGTAGGAAAAATAGTGCAAGTTTTAGAACACTCGCGATACACCAAAGTTAGCTTTCATCTCATATATCAAACAGCAAAAAACTACATAGCGTCCTCTACAAATCTAGGAAGATCCCTTTTCATTTTTATTTATACTCATTATGAAATATACAGATTCGCATCGCACATGATGAGGAAGGGCTAGATATAAGAAAAACATCTTTCAAAATGAATAGGATTATGATGGAAATTTATTTCAGCCCCTGAATCAGCCGAACAATAAGTTTGACTACTCTCAGACTGCGTTCGGCTGGATGCCGACCCCCAGGAAGCAACAGACCCGGCCCACTCAGAAGGAGAGCAGCTCTGCGCGCACTCGCCCCAGAACCACTGCTGAGAAGAGGGACAGATATGCTGACTGGCCTGAGGCGGTAAGACATACAACCGCATTCAATCAGATCATGAAAAGCCTGCGAATTAAACGTCTTCTATTATCTTTTCTAGTTTGTCTATTTTTCTTGCGGCAGTAGAAATCGCAAATATCCGAATTAACATATCTTCCATTCAACGCGAATTTTGCAGCCCGACTTCGGTTTTGAGCCTCCTCACAGACGTCGCTTCTTCGGCAATGAGAAGTTCTACAGCGACCGCAACGAGCACGGTGTCTCCCCCGACAGATACGACTGCGAGGAGAGACACACGAATCGCTACTCGGCTCCGGCCTGGGGAACTCGTTTCGGATCCGCCCGATTCCCCGACCCCATCAACAGAGCCGCCGCTCCACCTCCCAGGTATGTCCACATTATGCAGACTTTTCGACTAGAGCAACAACGCCAGAAAATATGCGCATGTGAAGTAGGGGAGGGTCCCTAAGTTGATATGCCGAATTGCATTTGGGTATAAGTTCTCTATATAAATAGGTCATGAAGGGTGTTAATAGAACTTTTGTGAAGGAAAGATAGGCAGGAATATTCTAACTAAAAGAAATGATAAATCTATGGCTCAAAATGAATAACTTTGCGAAAACAAGGTGTCGCGCTTGTGCTTTCCCGAGTTTAAATATGTTGGGATGAATTTTGGCATAAATCGATTTTTCGTCTGAGTTTTAGGGGTGGACTTTGATAGAGTTTTGATTTTGAAAGATAATTCCTACTTTAATTTTTGCTTTCAAACTACCAAGTTTCAATCAAAAACGCATTTTGCTAGGGATCGAGTTTTGAGGGCTGTTTACGAAATAACGAAGTTTTTTTCTCCAAATTCATATTCATATTTGCTTCTTACCTATCTTCACACCCCCTCATTCAGATGCAACGCTACCTGGAATGGCAACGGCTTCCCCCGCCCCATGCCTCAAGGCGCATTCGGCCGCGACTTCGGCTTCTCTCCGATGGGCCGTCGCGACCCCTACGAATTCCTCTCCAACGCATTCGAGACTGCAAAGGCTAAGGCTGAGGAGAAGCAGAAGAAAATGGCGGAGAAGGTGAGGATTTTGGAAACTATTGAAACATCCACGAATTTTGATTTTTAACACATGAGTTGTTTGTTTATTTAACCAAGACAATACAATTGGTCAAGTAAAGAATTTTCGCACCGAAAATCTGGTTTTCTTCGAGAATTTCAAGAAAGCTATTTAGATGAAGCAGTCGAAGTCGAAGGTGGAAGAGAAGAGCTCGGAGAGGGTGAACGATATCAGGAAGTACATGGAGGGGCTCAAGAAGGCGCACAAGATTGCGGTAGGGGATTTGATTTGAGAATTAAGATGAAACATTCCTTTCAGAGGACGAACTCCAGGAAGATGTCGACGGAGACTGCAGCGGAGAGCAGACCGGCCCCTCCTCCCTATGGATTCTTCCTGCCCCAGGACTTCAAGGCTCCCACTCCCAATGTCGTCGCTCCCAACACTCCCGCTCAGGACATGTAAGCAGTTGTGAAGAATGACATTGAAAATCTATTATTTGAATTACACTAACAAATTGACGCTGTTTTTTCCTGAAGTAAATGAGGGAAATGAAGATAGTCGGATGAATTGATTTAGATTGAGCATTATCTCTGCCCATAATAGAATAGACACAAGAGCCTCGAAACATATGGCTTGTTTAGCTAGCCACTATTCTTTATTTGATAGTCAATGAAAAAGATCATGCTAATTGTGAAAGAAAAACAAATGAACTTTAGGAGCATGGACGACGAGTTCTCAGCCCAGATGGAGTCAATCCGCAAGAGAATGGAGGAGCTGGAGGAGCAGAGAAAGCAGCTCCATGAGAAGAAGAAGGAGATGGTTCAGGCTGCCAAGGTAAACAACAAGTTCAATTTTCATTTGAGTTTTGAGAATAAGGATAATTCTAGACTACACATGAGAAATGATTTATGATAATTCGAAAATCTTTCAGCAGGCCAAGTCCTCGTCCAGCTCGCTCTCTCAGATGCACGCAATGGACAAGACTGCTGAACTGATGGCTCTGTCCACCAACACTGCAATTGAGCCTGAGGAAGAGGTCGAAGCCGAGATGAAGGAGACCAAGAAGAAAGGTAGGCAATTTGCAAAGTGAGCACTTTGTATTCCACATCCACTTTCTGCACAAAAACACAAAATACTCTGATTATGCAGAAGTGAGTGTTGAATACAAATCTGCCTAGATTATTCTTGTAAGCTTCACCCATTTCATTCTTCATCTATTTGTAAAATCACCAACCATGGAACTAGGCTAGGGTCGGATAGGTTGAACTATCCAAAAAAAAAAACCCTACTCAATGAGCTGATGGCGTGTAAATAACACATGACCTACCTAACTCTGCCCCTACTAGTTACAATAATGTATGAAGGATCAAATGGATTAATTTTACAAAAAGCCGTCTGGATTACAAAAGACTACAGAAAGATCAAGTAATGCGAGTTATTGTAGAAGTGAAGCAGAACTCGATGAGCTCGTCTCACAGCAGCGGCCACGGAGACTTCCAGATGTACGATGAGGCTGCCGACTACGTGAGCGACTCTTCCGCCGATGACGGACTCGAAATCATCAATCAGACCGAGACGCCTGGACCCTCTTCTGATCCATTCACGGTAGACAATTTGATAAATTGAATTTTTATTTATTCTCTCTAAATAATTTCAAAGATAATCGAAAAGACTAGGGCTTTGGAAAAAGATTTTGTGAAAATCATAATAATGATTGACGATTTTATGATTCGATATAATTCGTCATTTAATTTGAGATTTATCTTTCTAACTATTAGATTTTCAGGTGATCCAATTGGTGGCAATGGGCTTCCCTCGCCAGGCAGTCCTGGACGTGCACGAGCTGTACGGAGACAACATCGAAAAGTGCCTCGATGCACTCACCAACTCGCCCCTCCACGAGGGAATCGTCTATCCCTCTCTCGACTGAATTATCCACTCTCCTCACGTGGCAATTGGATTTGACGGAATGACGAAATGAAGAAATACATCTTTTATATTCTTTCTCTTTATTATGTGTTTCGTCATTTCCTCATTCAATCATTTCAAATCTACCCTTCTTCCAGTCTAGTTAATGGGAATCCGTTGAAATAGGTGAATTATAAATTGCAAAACCATCACGAGTTAAAAGATAATTTATAGTTGGCTTATTCTGGTCGAAAATTCTATCAATATTAATGATAAGGAAAGCATGTGAAAATCCAAAAAAAATCTATTTATCTGGTTCTTCTTCATTCTCTTGTGTTGTACCATATTTTTATCCTTTTCTTGAATAGTCATGCTTTAGAACTTTGAAGGTTCTTGTAAATATGCTCTATTTATCTCGTCACCATTCCTATTTTGTTCGTCGTTAGATTCGACTATCTTTTCGCGAATTTATAAACGGGAAAATACAAGGTAGTGCATTTTGAGGAGACGAAGACATTTCTCATTTCGCACCGATTTTCATTCTTATCTCGTTTATTATTCGTGAAACGAAACTATTGTGTTGTATTGATTATCGAAGACCTTTCTCAATAAACTCATATTGTAGACAGAGTTGTTGGTTGAATTAAATGCAACAAGTTATCGAACTCAATGAGATACTTTATTCTTTATTCATTTATTTTCCCGAAAAAAATGAAAAGTGAATTTTCATAATCAGGATGTCTGGAGTGACGGTCATTCTGCCAAATGCACGACGAGTTCAAGTGAGCCGCTTTCTATTTTTACTTAAAAAGGTTGTTTCGGAAAGGTAATCAATAAAAATTTTATATGATAAGTTAGAGAAAACTGAAGAATATGAAAAATGCAATTTGGAACAGTAATAGTGACAAAAGGTTGGACACCAATGATTATGAGAAATGATCATTCCTCGATTTATTTTGAAGAAAAAAAACGCGTTTTCAGGTGAAAACAACTCCGTCTACCCTGCTGAGCCACATTCTGTCGGAAGCGTGTCTGATGGGGGGCTTCGAGGTGTCCGCCTTCGACCTGCAGACCCAGTCGAGGAAGAAGGTCGACCTCTCCCTGTCCTTTCGCTTGTCGGGGCTGCCAAACAATGCGACCCTCGAGATGATTCCTAAATCGACTGCAAACAATGCTCAGGTCGAAATCGCTCTCCAGGTATCTTTCATTCGAATTTACAAATCTGAAAAATAGTTGAAAAGTTATTTTTTGGATTGATATCATCTTTTCGTCTTTAGGTTCCAAGCGGAACTCGTAAAACTCAACAAATCGCTGCCTCGTCGAGTCTGTTCGAAATGTTGGCTTTGTTCGAGAAAGAATTCGGTGAAAACCTGACGGGGGAAGTGGAAGGACAGTCCCCTTGTGCCGTCTATATGAACAAACAGGTAGAATGGCCATTTTTTGATTCCTGAATGAACTCTCTCATAATAAACGTCGAGTAATCTGAATCTTGAACATTTTATTCGTATTTTTATTCCCATTCTAGTAGGAACCGCTAAACCACATTCCTTATCTAGTGTTCATCCGACTATGATTAAAAAAATAGAAAATTCCTGCGACCCTGAAAGTAGATCCAACGTGGGAAAGAAACTCAAAGGAACTCCAAATGGAGGTGAAAAAGAAAGCAGACAGTGCGCTATTTTCCTCCACTCTCGCCTTATTCTACACATCCTCTGCGTGTTTAGCACATTTCGTAAATACTCTCGATTATCTATGAGATGAACGTTGCCTAGTGGAAAGGGCAGAGACGCTGGTGCGAACCGCGGAGTGAGCATAGTGTGAGAAAAGGAAAGAACGCAGACAGACAAGAAGGAAAGGCTTCGCACTGACGTTAGAGTCCAGAGGAAGAGGCAGCGTTCATCTCAAAAATAATGGAGAGTACGAAGCGCAAAAGCGATTTTCGAAAATTTATTTTTTATCAATTGTATGCTAATTTCTTCGGTTTTTCCTATCGAGAGTGTATACAGGACTCAATTTGATACTCAAAAATGGCTAATCCATCCCTTTTCGGCGAATATAAAAATATGGCTGGCGGTCCCTAGATTTTAGTTATGTTTATGTTTCGTTTTATTTCAGTATTCGGGTGAATTGGAGCTGCAAAGCAATATTCTTTCTTCTCTGGGAATTTCTGGCAAAGTCCTGATTCGGTGAGAAACATGAAAGATGAAAATGTAACGGTACACACCTTTCAGATTCATCCGAACGACTTTGACAGAGGAGCAGAAAGAGAGCATTCGAGTGAAGATTGAAGAAGAACAGAAGAAGAAACAGGCACTGGCTGTGCAGTTCGAAAAGGCGAAGCTAGAGAATGAGGAGAGGGAGAGGATCCAAAGAGAAATGGAAGAGGTTTAGCTACACCCCTTTCTAGTTAGCTCTTTCTCATATCTCTTCTAATAGAGAATTTTATCCTAAAACCTCAAACTTGACGGCTAACAATCCGATTTTTTCCTAACTATACATGAAAAATGTTAGGATCAGTCTCGATTTCTACTATACACGAATTTGGTTTATTTTGTTAGCTTTGTACATAACTTTGTATTCCAAAGACAAAAAAAAATCATTTAGATTTTATCTGAAAACATTCCGTATTCAATTTGTTTCAGAGATTCCCTAGAGAGTTGGCTGAAAAGGAAGCTGTCGAAGAAGCGAAAAGGAAGGAGGAAGAAGAGAAGTGGAGAAAGGAAAGGGAGGCACAGATCGCAAATGGACAAGGTAGGACAAAATAACACAAGGGTTTATGAATCGATTCCAGAACCGATGGAAGTCGACGGGGCGAGTCAGTCGAATTTACAGCAGAACATGCCTATGCACAGTGGAAGAGACATGCTCAGTGATATGCCCATGTCTGACCCCAATGCCTGGTATGTTTGCAAGGCTATGATTAGGAAAAAATTTCTAAGATAGTATTATATCTTCATTCATGAATGGAAAAGTCGAAGAAAATGTATTATTTTAGGTCTTTTGATGCTCCCGTGTTCTCATTCAATCCAAATCAGTCTCGCCCAATTGCACCTGATCCGAATGCTTTCAATTCTGCTTCGGACGAGCACATTTCTCAGCTGAACAGACTTCTCGAACAGGTACTTGCTAATTTCGAAATTGCAACCATAAGACAATCAAGTTGAAATATTTCTTTTCTGAATCGTTCCTATTATCCTTTCACACATATCATCATGGTGTATTTATCTTGCGATTTCTAAATAGTCGACTCAAGTTTTTTTTCTCTTCTAAAATAGTGTTTTCAGATAGACAATTCCCTGCAGAACTCGAATTCTCTGGACAATTTGGTGGACATTGTGGCGAATCAGGGCAGAATTCCCCTATCACAGATCGCGCAGATTGCCGAGGCACTGCCTGCAGAGCCTGAATCATTTCATCCGGTTGTCATCGAGCCCTGCGATCGAAAGGCTATCATTTTCGTTAAAGAGTAAGTTACTTCGTCATTGTTATGAGCAGTCATAAACTTATTCATGAGAAATGTTTTTTTTTTTTTTTTTTTTAAATCTACCAAAAATATGTTTCGGAGAAATTTAGTAGAATTTTCACGCTTTTCCGAATTTTGCTTCAAAACAATCGTTTCACAGCTTTAAATTTGCATATTGCAGAAAAGATGGAGCATTCGAATCATCTGAGCCTGTTCCGGATGAGTTCTTCGAGGTGAAAGTGGAGGATCTGAAGTCGATTCAGAAGGATTTGCGGGAAGACGTGAGGCAGCAGACGCAGAGAGCACTGCTGCCGAAGGCCTTCGTTCAGAACAAAAACAGGCAACTCAAAATGGCTGCTTACAAGAACACCGTCATTCGACTGGCTGTGGGGGAACACATTCTGCAGTTGCTATTCGACTCTGCTGAACCAAGTAAGAGAATTGTTAAAGGGATTATTCGAAGAAAAGAAAACAAATAAGAGGAAAGTTGGTAACGCATTTACACTATTGTTATTCGAATATTGCTTTCTGTAAAATGGCATTTTATGGAGATTTATTCTTTTTCAATCTCATAATTTGCATTTGAGCTTCCCGCCTGCTGGATTTTGTCAAATCCCACGTCTCCAATCAACAAGCCAAGTTCAGCTTCAAACTCGCTCATATCACGGCAAGAATTCTTTGAAAAATGATCAATTTTAATATTTTTCAGGTCGAAACTAGCGAGAAGAATTTCATCGAATTGGATTTGGCTCCGAAAGCGACGCTCGTTTTGAAATCAGTTGACATTGGTTCGGGTAAGAGAAGAAATTTAATATGAAACTCATACGTTTTCCTCTCTACACATTTGAAACTAGTTTTTGTCAACACTTTCACTGCCAAACCTTATGCATTTCCGAAAAAGTAGAGAAGAAAAAATTTGAAGAAATTTGTATCGTAATTTTTGTAGAAATGGTGTTCAACGAGTTGCGTGAACGTATCAATTCGTCCACTCAGACCGAGGCAGATCAGCTGAGCACTGAATGGCTTGCTGTCAACACTTCATTCCGTCCCTTTACAGGACTCGCTTTGCCAGGTATCAGATTCACGAAATATTTTGCCCTGTGGTTCGATATTTCTCTATTACAAAGCCAGAAACCATAGGCATTTTTGGAGATTTGGATTGTTATGACGTCGTGAACAGGCGAAAGTGTCGGAATAGGAGTTAGCTCTCACTTTGTACACGATTCACTATAACAAGCTTTTGCGGTCGTGTAGATTTGAGATTTCCTCAATTTTGGTTATGGTCAGGGATTTTGGCAGTCGCTTTCCGCGGCTCCAGTGAGAGCGCAGATTATAGAAAAATTTTAATAAAACGAAGATAAGCGAGAAAGGTAGAGAAAAAGAATTATTGATGACCTCCCGACCCGCCAACCTTCGTGGGGTCATGGCTAAATTTAAGCTCTAGTTTGAACAATAATGAATATGCGCTTGCAGAAGAATCGAGACAAACCAAGAGGCCTTCGACTACAGACGGTGGAAATGATGACAAGAGACATAGATCGGCGCACGAGACGCAGAACACGAACTTGCCTAAATGGTTTAAGAGACAATGATTGGCCTGGGCCTTGAATCACTGAATGACTGAATAAATGTGCACTTAAAATACGGGGATAATTATGGGAATTTTATCTCTTATCATTGCCTTTGCTGAAACATAAAATCCTTTCAAACAATAAAAGTTTTATCCTATTTTCTTCTTGAAAATATACACGCACGAAACTTTGTCGTGGAATCTGATAAAAGACAGCAACAAGTTTGAATGTAACGAGACCAGATTTAAGAAATTAAGGCACGAGAAAAGGAAATATTGTTGATGGAGAGAACGTCGATATTCGAAGATTACACTATGTCTCGTTTCTCTTCTACGCGACTCACTATTTCGCTCCTCAAACTCTACTTCTAATTGCTGCATGAATATCGACTTTCTCGCCAATCAACGATACACTGAAGTATTTCTGTTCGATCATCGAAAGTTAGCTTCTTCAGCGTAATTAATTTGAATTAGTGACGACATGAAATTAGCTGTGTTTTCAATTCTAAATTTTACCTCGTCACTTCTGTGAATAAATACTGATTTCTAAATTCTAACAAGAGCGATCTCTAGCCACCCACAACAATTGTTCACTCCTCACCAAGGATGTTCTCGATGAATTCATCCAGCTCTTCATCAGGAACGGCCCCTTGGAATCGCTCACAGGGCTCCCCGTTCTTGAACGCGATCACTGTCGGCACAGCTGTCACCTGCAAATTAGAAGAATGGTAGAAATTTTGGGAAAAAACATACTGAAAATGTTTTCCTTGCTAAATATTTTTTTTCTCAAAAGAAAATAATTAAAATTTATTTAAAAATATGTAGTTCTGAATCTAATTACAGCTATGGCGTCTTTAGTTGTGAAGATACCTGATAATCCATAGCTATATCAGCAGCGGCATCCACGTTGATCTTTGCCAGTCTCACTTCGCCACCGCGACTCAGCACCTTTTCTTCCAGTCGAGGTCCCAACGATTTACAAGGGCCTGTAGAAAGAGAATTAAGTGGGTTCCGAATCACAACTCCCGATCATTACCACACCAGTCTGCATGAAAGTCGACGATGACGGGAGAGGGGGAGTTGACGACTTTATCCTCGAAATCCTCCTGAGTTTCCACGTCGAAAATCGGCGAGCAGTACGAGCGATACTGAACGAGAGCGTTTTACAAGTGTGACTCTGAGTGATTTGTCCTCGCTTTTTTCAGTTTTCATAAGGTGCTTTATCATGATGGGAAAACTCCATAGCATCTTCTTCAAGTTTAAAAATTGAAATAGATAGATAACTGTTCTACCTGCACTTTTGCGAGATTCCGTGCTGCAGAAGGGGTCGCCCTGTGGTTGCTGAGAGTGGATTTGAGTGCGGTCGAGCGGACCATCGTCCAGCCAACTCGGCTCATCGCGGAAAGCATCTCGGACTGAAATAATCACCATTTTCAGCAAAAATTTGAAAAAAAAAATGACGAAATTTTAAAAACCAATGTATTGCTCATTCGTGCCGATTACGCGTATTCCATGGCGATATATCGTCGCTATTTTTTCACTTCCAAGTGTCAACGCTCTCGATTTTTCGTGGTTTTTAATTTTTTCTCGATTTCTGCCGATTTCAGACGATGTCAAACGAGTGGGGCAACAGTTGGGATTCGGGCAGCGAGTGGGGCGCCCCTGCAGGCGGATATGCCAGTCACAATCAGCAGCAGCAACAGCAGAATTACGGGTGAATTTTTTGGATCATCTAGCATTTTTCCCGATTGTATCGAATCGAATTTGAAAAATTAGAACCACGAACAGACAGTAAAGATGATTCCACTTTTGTGACGCCAACACTGACACTGCAGTGTCCGTGTCGAACGCTTTAATGTCTGATCACGAGCAAAGTTCGAACGGTGGTAGTTTTCCCGTCAATCCGCAATTTCATTTCCAGCGACTACTCTCAATCAGGCGGTGGGTCGAGTGGTTTTTACACGAGTCAGCAGCAGTCGAATGGCTATGCCGGACAGCCCTCTGCTGGATTCGACTATTACTCGCAACAGGCCCAGCAGCATCACGCCGGACAGCAGCAACAGACGCAAAATGGTACGGATATTTACCTTTTGTGAAATATCATCAAACTCGTTATTGGTGAACCAGAGTTGACAGTAATTGCGAGTTTCTATTGCTAATCAGTTTCGATTCTGGAGTTTTCAAATTTGCATTTTCGTAAATTGTTTAACAGGTAATACTCGCATTTCATTGACGAGGATTCTTGAGAATTTTCGTTTTTCGGGGTAAATTCCAATCATTCTATCAAGTTCCGAAACGAACTGAGCCACTTTCTCAAGAATTTCTAAATCGAATCCAAGTTCGTTTTCTCTTCTCCGAAATTGCTTGCTGCTCCTGATATATTTCAACAATCCAGCATTTCCTTTCAGCATTCAGTGGTTTCATGCCGCAGAACCTCATGTCAGACCCGCTGATGGCTGCTGCGCAGCAGTTTGGAGGCCAATTCGCTGAGCAACACAAGGAGAAGGTCTGTCAATGTCGTGAATTTCTTCAATTTCAAGGCTACCTTTCAGCTGTCGAAATACATCAGCGGTTTCAACCTGAAGTACTACTTTTCAGTCGACAATTCCTACGTAGGCAAGAAGCTCTTCATTCTCCTCTTCCCCTTCTTCCATCGGGTATGTTTGTAAAAATATTACGGCAACAATTTTTGCTGATAATTCTAAGCTTGCATTTGTTGAAAATTTTGGATAGGATGATGTGTCCCTGGACAAGTGATCAACTCAAAATTCCACATTCGAAACAAGATTATATTTGCTAAATTGTCGTTGCTAGACTTTGCCGCAGATTGGTCGATGCAGTAATTATTTTTCAGGACTGGAGTCTGAAGTTCAGTGGCGGTTCCGACCCCGTTCCTGCTCGAGAGGACGTGAACGCTCCCGATCTGTACATTCCTCTGCAGGCCTTCATCACTTATGTCATCGTGTCTGGGTTCGTTCTGGGCACTCAGGGAAGGTATGGCTTTCTTTAAATTTCAGCAAAGTAATTTCGGTAAAATCGCAGATTCTCCCCCGAGATACTGGGAATGCTGACGAGCAATGCCCTGATCTGGGTGATCATCGAGAACTTCATCATCTTCGTGTCCAAGTACCTCATGAACATCTCGCAGACCATGTCTGTCTGGCACGCTCTCGCATACAGCACCTACAAGTTCGTCGGGTGAGTTGCTTTTTTAGTTTCATATTTGAAAAGCTCATTAACCTGTGCTTTTGTATTTTTTATGACTTTAGTTTTCTCATGAAATGCCTCATTATTTATAGGGTAAGTTGTTGTTCGATTCTAAACGAATTATTTTTAATGAAACTGTCTAAAGAATTTACTAGCACATAATGGGAAATATCATTTCCTTCTTTGTCCTCTGAAATCATACCAATTTTTGACGACTCACGAAATATAGAAGGTAGGGAAATATTCAAATAGGATGAGTTTCAGGATGATTGTATGTCTGTTGATGTTCATGGCGGGCGGCAAGTCGTTCTACTATGCAGGACTGCTGTACGTCTCCGTGGCACTCGTCTATTTCTTGGTAAGTTTAAATTTTCATTGGCAATTGACAATTCTATAAGTATATGGAGAGTTCATTTTTGATCAAAAGTAGTCATCTTCTTTTACAGCGACCTTCAAGAACCTGAAACCAAGCATGAATACTGTTCACTCGTCTACACTTCTGATTTAGAATCGAAACATTCTCGAACTTTGAAAATTTTCATGTCTCACTTGTGTCCGTATTTGTGCAAAGTTTCGGCTAAATCGACTTACTACAAATGAATCATTTTGTCGCGAAAAATACTATGACATGAAATGACTGGCTCTATACTTTTGACCGCCACTGTAAATTTCTTACTGTCTTTTTTGATGCTATAGTATATTTTATCATTTGTTTGTTTACAGATCCGCACAGTGCGCAATTTCGTGTTTGACTCGAATCACTATTCTGATGACGACGGCCGCAAGCGCAAGCTCATGCTCATTCTGTTCATCGTGGTCACTCAGCCCCTCATTCTCTGGTGGCTCACCAGGTGGGTTCGCATTTTTGCTTTCACTCAGTGAGCTAATCACAACATCTTTTTGAACAATTATGATTACAGTATTTTTCACAAGTTTTATTTTTTTTCCCTATAAAAATCATGATACAAAATTCGTAAAGAACGCACGATGAATTCAGTACTCAAATATCACCCGATAGAATTCAGCCCGTGGTGAGTAGAAGATCTGTGATGTGATTGATAGTGCAGACTGCAAGAATGCAGTGCAGCATTTCCTTTGTTATGCAAGGGACTTTTCTTTATATTTTCCCCCACACTGGTCAAGGCATGTATGGAATAGAATGGGGAGCCTCAGCTGATTGACGGTTTTCTCCATTTATACGATTCTCCGGAATTCAGTTTTGAATTCAATAGTTTCGGCACTTTAACTTCAATTGTAGTTAAAGCGGCATGTTGAAACTGAAAATGTGCCAAGTTTCGGCTTTCTGTGCTCGCTTATTTTTCCCCGGCCGAGCTGATTCTCCCTATTTATGCAATCTGCGTGAATTTTATGCCATGAAACTTTATTCTTATTTTAGTCTCCCTTTGTACGCTTACGTATTTTCCCCGTGTGAAGTGGAACGATGTTTATTTCAAGAGATTTCCTATATAATTGCGTGCAGCAATATATATGGTGAATCGTTAATGTATTCCTCTACTAGATATTGTTTTTGCGGTGTATTCAGATCTCAAACGCATGAAGTGGTGTTGTGAATCAGAAGTGTTCTCGTCAGGCATTCACCTCGGATAAGTAATTGAAGAATTTCAGTGGCGCGACAAGTTTTGATGCTCAAAAGTTCGATTTCGCCCAATTGGCTATGTCAAAAATGGGAATGAGCGGGAAGAAGCACGACGTCCCTATGACTGAGGACGGGGAGGTCGACTACGAGGCTCTCCTCAAAATCCCTCATCCCGACGAGTAACTTTATTCACTGTAAGCATTTTACAAACTGCATCTTGGTCAGATGAATCTCCATTACTTTCGTTAAAGCGTGTACTAAATCACATGAGCCTATGAGCTAAAATTCACAGAGATGATAGAGGTAGCAAGGTAATATCTCGGGAAATTCGAAATTGTATTCTCTCCTAACGCCTCGGCATTTCTGTGTGGTAGATCAGGATTAGTCTGACCAAAATGAAAGTATAGGAATTCAAATATGGCTATTTTTAACGAGTTAGCTGAGAAGTTCACTAATTTATCATTTAAATCTCCAACAAACGATAAACTTCTATAAAAAAAGTCTCGAGTTTATTCAAAACATTTATCTAATTTATGTCACTAAATTATTCAAAACTCCTGCATCGTATACTCGTTGATGATGATAATTATGAGCGAGATTCTTTTCTTCTTGTGATATTATGTGCTCTCTTCCAACATCTTCTAAAATAACGATGCTAATTTTTAGTCAATTTTCGTACTGAAAGATAAGATTTGTATCCTTAGTCGAAGAGTAATTTATTCAAAGTGCCTTTCGTTGCCTCCAAAATATCAGTTGTTGTTCAAAATTGCAAAAGTTCTGGATAACTTTGATACCAATTTCGTCTGTCCCTATTCGATATTTTAGTCATCAATTGCGTGGGTTCAATTCAATTTCTTTGATCGTGCATCATGGTATTTATCATTCAAATTCAAATAATTATGGGAGTGTCTATGGTTCCGGACGTCATTTTTGTAACTGCAAAAAATAAACAAAAGTTTGCTAAACTAATTTATTCCAACAACGATAATAATAGGTTGGACAAGTAATTAGAGTAGATAGAAAATGGAAATTAGCCCTGGAAACGTCTAACAAACTTGATTTCTAACAATGTTTACCATTAGATTTGATTTCGAGAAAATTCCCATTCGATTTTCTCGAATCAGATCTGTGTTCACCAAGGGCAATCGTGTAAAAGCAAATCATATAGATGATTAGCAGGTAAAATAATTGAAAATATTTGAGATGGTGATGGTGAATATTGAATGCAGTTAAAGTAGTACAAATTATGAGGCTTTCGAACATGGAAATGAAGAAACGACTAATTTGACGGTATTAGAAGAAGAGTGACATCGATTGTAATACATACCACGAATTATGATGAAATAGGTAATCTATTCTTGCACAAAGATACATTTTGCTATCTAAGCTAGAAGACGACAGTGGTAATAGAAGTTTATGGAAGATTTAATAGTTGACCGTATTTATGGATCCCTTATAAATGAGAAGCTTGACAAGTTAAGACACTACTAGTGAAACGTATGCAACTAATTGTTAGGATTATTGATGATAGATAAAAGCCCCTGAGTTAACATTTGCTTATCATGTTCTACTCTATTTGGGAGAGTTATATTATTTTCCAATAGAAATTGTGTTTAACGGAGGTGATTTGGGAGAAGAAAACATCTAAAACGAGTTTGTACTGAAAATTTTTAAATCGATCGAATAAACAACGAGAGGAAGGTTGATTTACGCGCAGTTTCGGATACAAATAATAAAGGAGAGTAGATTTTTTTTGCACATTTTTTCATTTTTTCAATAGTTTAGAAGAAGATACTGAATGCACAATTCATGCATGACGACACTTGCTGAAAACAAGACATCGAGAGTAACAATTGTAAATACAACAATTAAATAGTTAATTAGAAAACAATTAAGGATTAATTATTGTGTGGCTTAAGAGTAACAAAGAGAAACAGGGGTTTCACGTGTCCCGCAACGAAATTGTTGTGTTAAAGGTGATGATGAATATGTTATCCCATGCTAATTAACTTGGTCATATTTTAGCTGATTAGAGGGCGTGGCCTAACGGTGCTGTAACTGACATAGAGATATAGAGAATTGCAGCTAACTAGGACAATTAGAGACAACTATCTTGAACAAATAGTTGCTCTACTATAAGAGAAGAGGAAATGAGAAATTAGCTACGACGTAACCCGGCTACGAGGTAAGGTTCTGGTTGTCGATTGGAAGGGAAATTAACTACGTAGGTATAACATAAAGTTGGATATTGCGATAGATTAGAAAGAATCTCTAAGTTATCGAGGTGCGAAAGATAAGCCTATGCTATGCAGCTCTTTATGGTGGTGGATTATAAAGACCTTGATTTGCTGCAAAGCGTAAGCGATTCCATTGAAAAATTCAATTACAATAAAACAGAAGATAGATAATTCGAGCGACGTTCGAAATCCCGACAAGAATGAGTTTGTATGGAAAATGCCAATCCGCAAATAGTCGCAGACAGGAGAGAGAGAAGTAGAGGAAATTATGTCATCCTTACAAAGAACACGAATAATCTGAAATAATGATTACACAAACGCATCATCTAAATACAACATTATCTAACCCGATTAACTATGCAATAAACTTTTGCTAAATTCAATATCAAGAAGATATTTGATGATAACTTTCACACACAATAAAATAAAGTACTCTATTTGAGAATCATTAGATAAACTTGTAAATAAGTGAGGCAGATATAAGGAAAAATCTAATATTTGTAAACTTTAACGGACCCAAAAAATAGATAAAGACAGCATTAGCCATTATACTTCTATCAAAATTACAAAAAAGTAAGAGATAGAAAATGAGCCAGCAAGTAGTCCCTTACAATAAAAACGTCACTACTATGAACAAATGGATACAAACAAAATCGGAAATTCCAACTATTGCCCTATTTGAGTTTGTTTAAAATTGCTGGCAACAATTAGAAGTCGGGAAAGGAGGCGACGTTGCGATGATTGACGAGTTGAGCAACGCGTCAGAGAACAAAACTGGACCGAATGTCTTGTTTCGTGAAGTTAGGAGTCAATTAGGTCCAACCCTGTTCGTGAATTTCGGGGTTTCGAACGGCTCGGGATTATCCTTGGGGAAAAGAAGAAATTGAGTCGACTTCATTCGTCACTTATGGCGACGCACCATTGTTATCATTGTCAGAGTGTTCTGGTATCTCTGCAGTCGAATCCAGACGATGCTGAAAATTTTTATTAAAGTCAAGTTTTGCTGGCTTTTGGATGATTGCTTTGAGATAGCGATATTTGTTTGTCAATATTACTCTCGAAAGGAAGCCGAGGGCCTACTTTGCATAATAAATATCGGGTTTAGGATGAGTGTCTCAGTCTGTCTGTTTGACTAATATTGGTATGCGTCACAACACGATTTTATGGCTCGTCTCTCTTTAAATATTCTTTAATTGATTCGATTAGAGCAATGGTCTTTGTTCTAAATTCTGAAAATTCAATGGGTTTTTCATAGAAAAGCAATTTGTACGAGACTGGGACGATTCTCAAAAAATCGATTATCGCAGATTTTTGATAAAACACATAATGTAGTCTTGAAGTAAATTTAGCTCAACTAATCACTTTTATCAGACTAGTATATTCGGCATAAGATAATTTTAAAAAAAAAATCATTTGAGCTGGATAAAAGGTCTTGCGATGACGCTTTCATATTTCAAAATGAAATTAAAATCGAAAGAATCGTCATAAACTTGGAGAAAAAATTCTATCTTCGCGTACTCGTTTATTTCGATTTAGAATATGATCTTCATATTCCTCCACAGCCTAACATTTTCTCGCCAATTACCTGATTCATTTTCTCGAAGTCGAGCGATGGTCTCCACGAATTGCGCCGAGTGCGTTTTGGTGGGGCGGGTCCTGCCGCTCGCACTACTGGCTGTGGCGTACGCGGTGTTTCCTCGGGCGGTGGGTGGTTGATCAGAAGACGCACTGGAATGCGACGAGCTGCCACTTTGACATTTCGCTGGGAGTCTGAAGGGATAATTTTATTTTGATTTGACGTCGCTGAAATACCGTCGTTGCTACGGAGTCGGCACGCAATGGGCTGTTCATCCTCCTGTGCTCCAGATTTCATGCCCACTGGAGTCGGTTGTCCCTTTGCCAATGAGCCAGAGTATCTTCTCTTCTCCGCACTGGGCATCAAAATTGGTGACTGTCCGTTCACGTTCATGTTGAGCAGCGGAAATTCGCACTGTTCTTTGGTGTACTTGGCTTCTGGCTTGGCGATGCCAATCGGAGCCAAGTCTCGCATTCGACGACTAGAAATATTGTTCATTTTTCCAATTATATCTTGGAAAGGTCTTACGGAGTAGGTGTAGTTGCTCCTCCAGTGTCGCTGTCTTCCTCTCCATCGCCTGTCATTATTCCAGATTCTCGACCGAACGAGTCCCAGCTGAAATTTAAATATTGTCTTACTGCAGCCATAGACTTTTGTATTCTAAGGAATTAACTTCCGATATATTTATGGCTTTCCCTGTGTAATTATTTCTGAGTTTATTTTCATCCATCTTTTAGTGTAGAATAATCTCCTCCATTGTTCTTACAGATAACAAATCATTGACGCACTAAAAACAATGGCCCTGGCTACACTTTTTCATAGTCAATATATTCGTGAACAAAATCCCAGCGAGTCGCGGAGGACAACGAAAACTAGAAAAAACGTAAAAGAAGATGGATTATATGGCCATAAGCAAAGGAAAAAGGCAATAAAATTGGTCCCTCGACAACTATTTTATTGAGATTGGATGCAACAAAGCGAGACGTGGCAGGCTATGTGAAGGCGAAAGGCCAGTGATCCTTTGCAATCTATTCCTTCAATCTTTCGAGCTGGCAATTTGTTTTTGAGATCTTCCACGCTATATTTTTGATAGGGCCTCGTGAGATTCCTGGAAAAATAGTTGCAGGATCCCGATTTTTTCCGAACCGTTTGGCAATAATCCACAAATCCAACGATGTGATGCGAAAACACAAAATTTAGCATTTCTTGTGTGCTTCGGAATTTTCGTTTGTGATTTCGCAATTCAATTCGGAATCAAAGTTGAATCGAATAGCGAATTGCATCGAAATGGGTGCGTTTTGCGTTTCGTTCGACTTGAATTGTGCTGTGTCTGCGTCTGGCGGCTCATATATTTTTATGTCGCTTTCTTTGCATTGGATCGGCCGTCGCGTTTCTTCGCAATCGCGTCCTTTGTTTGCAAAGGATTCACACATAGACGCCGAGTGAAGGAGAGATTGGAAAGGAGGAGAAAGGTGAAGGGACAGACAGATGGGGCAATCAGAGCCAAGTAGGGGGCCGTATACAAATGGATGCTATTCCGCACATACACAGCCCTCATCCCACTGATTCGATCCACCAATTCATTTGCATTATGCCATCCTATCTGAATACACTATTGCGTCTTCACCCACGATTCGATATGAACCCTTAGATCAGTCTCGCTTGTTTTCTATCTCGATCAAATTATAAACTCAAAGAAAAGTCAATAGAAATATAGATCAATCACACATCGCGCAGCGAGAAATGTGAAGATTCGACAAAAAAAGACTAACAAAAGTCTGTCTCGCCCGACTTGACTACGGTCGATTTCGTTTTGAACTTTGACCGCACTCTGTTTAGCTTCATTTCTATCGTAATTCGTGGAAGAGAGCCGCGGCGAAATATGGTGCTGGGCTACTGCCGATGTTTCGAATTTGAAATGAGAAATGCGAAATGCACCAGACTATAGTATAAACAAAGTCTTTGTAGTAAAGCGAATTGGCTCGTCAATCGGTTGGGAGAAAGGATAAATTTTCGTGATATTCTCTCAGACACCGAGTCTCAAATGAGTGACAGATGTATGCGAGTTATCGGTCTTTGAATTCTTAAAGTTTCCAGGCTTATTTTTCTTTCCTGATACCTAGATCTGATTGTCTGGTAAAAGAATCTAATTATCAGAACATTTTAGCTTAAGAGGGAAGGGTCCGCACGAAATGCTCGGCCTTATGCCATGCATATGTCTGGCTTAATATTCTAATTTCATTCAAAATCATACGTGTAAGAATTTTTTTTTTAATAGCAACTTTGCTAAGATATCGAAAGGTCACGACTCTAAAGAATTTTCTCCGTTTCAACTCAAAAGTTTTGAAAATGAAACTACGATGCCAAATTTTTTATTTGTTTGTTTTTTTTTCAAATCAAGACTTCGTGGATCTCTTACTCAAATCCTATCTTTTCCCAGCTAACAATCTCAAATTTTCAAAATTGACATCGATTTTCTGCATTTCACTTTCTAAATAGACGAGAAGCCATTCGGAAGGAAACTTCTTAGCTGTTTTCTTGTTGGAGAAAGGCAAAATGAAAGATTGAAAATTCGTTTTTATCACGCATAAGGAGGTGAAGTCCTTTGGGAGTGCAGACATGGAATGCGAAAATGGGAGACCGATAAGCAAGTATGCAGTATCTCTCCGAGTAAAAACGACAAAGAACGAATGAAACGATGCTAATTTTCTGTTTCCTGAACAGTTTTTAAATTTGAAATGAACTTCAGGAAACGTAATCGCAGAGCTCAGTCGATGAATACCAAATGAGGTCATGTAATTTGAGAGTCTTCGATCATTTTGTTTGAATGTTGTTTCAGAAGAAGAAAACTTCATAATGTTGATGCAGCCAAACCAATTACTCGAGCAGCTTGCAGCTCATGTTCGGCCCTGCCTTCCCTTTGCCGTCAATCGGCAGCCATTCAATTATTCAGTCATTATTTGATGCGCTCGCGCGAGCAACTCGAGCGACATCGCCTGTTCGCACCCGGCAGCCTCCCTTCTCTTCCCAGCCCCTATTCCCTTCCCCGCGCTCCTCACTTTCCCTTCTCCGTCTCTGACCCGCCCTGCTCCCCTGTTGTCTCGCCTCTAGCCTATCCTTCAACACAGCCCCTCTTCCCCTTTCACCTCCGCTCTCGTCTATCTCATTCTTTTCAATGTAAAGAAAGTCGCTCTTTCTCTCATTCAACGAGGTTTCTTTGCCGTTTTCTTCAAAGTTTATGACAATGAAACGACGAGAGTTTTTGCTTCAATCGACAGCGATTATGACATCATTCGAGATGTTTTTTGAAGGAACGAAACCCAGAAACATGAGATTAGCAAAGGAAAGTTCGGGGAATTTTCGGAGACTTTAGGCCATCGTCGTGTCTTAGTATGGTCATGCGACGAGTGAAATGTAGAATTTTCGACGAAGTAAAATCGATGGCGACAGATTTAGCCTTGAGATGGCGGTGGAGTGAAATTACTGTAGGATTAGTAAAACGATGAGTGAAGAAGTTGGTATGACGAAAGCAGAGAACAGGGAATCGAGGAGAAGACTATTGACTATGAGAGATGAGATGAGATGGCTGGTTGAATTGAGCTGCTACAATCAAGCCAACAGCCAAGCAAGCAACAAAATGCTGCTCATTCTTTAGTGGATTAGTTCCACTTGAGAGACGTCAGCGATGAGATAAAATTAGATACTGAAAAGGAACGAAGAGATGATATTGCAATTGGGTATGTTGGATTGAGAGCTTGTAATTCTGAAATCCTTTCATTTCCTTCTCGTCTCGATTCTCGTTTCGGATTTTTTCCGATTACACCTCCGCGCAGACTGTTTCCCTAGACAGAATACCAACTAAACAGCCCGTGTCGTTTTTTACTTCCCCCTTCTGCTGTCTCAATTTCCTCTCATCTTTCCTTCACGCACCACTCAGACATTTTCAACCAGACCCGAACAATGCGATCAGTTAGTCACCTTCTCTGGCTGTACTCTTGTTATGCAAATAAGGGATCGGATAACTCGAAATATTCCAAACTAGTTTGCTGTTGTTACCTCTCGGTATCGGTGTCATTCGGAATCGGTGGCGAAGCCGAAAGAGCTGGCGGTGAAGCACCACATAGAAAATTCTCGTAACTGGCCTTCCATGCTTCATTCTGCTGTTGCTCTAAAACAAGTTAATTGAGTCTTCCACTTAATAGAGTCTTTTTATGGCTTTTAATCTCATGGACTCAATTTCCCAAGAGCCAAGGATTAAGGTCTCAAATTACTTTGAATGATCTGCTCGAGTTCCTCCTCGTCTGATTCAGTGCCAGAGTCGTGCAACTCGCTGCTGTTGGTGGTTCCAGTCCTCTTTTCCGATAGTCTCTTGCTGCTTCGTCTGCCAGGAGTGACTTCATCGAAATTGCCAGCTCTACGATGCCCTCCACAGCCTGTCTCCTCTTCGTGGTGCTCGTTTTGGGAGAGCGCGCCCATCTCTTTCACGAGACTATGCATTTTTGCGCTTCGATCCCTACCCGTATTCTGAAACGGAACATGCTTAATGAGAGTCACAGAGTCATAGGCACACAAGACAATTATCCTCTCTAGGTCATAAGTTGTTTTCACTTCATTACGAAAATGGTGGGCTTTGAGTCAGCAACTCCCCTTTCTTTCCTTGCAATTATTGCATCAACTTACAGTGAAAAGATGTTATTGGATGTGGACGTGGACTTCAATTCTGCGTTGTTGTGTGGCTATTTGCGTGTAGCGGCTGACCTTATCCCAGTCTCTCAGCCAATTGACAGAATTCGATGGACGATGAAATGAGGAGATGAGAAAGGGACGAGGTGTAAAACGAGAACAGAGTGCGGATAGAGAGACGATCAGCACGTCAGCACATTGCCATCTGCAACCAATTCCATTATTTTCTATTTCGAACGATATAAAATATGCGATGCGAGTCGAATCGACAAAATACGAGATTATGAAATGGGGAATTTGGAATAAGAGCACTCAGCTCAAAAGTTGGTTTTACTGGAATTGGGATGAGATTTGTTGCTAGGAGCATCGAAAGCTGTAGAGTCAGGAAGAGGCGGAGAGAAAGTGAATAAGGCCAAAAATGCACCGTTCAAAGAACTCGAGTGGAAGGAAAACGAAAGGCGAATTCGATACATTCGCAATGTTTACAAGATAGGAGGAAAGTGAGAGATGAAGAGTGTAGAAGAACGAAAGATTGCGAGGAGAAAGCAGGGAAGGGAAAGGAGAACACGATCAGAAGAGAAATTTGGAGAGCATAAGGAATGAGAGACGATGGAAGATGGAAGGAGAAACACAAGGGCCATGAGCGCGCATAGAGAGCATAGAGAGACAAGCTCAGTGCTGTGTGCGTATTTGTAGAAATTTTAGCCGCTGGGATACCAGCCAATAAACAGACGAAGCAGACTGCGGTCGGTGGGATTCGTCTGGATTTGGGAAGGAGTTCTCATATGTCCCCTATTCTGAATTCGAAAATTTCCCCTCTGGCAACAATGCGTTACATTTCGTCTAAAGATAAGCATTTCATGCTCGACTGGCATGATTCTATGCTGCTTTGCGAAAGACTGCAACCAATGAGAGAATATTCACGCGCGTTGGTGCGAGAAAGTGGAAGCATGGATAGAGTCTCGAAACGAAGTGTATAAATGGGCGGAGCGACGAAAAAGTGAGCTGAGCAGCGAGACAAAAGGGTCTTCCGAGAGAGTAAAGAGAACTGTTCGGTAGTCGAGTGGAGATGATGGTACACAATCGACATTACACAGGTATATACAGATGCAATGTCAGGTATTCAGAGGCTGAGTTAGAAATGGCAATGTTTTCGTCTGTCGTTTATTTGAAAGGTCCTTCTCACTTGATTCACTTCGATCGAAAACCAATCGCACTTTTCATTTCACTTTCATTTTCGTTATCTCAATTTTGGTGATTTTTCTTGCAGAAAGGCCGAGTGTCATATGTTGGGCTATACACGATCGAAATTGAAATTGCAGTAGAATTTTCAACTTTTTTCCATCGCAAGTTGAAAAGACATCAATTTTGCACGAATCGGTTACAATTTTGACTATGAAAAACGTGTCAAACTCGGAACCTTCGCGATGAAATTTATATTATCGGGAAAGGTTTCAAGTCGGTAAAGAATTTTGCGGTCTTAAATTTTTGAAGATATTGGCAAGAGGATAGAAGATGGAAGATACTAGTTTCCGAGCCGAAGACGTATTTGACTAATCTAATCAGTCAAGCGTGTGGTAGGGTATGAGAGAAGAAGCGAAGTGAGATACGAGAGAATTCGAAGGAAAACGGAAAACGAGCTGACGGCTGACTGCTGAAAGACGGAAAGCAGCGAAATGGTCATAAATAATAAAAGTGCAACTTGTTCGGCTCGCGAGATGCGGGACGATACGCGAGTTGTTTGCAACAAATGAGTGTTTCGCTTGGCTGCGAAAAGTGACTGGCTGCTATTTGCAAGAAAGCAATTGATCCCCCTTCGACCTCCGAAATACCGTATGCGTTATCAGTAGTTTTCGTCGAGAACTACTTATTCTTATTCTTTTGCCGTTATTTATTCGGAAAAATAGCAGTGCACCTCTGCTCTTTGCTCATTAAAAATCTGGAATTCATGATTATCAGTAGCAGAATCTCGATAATTCCAGTTTTTTTCTCAACTTCACTCATTGCTTTCGCGATTTTCTATTTTCAGCTAAAAGAGTGGATGACCAAATGATATATAGATTTGCGTTGCTAGTCAAACGGCCGACTATGTTAGAGACAAAAAGAGAGAGAAGAAGAGGGATCCAGAGGCAAACGGCCAAGCAGCCAACTGGCAACGCCGCGCCATTTTTCATCTGTGTTAACCATTTTTCCTCTCCATCAAAGCGAGAAAAAGTTGAGAATAACGACCAGAAACAACGATATAAACGATGAATCTTGGCATTTGATTTATGTTTTTAGCAAACTACACTAATTTGAGCAACTCATTACCGTAGAGCTAATACTCCATGTCTACACACTTCTTTGCTACAAACTGATATTGAGAGCTGAGTTTCATATGAATACAATTCCTTGAGTTTCACATGAATTATTGTGAGAAAGATGGATTCGAAGAATGAGTGGATAGATTCGTTTTTGTGATGCTAGGATTGCGATATTCTCGGGGTGATGCAATACGACGCATTGAACTGCTCAGAGAGTGTGTCAATTGTATTCATCTCGCTGAAAGGCGGAAGGAAACATTGCTGCTTCGAGCTAATTTCCTCGCTTGGCCAGTGAATTTTCTCGCCAGCAGGTCTCTCGCTCTCTATCCTTTCTCTTCTCCTTTGACGCATCGCTCATATTTTCTCGCTCGAGCTGAATTTCTCCTCGATTCTCACGTTTCTGCTCCCGATATGACCAATTTTTGGATAGCACAAAGAAGTACAAACAACGAAGCGGACAAACGACTACTGCCAAAGGCCTATTTTGGTGAAGGTGTCGGGTGAAAAGGGTTGAATAGATTCTTCCTATTCTTCCATCCTCGTTCCACTCACATACCACACACAGCCATCCCTCTGTTTTTCTTCCTTATCGCAAACCTTCTTCAGAATAATAGATAAATGTCAAAATGACTAACTATATTTTATGCAGGAAAAGATTCGAGTCAAAGATAATGAAGCAATGAAGAAAGCGAGGGAAGAAGGGTGCTTGCTGCTAAGATTCTTTCCATTACAAATCTTTTCCAGAGGGTCTGGCCGGCAGTAAATCGTAGAGTTTTGCGAGAGTGAAATGGGAAGTTTCGAAACAATTTTGTAAAATTGAGTAATAGATGGAATTTGTTTCACGTTACACCTCTAGATACGCGAATCTAAAGTTGCATTTCAAAAGAAGCTGATCTTCATAGATTTTTCTTAAATTGCTGTAAAAGTATATTATGCAAGCCTTTGAAATAGAACCTACAGTAATCTGAGTCTCTCAGATTTGTGGACGGAAAAGCGATTGCATTGATGATAGAATTGGTTACCCAGCACTGAGACACGGACGAGGCTTTTGCGAAAGTTGGACTGGTGCCAGAATGGATGGATATTTCTTTGCGAGAATGTAAGGTAGAGAAATGGGAATGGGAGAGGATAAAAGGGCGAGTGCGCATACAAAGCCTTCCTACAGAAGGAAGATATCCTGGAGAGCAGATTGATGCAATCCATCTATGGACAGTGCGCAATATCCAACTCTTTCAAAACCTCTGCAAAGCCAGTCTATCGATCGTTGAACTCCTCTCGCTAACACCCCTTCTACGACACTTATCAATATAACATTATGTAAACAGAGCTGACAGAAATAGCATGGAAAGGCAGAGAGTGCAGGAGGAAGAGACAATCACTGTGAAGGCTGTTGGCCAATTGCCAGAAGGGCCGAAATGAGATCGAGTCTGACCATGGAGGGATGAAATGGAACTGGAGAACAAAGAGAGAACAGAAAGAAGAGGAGGAGATGGAAGAAAAATGGTCGAGGGATCTCCTTGCGTCTCTGCATATATGAAGTAGCGAGGCTTAACAATGATTCCTCTCATTAGTCTGTCCGACTCTGCCTCTGCATTATGTATCAACGAGCAAGTGCACTTGCTCTCTTCCTTTTCCTCATTCCTCTTTCCCTCCTTCGTCTCTCTCCGACTTCGACTTCTTTTCGACGGCCTCATCGCCGATGTGGCTTCAGAGTCGGGAGAAAAAATGGGAAAATTGGAGAAAAATGGCATTTTTCGATTCGAGAAGTAAGCGAAAAATAACGAGGGGCGGATGCGAGAGGATGGAGTTTTGAATGAATGAATAGAGAAATGGATGGAGGGAGAGAGATGAGGCGATCGAATAGGAAATGGCTCACAATTCAATGAATTATATGCGATTTTACACAAATTTAGATGACATTTGCATATTTCGAGGTTAACCAGTTTTACCAGGTTATCAGAATACACGAGTTAGTTGAAAATTGAATTTTTGGCCTAAAATTTTTAACCCAATTTCCTGTAATAGTGCAAGATGCTTGGCTGGAGATTAGAAATTGTCCCGGCTACCTTCTAGGAAATTCGAAATTCGTCTTCCTGCTGCTTCTGCGGAAGGAGAAGAAACTAAGCTCCCTCAGGGCCGCTGCTGCTCGTTTTCTCACGGCTCACTTCAATTAGCGTTATCTCTATTTTTATCCGAAAATGGGAAAGTCTCCCAGCCTCTGCTTTCACAACGCGGCCACGCAGCTCATGCTCTCCTTTCCCTATGATCAGCAACTGCATTTGCGCATTCGAACTACAGCAATGATTTTCAGAATCTCATTTGCCCTAGAAGCAAGGAAAATAAGCTGAAAATTGAATAGCTCTACTAACTAGGCTGCACATTTCTACCGAAAAAATGAAATGTGATTTCTCATTAGCGCCTTTACTTCTTCTGTAAATGTTCGTTACACTTTTGAATTAGACTAATTTAATCAGCCAATTATTGAACGTTTGTGGCATTTGCAGAATGGATGCTATTTTCGAATCTTGTAATTTGAAAATTTTGATAGCTTACTGTAGTCTGAGATGTGGGTTGTTGATGCAAGTCAGAGCGAGAAGCGAGTGAATTATATTGATTGAATTTCACAAGAAGGGATACTGTATCAGTGTATTGGGAAGGCATATTTAGCCGAAGTGGATGGCCGAAGACAGGTCATCTCATAGACACAGCCCTGTGTTGTTCGCCTTTTTCCTCTCTATCGATTCTCATTCGCAGGCACGCCAATTGCCTAGAAAACCGCAGCACTGCAGCAGCAGCAGCGGGCAGGCCGCCTTATTCCTAAGATGGGCGACCCGAATGACACAAGAGAAATCGATAATTCGAATTTCCCGACTCAGGCAACCGGTACAGACAAAACTATAGACAGAAAGGTCTCATAGGCCTGAGACAGCCGTCGATTTGGCCCGGTTAAATCGATAATGTTGTTTGAATTTCAACCGCCCGTAACTTTACGACCGTTGTGCCAGTCTCCATGGAAAAACAACAGATGGAAGCCCTAACATAGAGGTAAAGGCCTACCTGATCAGTTTTTGGCTAGCTAGTCAGCTTCTACCTATAAAACTACTTTGAAGAAGGCGAGTCTGAGTTGAATTGTGTATGTGTGAGAAGAAAGCAAGAGAGAAAGAGAGGTTGGCTGTGTTGAGAGAGGACCTGGGGAAATAGGGAGGGGCAGAGAAAACGACACAGCGAGAGACTGGAAGTGAAAAAGAGCGGCGCGCCTATATGCAGGCCTATGTCTGGTTTGTCTCTCAATTCCCCTCACTATTTCTCGTCCCCTGTGTGTCTGAAAGCCCTTAGCACAGAATGGGGCAATGAATTTGTCTTCTCAAAGATATTTCGTCAGGTTTTGTTTCTATCACCACACACTCTCTCCTTCGCATTCTCACGCTATCTAGCGAACTCTTCCCCCCTCGCCTCTGGCAATTGGCGATAACTGATCGTTCATCATATTTGTTTATGTAAATTAGATAAATTTTCCTGTTGGATTTATTGAATGGATTTGTACGATTGGAAGAGGGCAATTCGAGGTTCGATTTGATATGGGTTGTGTGGAGAGTGAATGTGATTGGAATGTTTTGTAGGCATTTTGGAAGTCTGCCAGGCTGCATGGCGGAGTGCCAATCTTGCGACTGCGACTGCAGTCTCAGCCCTCAGCCCAGCGCCTACCCTGGCCAGGCCCTGTGCAGCAGCCCTCTTCCCTTGCATCTCTCGTCCAGTTCCGCAGTCTTTCTTCCAGACTCATGTCATTCTCTCCTCTCTCTCTCCTTCATTTGTTTCCTCACTTTATCTCTCCTCTCAAACAACGATCAAATAGTCTTTTCTTCACTGCGACAACTATGATTTCAAAAGAGAATGAAAAATTAAGGGCGGCTCTTACAAGTTGGGGTTCGGAGAAAGTTGGAAAGGGTGCGGAAGCCAATCGAGAACTTCAAATTCAGCCTGCCAATTAAAAATTGAAATGCTTTTCATATGTTCGAAGCATGAGCATTTGAGAATTTTAGTCCACAGAATATTATAGGTAAAAAGTCAATTCGAAAACATAATTGGCTCAAAAGTAATAAGATGCAAAAACATCTGCTTAATAAATATGTAGAACGTTACTTGTTAGTGGAAATATCAAGGTAAAAAGAATTTGGTCTTCTAGAGCATATGATAAAGCGAGTTTGAAGAAATAACATTTGCAACCATCGAAGTTCTGAATATGGGAAAATATTTTGAGTTTGATTTAGATAATGGCATATTAGCGCGAAAATGATGTGACTGTGCCATCAGAGTCTGAAATTTGTAATAGATTTCAAGCTTTTAGTATTGGAAATATTCAAACTTAGCTGCTATTGATAAAAGTAGCGAAAGGGTCGTCGAATTTTTGCCTTTGCAAAATGTTTTTCATTGCATCCAAGTAAATGTCAGATCAGCATCTATTCAAAAAATTTAAAAATCGCATTCGCCCTCAAAATAGCTATGGGTTTTTCTTTATAAATTAGCAATATTAACCAACATATCATAACTCTTATGATGCAGTGCGGGCAAAAAAATTCGAAAAAGAGTTGTATGTCTACTTTTAAATCAGAGCTGGACGAAAGTATTTTTGCGAAAGTAGCGTTTTTGTTTACGGAAGGGTCAGGTCCCGGTTGCCTCCGTACTATATTCGACAAATCGAGCTCGATCCGATGGTACTAGTAGCTACACTATAACTTCATCTCACGCCCCGCAAAAATCACTTTCGGTCTAAAAATGAGCCGAAAGTTTCGATCCGCGAAAAACGCTACTTTCGCAAAAATACTTTCGTCCAGTCCTGTTCTAAATTTGAGCACTTCTTTCATAGATAGAAATCAGTTTCTTTTTATCTTATAAACCGAGGCTAAATGCAAATCGTTACAGAAAAATTCTGATACAGAACCTGCTGTAAAAACGAAAATTACCGTTCATTTCAGATCGTTAAATCAGTTTTTTCTTTCCACTTTTTGTTGATTGATGCTCATCTCGATACTTACATTCAGCGCATCGCTCATTGAGAACAGTTCGAGAAAATAACTGCGATTCTACAATCTGATTAGAGTTACTATTCATGAGCGAAACAGGGATATTTTCGATTTGTGCAGTCCGCACTCTGCGTCTCGTTCAGTCATTCAGAATCGAGGTGAATCATTGAATCGTTCATTTCAGCTATTGTTGTTGTTGCCTTATTTGGTTAGACAAATTAAGGCAGTTTCTCAGCCTGCTTCTCTGCCCTTCGCTCTCTCGCACTCTCACCTTTTCGTCAACAAGTCAGACATAATTCGAAGTGACATTTGTACTTAAAATGGGCGATCTGTGAATGGAAACGAAGGAAAGTTGATGGAGAGATGACGGGTGGTGAGGAGAGGAAAGAGATGAGCAGAAGTGTCATTTAGACAATTAATGAACACAATCACGATAGATGATAGCACAAGACGGAGAAGGAAACCGTGGAGACAATTTACGGGCGATGATAATGCAGAAAACAAGACAGAAGGAGGAGAGGCAGAGGAAATGGGTGACGGGATGGGAGTGAGGCGACGGTCGGATGGAAAAGAGGTACGGTAAAATGGCTGCTGGTGTGTGAATTAGTGATCTTATTTACACTGATTTTTACACATGTGTTACTTTCACTTGTTATATTTTAGTAAGGAATTTTTGTAGAATTGCGATTCTGCATCTGAAATTGTAGATTCAAAAATCAACTTTGAAAGTTGGAATCTTATCTTTCTTCTCTCATGTCTTGTGACTTGGATTGCGTTAATTTTCACAAACAAATGATGGGAGAGTTGATAAAATCTCCCCCAGTCTCCCATTCTCTCGGTCTCTATCTCATTTTGGCGAACACCTTTCTGCAATATCCCTGCGCGTTCTCTTTTTCTCTCTCGGAAAGGTAGAATCTGCTTCGAAATGAGCGAGAATGAAAAAGATGAACTGCTGATTGTGAAGCGAGAGAAGACGAAGGAAGCAAAGAAGATGGATGAACGCCTTCTTCTCCGAAAGTACAACTTCTTTCTCTGGTTCGACCAGAAAATGCAGAAGAGAAGGGGAAAGGTCGAGCTGAGCATATTGAAAGAAGAAATAGAGGGGAGGAACGAAAACTTTGCAGCGCATTAGCCAAATAAGCCGGCCAACTCACAATTAAAACATCCCATCCTTATTCCTGATGACTGATTGTGAGGCCAAATCAAATAATCCTATTATTCATCGTACATCATTCCAGCATTTCAAACCAATTAATCACTAATAAGCGCTTGAGAAGTTCGTCTGATTTTTATGGATATGAAGAAGAATTGAAATGCTATGTTTGTCTGACAATTAGTAATTCTTGAACTTTGAAAGAAGGCTAGAAAATAAGTAGAATAAGATCTTTATCGTTATGTTTTGATAGACAGACAGTTTTAATTATAATCACTTGAAAGTTTATGCATAATCGCGATAGTACTTTGACAGATTTTACGCTCTAAATTTGTATGCTTGTAGGATTAATACTCTCGAAAATAGTATTAGTTTTCAAAATATTTTGGATATTTGGCCTGCGGATTAATTATCGGGAGATCATGTGATTCGCGAGTTGCTTTTTCGGGCATAAAACATGGGAATATGGAAGGGAAATTGAGAGAGGGAAGTGGGGAAAGAGGATAACTGACTTTGTGAGCAGCGAAACACGATTTGTTTGTGATTTGGGGGATAAAAAGATTTGCACCAAGGGAAAGTGCATATGCAGCGGGAAGACAGATGTTGGAGGGAATAATATGCAGGGAATCTGAAACCGCTACATTCGAGGACACAATTGACTAATGAATGAGGCGAAGGAGCAAAGATAAATAAATCGAGCAGAGGTTGAATAGTCAAAGCATAATGCAGTATGAAACTGAATTTCCAACGACAATAATAGGTATAAAAGTATCATAAAAACGAGTCTCGATCGCGCGCTCCCTCGGTTGGTCTTTGCTTCGCAAAGACGTCAAACACAACCCAATTGCAAGTCAATCATAGAAACAAACAACGATCAATGGCAAATAAAAAACAAACAGCTATATTCCCTCAGTCATCCTCCTTTTTGACAATGATCAACTCATCTGCAAAGCTTTGCCATTTATACATTTTCAATTCGAGACTAATTTGCAATTGTGTATCCAAAATTAGCATATTATCTAACCAAAATCGATCTCGACTTTTACATTGAACATCTCCATTAAATTACCTATTTAATGCTGAAAACTGCATCTCGATCCGATAATCACATCGCCAGATCTAAGCTTGAACAAACACCAACAAACAGACAAACTCAACAAAAATACCAATTGTTGAAGTTTGCAAAATAACACAAATTCGAAGAGTTGGGAACAATAATTCTATGAATTAGATAGAATATCTAAATCATCACTATGAGTCATAGCGCATGATATTTCAAAGAGTTAGACGAATGAGTAGTGAATTTTTCATAAACGAACATATACAGACGAGTTTAGTCTAAATTTGTCTCTCATTGATAGATAAACTACAATCTTTCAGAAATTCATCGCTCTCTGAAAAGATAGAATTTTATATCGGTTTCCTTGTTCTGAAACTGAGACGAAATTCTATTTCTCAAACCAAACGGCTTCGCTACAATTGAAAAAGTCGAAGAAAATGGCTGCTGCTGAACATAAAATATTTAGAGTTCGAAATGAAAAGACTGAGACAGAGCAGAAAGGAAAATGGAAAGGAAATGCTGAAAAAGTGAAACAGAAACACTTGAGACGATTCACAAATTGCCAAAGGCCATGAATAAAAGATGAATGGAAAGGGAAGGGGAAGTGAGGGCAGAAATGCTTCTGACAGAACCACGCAGTTCTGATGCTGTAATTCTGATAGACGTCATCAAGTTAAGAATGTTCGAGGTTTGAAAATTTTGCAAGTTGGATAAATTTAGACCGAAACATTGCGACACTCAAGTAATCCAACTGAAAGAAAAACGATAACGACAATCTCGAATATTAATGATAGTCATTCATTTTGGAATTTAGAAAATGTATGTATGCAGAAACGATCAATTAGACGGTTTTGTAAAAAAAAAAAATGAACCGTCAATGTGTTCATTTGAATCTTGAAAAATAAAGTATGTATAAAAGTGAAAGAAAACATTTGCTGATAATCTCGATAAAAAATGGCAAGTAACAAACAAACATATTGATTCTGCATCACTATCAATTCTTAGTATCAGTATCTTTCTTTTTCAATATTTTTATTTAAATAATCGATGAAAATATCCCTAAAATCGAATAATAATTGTTCGTTTTGGGTTCGAGAAAACCTTGGTCTATTATATCACAGTTCGCTTATTGACAGTTAATAGATCGATGAAGAATGAGAGGTACAGAGAAAAATGGCAGACATTTCCACACTGCGGGTCACAGAAGCAATGAAAGTAGGCCTCATTTCTTATCAATACTATCTGCTCCGCTGCAAGTCTCACTGCAAATTCGACTGTTTTGATAGTTTAGACCATAATTTAACGATTTTTCTCTCCGTTTTCGTGGTTTGTTCGAACCTATTATCGTAGTTTGTTGTGTTTTGGTATCTCCACACACGTGATTCTTATAAATTTCCATGAGTTTTGTCTGCAGAGAATCATCGTAAAATTAGCGAACCCGAGGAAATAAACATTGCGAACAAAAATCTCTAATTTCTACGGACATCGACCGCGTTGTACATCTTGATGAGCAATTGGAGAGGAAGAAGGAAAGAAAGCTGAGTCGTAAAATTCTCCGAAAGGTGAAATATTCGGTGTTCTCCCTGCGACCCTCTGCGCGATCTCTCCAATCCATTCTCTATTTCCCTGACTTGTGCCCGTTTTATGAGCGTCTCCCCTTCTTTGCCCCGATACCTATCGTCCTCGTAAAGAAGGGCAGCACTCGAAACGTCGGTGTCGAATTTGGGACGGATCGCTATGCAAAAGTGAAGAAAGAATTGGAAGTGTGTTCGAATGAATTGCACATGTCAATCAACAATCAATAGAATTGCATATTAGGGCATTGTTTGATGGCACAGCAATGCAGAATATTCAGAGGAATAGACAAAGCAAAACACAATCAGTCTGGAATAATTAAGAATTAGTCATCAAAATTGAACATTTCCGGTTAAATTATTGGCTTATCACACGATTGCCGCCTCTAAGTTTTGTAGTATCTATCATTTTGTTGTACATCAATATATACGTATGGTCTGCTTTCTTTCTGCAGACAATATTTGCGATAGGTAGAGAAAGTTTCTAACAGACCGATATTGATTGACTATTCATACGGGACTGCGTACATAAATTTGATTTTCTCAAATTTTGAATAAGAAATTTTAGGAATGACTTATTTGCTATTGCTACTCGTATTCCTAATTTGCTTAGCTTTGTTCTACGTATCGAAAGCATTCAATTTCTATGTGAAAGTTACATTTTACTACATTTGCATCCTTGGAAATGCGATATGCGGGACCTTCACTATGATTCCTTCCTGGCTGCGAGATGATGTAAGCTTTGAATTTTGCATTTTTTGGTAAAAATAACTAGCAACGTTTGGCTAAGATGATGATTTAAACGTGTGTAAGCGTTATCCTTATACCGTTTTACTGACAAGATATTCCAACAACAATCATTTGAAAATTTTCCGAAGTATTACTATACTTCGGAAGAGGAGCGAAGAAAGTTTTGATATGAAATTTTCCAAAGTCAGAATCAAAATTTCAAAATCGAAATTTTGAAGCGGAAGTGGAAATCGGCATGTTTCTTCTAAAAATGATCTAATAGTTCATAAATCATCGCAAAAAACAAATTTTGGAATTTACAATGGAGGAATTTGGAAAAAAGCTGATAAACTTTGAGTTATTTTTTCCTCGAGGTATGGAAAAGATATCCGAAACTTTAACCCATTTTTTCTCGAAGTTGAAGTCCCATTTCTAAACTTTTCGAAGTCGAAATCGAAGTGGAAATTTCAATTCTAAAAATTACGACGTCGAGATTTGTGCGTCTTTGCTTCTGAAGAAGCCTTCAATTTTGGACCAAGAATACGTGAGAAAGTCAAATAGTTTTGGTTAGCTTGACCTCATAGATTGAAAATCGTCTAATGAATTTTCAATTCTGTTCATGGTTGTCGAGATTTTCGACCCTGCACTTTTACGTGTACGGCAGGAAGCAAAGAGGGCAAAGGGAAAGGTCGGATGGACAGAAAAAGACACTCAGGCTGGGAATTCGAACGAACTGTAATTGGAGGGCAATTATGAAATTTGGTGGACGCGCAGTGGAGTGAAGTGAGTGAGTGAGGAGACGATAGATGAGAAGAAGGGAAGGAAGAGGATTCAACCATTTCAGTCAATCATTTTATGCATCCTTTTACGGCTATGAACGGTCGTTGCAGCGCTGCAGTCAGTCAAAATAGACGATCAACGAACAGCGAAATCCGAAGAAAAAAAAATGCGACGATTCCACATTTTGGAGGAGTCAAAATTATCACAATTTCGAACTTTTTCATACTATTGAAATTTTGTCACTAAGAATTTCTAAGTAACTTCCAGACTTCTATGCCGCTTTCAATCTGTATGATTTTCTAGTGGGATAGAAAATTAGCGTAGTTAGACAATATCGACAGAAGTAAATAAACATGAAAATGTGCAGAGATAGAATAAATTACGCGAACTAGGTGAAAGACGAATACGCTGTGGACGAACTCGCGAGAGAAAATCCAAAAAGAATGAAGCAGTGAAAGGTTCAAGTAGACTGGAGAATATGAATATGCGCGGAATAGCTTCTTTCAATGGAATACGATAAAGTCCCAATACAACACGAATAAATACGAATTTCAGGGTGCGGATTTCATATTCTACGAATTTCGATATTTTCAAGGATGGACAGGAATGAATGTTAGTTCTTTTTATATTTTTAACTCAATGCATTTTCTTAACTTTAGATAGAAATACGCGATTTCGATCGGGTTTATTCGAAAGTAAAGGGACCTGCGGTGGTCATTATGAACCATCAGGTAAATCTACGAAATTTTGAATTAGGCCTCAGAATATTTTTATTCCTGGATAAATTTATGGATTTTGTTAATCTGGCGCAAATCTAGGATTTATTGCATCAGACATGCCAAATTTAGAGCATCAAGAAGCGTTTTTATTTGCGATTTTTGAGCTTTTAACGTCGAATTAGCACCATAACACTGGATTAGCGCGTTGTCTTTGTTGTCTCACACCTGCTTATTTTTTGTGGGTTCGTCTTTTTTGCCAAAAATCACTGATTTTCTTTAGCAGAGGCTCTGTGTACGCAGCTGTTTGATTCGAGAGAAGAAACGCATAAATTTTATTTCTTACTGCTAGCCGAAGTGAATGGCTCATTGCATGCAGTGATTGAGAAATTGAGTGATGTTCCGGCAAGAAATAAACGAACAATTCTTTTCTTTCTTCCTAAAATAGATCTATAATCTGCGATGACTGCTAGAATAATTTTGAAGTAAGGATATTAGTAAACAATTTTCGAGAAATTCTAACATCGCTTTCGTAATCGAGACCGATTTCGTCAATAACCCCTAGAAATTGACAATCTTCTCGAAGTTAATTCGAAATTTGTATCAGATTTGATCAGATATAGCAGAATTTGAATACGAATAAGAATATCTCCCCAAGAGATTTTATGGACAAAAATAGTTTTGAAATGAACTCACGCACGAAGTGAATAGAAGTTCATCGAGATAGCCGAATACAACTAAATTGAACAGCGAAATATAAAGGTGCAATACAAATTCGTGAAAGATTTTCGAAAGTTGGCAGTGATATTTGAGAGATAAATAGAGCTGAGTTGGACGAGAATTAAAATCGAAATTTTTTTTTTTTTAATTTATGAAACTCGTGAAATTTGTTGACGATGAAAGGAAATTGTTTGGAGATTGGGCAGGGGGTTTGTATGACACAAACAGGAGAATGGAAAGGGAGGGGTGAGTATGATCGAAACGAATCTCTGGACCTGTGCCAATCACAGTGCAGAGGAAAGAGAAGAGGAAAATTGGCAGAAGAACAGGGGAAAGAGTTGGCGAGGAGCCAAAATGACAAATCACAATAAACCTGAAATGAGTCTCGGAAGTGCATCTCTTGAATGAAGTGAACTGAGGCTAATTTTAGTTTCGATGCAAGATCAAACTTTGAAATTTCAAGTTTCAATAGTAAACTGAGCTCGTAAAACTATTAGTCAAACTTAGCATTCTTCCTTTCAATTTTCATTTCATAATCTTGTCTAAAATATTCAATTGCTAAAAGCATAGCCATTTATCACGTTTTGCAGTCGAATTGACAAAAATATCTGCGTTTAAAATGGCAATAACAATATCAGCAAAGTGATCATAAAATTTTATAGTCGCGTATGAAATAGCGGGCAAAACTAATTCCATTTTGAATTGTTATTTTTCATGAAAGATATGGGCGTTTTAGAAATGGAAAATCGAATTTTAAATGATGAATACGTGAGGGTGGAGATGGGAAGGATGTTTCCGTTTCCGTTTCCTTCATTGAATTTTCATATCGCGTATCCAGGCAATGAAATGGTGCAATTCCAGATCAAAATGGTCCAAATACGCATAATAAATGCGGAATGTATTTGGATCTTTGAATAAGCCGAATTTGCAAAAGTTAATAGTTCTCAGAAATAAACAAAAAATGCCCATGTATTGCCAAAATTGCCTCCGAGAGAGGTCTGCTTCTTTTTCTTCGCAAAGGCCACGTTCAGTTTTCGTTTTCCAAGAGCCTTCAACAAAAGCTATGCTCATTTGTTGTCTTTTCATGAATAACAAAGCATCTATCTTGCCTTTTGGCACGTTATGTATGCACAGTATAATTGAACTAACAAATTTAATTTGATACTCAAAATCAATCAATAATATTTAAATTATTATGGGGTTGTTTTGGATCAAAGTCCGAATTCTATATTGCGAAAAAATTTTAGTGGAGGCTGAAGGTTGAGAACAATTCTGATCGTGAACGTAACCTAATAAGCCCAGTAATTGTGAACCGATTTGGATGAAATTTTCCGCACATATTCTTCTCATAAAATTGTAAATTACTATCAAGTTTCATTCAAATTGATTCGCGCTAATTGATCATACCATATTGTATTCATAGTGGTAGTTGCTTCAACTTTTTAAAATCTTAACATTATCTATTCCGTTACGAAAATATCCCAAGTTATCTAAAATTAAAATTTACTAAAGTCGCGAAAAATTTCGCCATTATCGGCATTGCTTGATTTCACAAATAAGCTCTAATAATTTAGCTAAAATAGTAGGATATTTTAACATCATTACATTCAGTTTAAAATATGAAGTTACAGCTGGGATTTAAATAATACAAAATTGCTGCTATTGCATATCGCGCTATTAATTATTTCAAACTTGCATCATTATTCAAATAAGGTGTTTCTATCGAAAATTCAGAGCACAATTGGAGATGTATTCACGATGTCTTACAGCTGGCCTCCTCGAGGAGTTGTGATGATGAAGAAGTCGCTGGAATTCATACCTTTCTTCAATACAACCAGTTGGATGGTAAGTTGTTAAACTTGGCTAAATTTATTTAATTAAACGCTTTCTAGAAATCAGACAGAAAGATTATAATCTGTATTTTATGTTTGATAAAAACGGTGAAACACGTGGTAGTAGGGCAAATCGATATTGTACTTTCAGTCTGATATGGAGATTTTTGAAGGGTCCTTAATTTTCAAGATACCGGGTCTCGAGATCCAAACTTCGCAATTTTTTAGAGTTTTGACGAAAGTTTCCAACTACAAAGTTAGAATAAAAATCCAGAGAGTATCATACAAAAACAATCTCCTATGATTATCAATTAGGAACTCGGCCAAATGGGTCGGAAAAGTGACCGAAGATTTCTAACACATAATTCAAATGCTAATTTTGGAATTCTGGCATTTCTAGTTATAAATACACAAAGTACGTCCTTGAACACCTCAAAATTTTTACCATAATGCGATTTCACTGCTCAATCCGATTGGACTCTACAATCGACTTTGACTGAATTGAAGCGATCTAATCCGATCGTCTCTTTTTCCATGCCTTGAGAAAGGGATTTTCTTGGCGCATAGACTACAGTCTACGAATTAGTTTTCGCATTTTCGCTATTGTGAGGATTAAAATCTGTAGGGCAATATCATGACCCATTCTCCCTGATCTACAGGGAGAATGTAAAATTCGAAATTCTAGAACGATTTGAATTTTTCAACGAATGACAACTATTCATGTGTTCAAATTATGCAATGCACTTTTTTCGAACCGAAATGAAGTGATGTGTTATGAATGCCGATTAGTTTGCTGTTCTCTCAATTGGATTATTGAATTTTTAGCGTTCACAGACGTGAAATAGACAAAATTGGTTTTATTACGAGGCGCACAAAATGGCTGCCAATTTTGGAAACACGGGCAACAGCATTGTTATGAAAGAGCAAAAAGAGTGGAAGAGAGTGGAAGAAAGAGAAGAAAAAGTGCATTTCAGATTGAAGTTTGTAGGTTTTTTTGAATGGAAGAGTTTGGCTGCTGCCTGTCTGGTTGAATGTTTTGAATGTGTTGTTGAGGTGCATCTCAAGCCTACTTGAATTCGCATTTGAGCGTTATTTTCACAGAGCCAGACGCGTTTTTGAGCGGCAAAAGCGAAGAGCTTCTAGAGTTGCAGACAGAACAGAGCAGGGACGATGAGGAGAAAATTGACTTTGTGTGAGATCGAGGGGCACGCCCAGAAAAAAATACTGCTCTGTTGCATTTACAATGAGAAAAAAATGAAAAAAACGACAACTTTATGAATATCATATACTAATTTTTTCAACATCCACCTTGTGTGTATTTGTCGCCATAATTGGTGAAATATTCACAGTCAAGAAATTGTTATCTGCAAAATAAAAAAATATATTTGAAATAATTTTTGATAACGACTAATGATTTCCAGTCTCAAATTTTCTTTAAATTTTGTAAATTACTATGAACTGAATTAACTGCGATCATGAACAATATTCAAAATCGAATCGAAGATTGATCATATCATATTATATTGAGCTTGAAAATTATAACCTATTGAGTCTTTGTTATCTTTTTATAAAATACATTAATGCGATTCATAAGAACATGAAAAATGTTACCCAATAAATGGTTCATTTTTATCATCAACTATTTAGTGCAATTCGATCTTCGTTGAGCGATTCAAGAAAGCAGACCCGATGAGGGCTGTTGACACATGCGTCGATAAAATGACTAAGAAGAATCTGAAGCTGTGGGTGTTTCCTGAAGGAACTCGAAATCGACACGGAGGAATGCTGCCATTCAAGAAAGGAGCATTCAATATCGCCATCAAAGTAACTTTATTGAGATACACACATATGATAGAGAAAGATGTCTAGGCCCAAGCACCTATAATTCCTATGGTCACTTCTGACTATCGACCATTTTATTCTAAACCACGCAAGTATTTCCATTTTGGCGGAGAAATCATAACGCAAATCATGGATCCGATTGAGACTAAAGGGGTAAGTGAAGTCTGTTTTTGACATCGATCATTAGTTGAACAATGTACGGCTTCACCAAATTAATGATTGACACGTGAAAATAAATTTGTACATCCATATCAAATTCATGGCATGACTCGATGATCCAGATCATGAGATTTGCAGAATTTACATCGTAAAAACCTCTAATTGAAACCCATGGGCTTCTATTTTCCGAGGTTCAATTTTCGGAAAAAAGAAAACTTCTAACCGTCATAACTTTTGACGTGGTGATCGTCGAAGCTTAGAATCGAAAGTAAATATGCTCTAAAGAATGCATAGGAATATTTTACAAGATGATTTGAAACATTGTCATTATCGTAGTTTTTATTCGAGAATTGATTTGAATGGAAAATTTTTATGAGCATGATTCTGAAGACACGTAACGATCATCTTTGAAAGTGAATTTCTGTAATCTGTCATCGTCAAAATTAATTTTCAAAAGCATTTTTCTCATTATGTCAGATTGATTTTTTCGTGATTAGAGTCGTAAACCCGATCTAAAACATTTGAAACGGAAATTTGGGTTTGTCGCGACATCGCGCCATGACGAGTGAGTATGTAACGTGAGAAAGCATCCCCTTACATCCTCCTAATCCTACAGCCTATTTCGCCTGGTTGCGACAAATCCAAATAGCCTTTTAAAACTAAATGTTTTGGAGAATCAATTTTATTGTTCCTGATCAATATCAAATAATCAGAGAAGTTTAGTTGACACTCGATGACGCTCCAAAGCTAGCTGAAGAAGTGCGTGAGAAGATGCTCAAAGTTTACGAGACAATCAGTGAAGAAGCTCGTCGTAAAATGGAAGCAAAAGGCATCAAAACTGCTTTCAAACATCAATAAATTATTCAAATTTCTAGACTTTGATTTTGGAATTTGAAATCAATGATCACAGCACACAAATCAACAGATCAATTTTGATTGACAAACACATGAAACTTAGACGGAAATGTACACCTCCGCTTACAGACAGCCCAAGTCAATCTTTGCCCTGTGCTCATGTTCCGAACTTATTTCATTGTTCCGGTCCAATTCGGCTAATAGCTTTGATTCTCTTCCCTCTTGATTGAATTAAATCTCTAAGTTCATCGACTGTTGAACTAGCTGTTAGAAGAATCCACCTATAGCAGATCCGGCAACAATCACAAAGTAAACTTGTGCGTTGTCCCGCTTTCAACTCGCTTGATATTTATTTTTTCCCTCGTCGGATAAGCTTACGGACATATTTCCTTTTTCTCACATTATTCGCCGTTAGCTCAATACACAGATCCTATATCCGTATCATTATTTTATAACTTTCTGGATGAATATGAAAACCAGGATAGGGATGGCTTCGGTGGATTTGTTTGCTCAGAAGGCCAACCACAGCACAGAAGAGATTAGTGTTGGAAAATCAAGAAATTCACTATAAATACGAGGAAGGTTGGTTCATTCGACAAGCAGCCTTCATTCGAACATTCTCCAATTATTCATTCCTACTTGCAGTAACCATCACTTCAACTTTCAGATGAAGTCTCTTCTTGTCGCTCTCCTCGGTGCTTTCGTCATCGCCGTTCTCGCAGCTCCAGCTCCATCCCAGGTATGATAATAAAGCCGAAAATTTGTTCATAAACACTTTAGGGCGGAAGCGGTCAGCAAAGACCCCCACCCCCACCTCAGGCATGATAATAAAAGTCTGGTTTTACTCATGAATTGGTTTAAGGGCGGTCAGCAAGGAGGACAAGGACAGCAGGGTGGAAATCAGCAGAGACCTCCTCCCCCTCCACAGGTTTGATAATAAAGCCGGAGATTTGTTCATAAATATACTTTAGGGTGGTCAGCAGCCAGGACAGGGACAGCAGGGTGGAAATCAGCAGAGACCCCCACCACCCCCACAGGTTTAATAATAAAGCCGGAGATTTGTTTATAAATATATTCTAGGGAGGCCAGCAGCCAGGACAAGGACAGCAGGGCGGCCAGCAAGGACCACCCCCACAGGTTTAATAATAAAAGCC